>NW_020769378.1:2399577-2413830 GCF_900518735.1 Pseudonaja textilis
CTTCCTTCCTTCCTTCCTTCCTTCCTTCCTTCCTTCCTTCCTTCCTTCCTTCCTTCCTTCCCTCCTTCCTTCCTTCCTTCCTTCCTTCCTTCCATATTGGTGTGGGTATGTGGGTGTGAGTGTGAAGTATAACATTAAAAATAGTGCCTTCTTTCTGCAAGACTCAGGAAAAAGAATGTTTCACAGAGGATTGGAAAGGCGAATTTTTTTCACATCCAAATGGATTGCAATTTCCCTCCATTTAGCACCTGAAGGTAATTAGCTCGAAGAGACTGTCGAGTGAGAAACACGTTCATGGAACATTAACTCTCATACATTCTCCAGTTGCTGGGAATTAATAGGAAAGATTAAAGTTTAAAGAGAGCAAAATGCCATTACCTTGCAAGCCACCTCTCTCAGCGGCAGTTACTAGCCCTCACTAACCTAGAATCTCCACCAGAGACACTGATTCCTGTTTCAGGCAACAATATATTGGACTGAGTTCATCTACTATCCTCAGCCCATCTGTGGGCTTCCCATGACCCCAGATTTTAGAATTAGGCACCCTCTTTTGCCTTCTCTGAGGCTGGCAATGATTCCAGGCATCATGCCTCCGTATCAGTCTTCCATCCCACCCAGTTAAATATGGATACACCAACATTTATTTACATCCAGGCCTTCATGGACCTTCATGGAAATTAGCAAGGAGCTGTGGATGTGTTGCATGCTATTGTGCTGATAGCGTATGTGTGTGTATGTGTGTGTTTGTGGGGTGTATGTGGGTAGGCAAATGGGCGAGTGGGTGTGAGGAAGCATGGGTGTGCTCAAGATGCCCAGGGAAGTACAATCTTTAGGCTCAGATCCTGAGGGAAGGAGGAATGGCTTTCTCTCTATTGAGTCCCCTTAGCCACCAGAGCAGCTTTCAAAGTTGATTTGAATGCCAGACCAATTAAGGTAAAATGCAGATTTCCCTTTTAAGAAAGGTGTTGCAGCATTGTTTTGGTGAAGGAAGTCGATGCCTCCAAGAAAGAACAACTTTTACTCGAACACAAACTGAAAACATAAAAGGAAATTCTTCCCTGAAAACTCCACTGAAGTTTATATAAGCCTCTGTTCTATAAAGATTTCCATGTTGCTTTTGCATTTCAGAGAGAGAGAGAGAGAGAAAGAGAGAGAGAGTGAATAAGAAAGAGAGAGAGAGAGACAGAGAGAGAGAGAGACAGACAGGGAGAGCGAGCGAGATGAAATTGAGACATGGAAGAATTTATTGCCCAGAAAATTCCATTCTGCTATCTGATTCGAAAAGTCCAGTCCCCCCAGCTTCGGAAAATCTATTTTCCACATTTTAATACCCTGCAGAACAGTCCTCATAACTCATCCGAGTGTGTTAAGCACAGTTTTATTAGATCTGAAACAAATTTTGGTGGGGAGATACTATAGGTCATTAACCATGGAGTAATTTTATCCTTGTTTCCCTAATGATGCCATAATGGCGAGCGAATTTCTTAACTAAAGACCAAAGAACATTTTGAAGGTCAGTTTCATCTGTGAGCTCCTTCAAGCGCTTCTCAGAGAAGATTGGAAAACTCGCCGATTTTTTGAAGAGTCATTAATAATGTGAAAGCTGAAAGAGTGCTCCCATTTGCGTTCCTGCTTTTTACCTTTTAATTTTATATCGCTTTAGTCTCAGTCTCTTTCTCTCTCTCTCTCTCTCTCTCTTTCCCCCTCCCTCCTTCCCCTCCCTCTCCTCTCTTTTCTTACTCTTTTCTGGAGGTGCCACTTCAGCTGGCTAAAAGATTAAGCAACCCAGCGGGGAGATGCATATCCTTCAGGGCACTGATCCAAAGGACAAGGGAAATAAGAGATTTGAAATGTCTGAACCAATGGAAGCCAGGAATACCGTGTTCATACATTATTTTTCTCTTTATGGATAAAAAAAGTCTGCCCGTGTAATATGTGTAAGCATTGCAGGTATCCTTCTAGACCAGACACATGAATTGGTCAATTTTCCTATAAGAAAAAGCCCAGCATTGGGGAACTATACAGCCAGTTGAAACAAGCTTCTGAATATAATCTTGGGTTGGTTCTAGATTGATAATCTAGAGTTTAAATTTAAATTAGAATAAATTCAAAATTCTTATTCTGTTTTACAACACAATACTTGTCTGTCCAGTATAGAATCCTATTAATTTTGGCGGGCTTCTTCACAGGTCTGTTTCAATCTTACTGTAATAAAAGCAAAGAATATGGGGTCAAATTATTTTATTCTGGAAAAATGTTGCAACAGTGCAAAACGCACCCCAGTTTTAAGTGGGATAGGATCAATGCCCTTCAGAAGAATATATTTTATCATCTAAACTGGGGCATTGCATTTTCCAGCAGGGCAAATGTAGCTTGTATATGAGTTAATCACGGAGGTGAATGAAGAAAAATGAAACATATATTCATGTTTAACATATTTTATACTACATGTAAGTATGTACAGTACTTGCATTTTGTAATTCTGAACAATAACCTAAACATTGATGCATATTTTGGAAGCCACAGACATTCATGCACATGTGACCCACATAAATTTTATTTCATCATTGATCAATAAAAATACATTCAATAAAACAAACAACGCAAGGTCAACTTTTAACATTAAATACTATTTGGCAACCATTTGTGGGCAAAGCTTACACATCATGTTGCAGAATTTTTCTACTTTTAGAGAAATAGATTTGTCCTGGTTTTCTAACAAATAATGCAAATAAAAATTATTGGAGTACTCTGGAAAGTTAAGTGAAAAGAGGGTTATCATTGGTGACAAATGAAAGGGGTTTTCCTATATGTCCCTTCCAAAACAGCTGTAGTCAGAATATTAAATCCGGTTAAAGATAAGGCACATGTGCATAATCTGAGTTCCTCTCCCCCAAATAAGATGTTACAAATGTAAGAAATCTATGTAAGTATTATTGATTGTGATCCTGAAATAGTTGAGGTAAGGCAGAGAAGTCCAGATCTCTTACCTTCTTTAATGACTCCCTCCCCCGGCTCAGTTTAAGAAGGGTATGATTTGGCAAAAATTAAAGGTAATCATAGGTTTGGGCTTCATTTAAGAGACCGTGTAGCTTCACCTTAAGCTCTGATTTATTGTCTTTAGAAGACTGCTGTAACCTGAAGGCTCAAAGCCTGTTGTAATATGATTGTATGCTGATTCACTTGTACAGGAAATCTAAAGACTAGATCTAGTTTACAGATGGGGCATATTTTATGGAAGTAGCTTGACAGGAAGGCAGAAGCCAGGAGCTGAGCCAGTTCTGTTACTAATTATTGAGTATATACATGAAGGAGAGAAATCAAGCTTCCATCCTATCCTGATGGAGAAAGCATATGGATTAGGATTAGGGCATATCCAAGAATATCTCCATTCCAAACATAATGGTGAACACTGGGAACTTGTGAGCTGTTTTTCATGTCACTGATTCAGAGTATAAAAATAATAGAATCACAGAGTTGGAAGGGGCCTTCGAGGTTTTTTAGATCTCCTGAACCCCCGCTTCAGCAGGAGACCCTATACACCATTCCAGACAAATGGCTGTCCCTTCTTTAAAACTTCCAGTGTTGGAGCACCTATAATATGCACTTCCAGATCATACAAAAGAGCGAATGGCTCTTTTTTTAAAATCAAAATGCAATCTATTAATATGGGTTGGATGCCCTGACATACCAATGGAAGGAGGATCCAGAATTACTTGCTTCTTTGTGATGTTTACAAAAAAAAAAAAAAAACCCCTTTGGAAGCGTTTTTGTAAATATAATGGGAAAGAATGATGCATAACATCTTGATTAATAAATATTAAAAATGATTATTGTAGATTATTGTAGAAAACGTTGAACAACAGCAATTCCTAAAGTATATTTTGATGTATAAGATGTTTTAAAATGTTCATGTGCCTATTTCCATCCATGTGATATATGACTTCTTCATATTCAGCATATTTCTCAGCCCTTTGTATTAGCATTGTTTCTTGAATGGACAGTGACAGATAGATAAACTTCCAAGATATGTACACAGCTTCTATGCTTTGAAAATATTGTGAAGGTTTGATGAAGAACAGACAGATAATTTAGGGTCTATGGTTTCTTTTCAAAGTATTGACTATTTTGGTGTTGAATATTTTGTATACACTCTATAACATTTCTAAACAATTCTGGCATAACCTGGGATATGGAGGTACCTGCTACTCTAGATGAATTTTGGCTCTTTCTGAGTCAGAATTTTGCATTTGGCATAAGATTAACATAGCCATTGCTTAGCAGTTATCTATTATCTATTCTTCACATATTTTATGCCCATATTTGATATCTACTCATATGTGATCAACATATGTGACTGTTTATTGCACTGAACAGTAGAACTGTTTATTCAGTTAAATATATTTGTAACACACCCCTTTCCTGATGGAGTTTGGGTGAGATACCATAAAATCCAAAGCAAAAATGAACAGTGAAAATAATATAACTAAAAATCAATAAACAATATGAGCACCCTTCAAAAGTGCATATACTATAAATTAGCAACATTTGACAGCTACTATTTTAATTTTTTTAATTCAAACAAAATAATAAATAAATATATGGGTTTCTTGGGAAAGGTATTTTGGCACCCATGTTTGCCACTGTTTTGTTCATGTGTGTTTTGGAGAAGCCTCTGTACTGTGTTTACTTATGAAGTTGCCCTGAACTAAATTTAAAGTGTGGTTTCCTTTGAGGACAATAACTTAATCATCCCACTGACAGCAATGCTGGTGATTCTACCACCTGAACAGAGCTCCTTGTCATGCTATTGCCAGTTGGCTGTGAATAGTGTGTGTTCTGGGAGAAAACAAAGAACTTAGCAGAACTTGGGTTGCAGGCAAAATACAACACAGGGAACTGTGAAATAGAAGGGCTGAACTAGCATCTGGAAGCCTTCTAATCTCAGTCATAGATTCACTTGGTGATGGACTGATCCTGAAAGTATCTGTACAATTTTACACCTCTGTATAACTTTGGAATAATTATGATAACCTACTTCATGGGGTTCTAGGAATTGAAGATGAGAATTAGGAAAAAGCTAAGAGCAGTACAAAATGTTACAAGTGTTATTAAAGTATGAACAATCCCTTTTTGCCAATCCTCTACCTTCACGTAGGTCCAGTGGGGTGAGGAGGGCCTAGAATGGAACACGGGAGGTCAACTAAAGATGTTATCTCTCTTCTCTTGACAACAATTGCTGTGCTTTGTGTGTATTTAAGGAGGGGGATTAGTCAGTGAGTCAGTGGGAGGGGGCAGGGAGAGATGTGTGGTGACACTTTCTACTCCCAGATGTGATGCCAGCAATAATTTCAATTTTATGCCTTTGTTATGGCTTTAATCACTTTCTTTATGCGTTTTGTTCCAGCGATCAGGGAGAGACACCTGATAGGCAAAAAGGATATCAGGGGAACAATTTTTATTTGGAATGTGGTGAGAAGTCTAATTAGAATTTGAATTCTGCTGAGCCTTGAAATGGTTGGTACTTTATCCTGATCGCCTTAGATATTGTTTCGAGTCAATCATCTGTCACAATGTGGCATGCGGTACTGAGATTCTCCAGCCAAAAGCAGGCTTTGCTCGATGCGAAGGGGCATGGGTGGGAGGAGAGGAGTGTGTGGGTAAGGCAGGCAGATGGGGGCCTCCCTTTGACTTCAGCCAAACATAACCAGGGTTGTGGGCCAAATGGGCACAACTTAGCCCAGATCAGCCAAGGGTCAGTCTTGCTAATTTGGACAAACCTTTATGACCATGCAAGCAAGATTCTCCAGAAGAAGGACATGCTGAGACCACGTCAAAGCCTCTCAGTCCCCTGTCCCCTTAGTTGTGTTCGGTGCCTGCTTGGGTAGGTTGGGTGTCCTTTGACAAGATTAAGTAGATGATGGATAAAACTTGTTGGGGTGTTATTACCTCAAAAAAGAAAGGTGGATTAGATACTATTTCAGTCCAATATTAATTCCTTAATTTTCCTGGGTTTCATAGAAGATTTAATTTGGTGGCTTAAATGGCCTATATAAATGATGTGGATGAAGTTGTTTTTTGAGAAGTTATTTGGGCGAGAGGCACTTTGTAAAATGATAGCAGGGAAAGAACCAGTCTTTGCCACCCATTTTGTGGCTAGATAGGTGGGCATAACCTCCCACGTAACATTTCTCACCAGTTTGTTTCCTGGGCAAAAAACTTCACTGTACTTACCAATTACCACAAAAAATATTTTAAAAAGCAAAAAACCAAAAACCAAAACCCACCCCTAAATACTAGGTCAAGTCATTTCTAGTAAATATTTTCAGTATTTCCATGGTTTATTTGCTTGCATATCCAGAAAGTGAACCCTAATTGAACTTTGAGAAGCTTTAAAGATGATAAGCACTCCAAAGAACTTATCAGCCTTGTCAAAATTGCCATCTGTAATCTATGAATTTTTTTTTTAATCACAGAGGTTTTCAGTAATTAATTTTAGATGGCACATACTGTGTACTCTCTTTCCAATGCGGTAGATAAGGTGACTGGCTTTTGTTAATCCAGATGCATATTTTTTAGCTATTTCACTGTTTGGAAACATTTCACCCATGAGTGTACTGAAACTGGCATTTGCAGCAAACAGCAAATTTTGCTGCAGTTAAAAAACAAAATAAAACTGAAAAGATAGTTCTACTTCCACGGCTCTGTCACCAGATTGGACCAAGAGATCATTTGTGCTTTTGCCTTTCCATGTTATACCATGAATTTAACTATGTTATAATTTTGAAATCTTATTCCTTACTTTTATAACATATAAGCCACAAATGTTCAGTCATGAAAGCATAAAATTGAATTCCCAGTGGGAAAACTTTTTTGTAACATACATGTCTCTTCTGTCTTAATAATTTTCATCCAGCACATTTGAGAGAAAACTGGTTGTCTGGACAAGTACTGCCATTTAAAAGAAACATGAAATTAATGTGAAAAGTTCTCAGTACACCTCTAAGATCTGCTCAGATTTGGAATTTTCCAAGATGGGTGTTTCCTCAGGATAACACAGTCATGCGCACGGACACATCTGCCTCCAACCAACCATGTCTATTGGCATATAGAGCCTTCGTGAATGCCAAGATTTCAACTTCTGTCATTAAGTGAAAATGCAGAGAAATGGCATTTCCATAAGAATGTTTGTTTAAAAGCAGAATTAGAATCTAAGAGATGAAAAATACTTCTGAAATAGACTACTTAAAAATATTCAAAACTTCTAAAATACAATTTTGAAGAATTGTGATTTGTAGTAATTAACCTGAAACCTCTTCAAAATTTTTTTTTAGAGATTTGGGCAGAGTGTTCTTCATTTGTAACAGAACAGCACTACCATGTGGTCTGTCCAGAGTACTGGGTTTTCTTTTGGATTGTTCTTTTTTAACTCAATTTACCAGTTGTGATCTGGGCAACTTTGAAATTTGTCTCCTATGCAGAAAATTTGCATGTTAATTTTTAAAGGGTGGGCTTTTTAGCATTTTAATTGTTGCTTTTTAAAATAAAATTGATTTTGTTTATTTTCTGTGGGATTGAATTTCCAGGTTTTGCAGATAGGGGTGGGGAGGAAAGGATGAAAACTCTGCTCACTGGGCTAGCAAGCCACATGCTTCAGAAGTGCCCTTCTGGAATTATTTCAGGGGTTGTTTTTCAGTTTTTTAAAAAAATCTTAGGCTTTAATTGCCTTTTAATTCCAACTTTCCATGAGGCTCAGCTTTTACAGGGATTTTCCTATGGATTCTCATGAATTTCATAGAAACTCAATGCCAGATTCTGTTTTATAATTTTTCATTTTTATATAACCTGTAGATGGCATCTAGTTTGTTTCCCATTCAACTTTGCGAGCATGCCTTGCAACTGGGATACTACAGCTTCTGTTACCCTTTTTGAGATAAACTACAGAATGATTAATATTTTTTCTCTCTACTTAATATCAGTGGCATGCGTGTTTTCTTCCTGTATAGCTGTGCACTGTATAATGTTATTGTATTAATAGACATGTACACTGCTCTATATCTATACCCTACCCAGTTTTCTAATCTAAAATGAAGGGTCAGGATAGGTTTTTCTCTGTGAATCAGGTTGGCAGCTAATTCATCCCCGACCTTTCATCATCTTCAACTCCCATCAAGGTCCTGTGCAAAAAGGTTCTGTTTATCTCTACCTCCACCTCTAGTATCCATTCTCTAATAGTTTTCCACCCCACTTTTTGGATCTGGGGCCACTCTCTATTTAGCAAGCTATTCAATCCAGGCTGTTCATTCCAACTCAGTTTGCCAGTCCATATAGTTGTCCAGAGCTGTCTAGGTCCACCTTAATTGCCATCATTACTTCTAACTGCCAGCCTAGCATCCGTAGCTCCTCATCCTCTCTTCTATGTGAAACCAAATTATGCTCTGCTCCCAGCGTCTCTGGATCAGGAAAAGTAGAAGACAACATTTGATTGGGTTTCTGTGTAGATATGTGACAACCAGCAAGATTTGGCTGTTACAGTTACATTGTTACCTTGTCAAAAAATCACAAAACAATTAAATTTCAGGTTTGAAAGTGACCATGGAGATCATGTAGTCCAATCCTTTTCACAGAGCAGAACTATATTAATGCAACATCTGCAATAGATTGTCATCCAGCTTCTGAACATCTTCACTCCACCACTTTCTAAAACATCTATTCCAGTGGTGGTGAACCCATGGCACACATGCCACAAGTACCACAAAGAACCCTCTCTGTGGACACGCACACCGTCATCCCAGGTCAGCTCTACCGTGCAAGTATGCCCGCCTCCTGCCTGCCAGCTGATCTTCAGGTCTCTGCTGTGAATGCATACCCAGGAGCAGGGTCAAAGGTGGTATTCAGTAGGTTCAGACCAGTTCTGGAGAACCAGTAGTGGAAATTTTGAGTAGTTCAGAGAACCAGCAAAGTCCATTTCTGACTGGCCCTGCCCCTATCTATTCTCTGCCTCTGAGTCCCAGTTGATTGGCTGGGTCTTCTTTTGTTGCCCTGCATAGGAGAATGGAGCTGGAAAGCAGGTTAGTGGCGTGGGGAGGGAATGTGATTTTGCAGTATCCTTCCCCTGGAGTGGGGAGGGAATGGAGATTTTACAGTATCCTCTCCCTGCCACATCCACAAAGCCATGCCCACAAAGCCACGCCCACAGGATTGATAATAATTTTTTTTGAATCCCACCACTGAGCAGGATGCATGCATGGGAGGTGCCTTGCATTTGGGGTATGCGTGTTCATACATGTGCTTGCTCTTTGGGCACTTGGTGCCCAAAAGGTTCCCCATCACTGGTCTATTCCATTAATGAACAACCATTACAGCTATAATATCTCCAGCACTCTTTTCTTCTCCAGATTAGACGAACGGTATTGTACCAACCATTTTTCCCTCCAGGCCCGCTTTCATCTTTGTTATCTCCTCTGAACATGCTCCGATTCATTTTTCATCCTTCTAAAATGTGATATCCAGAATTGGATGCAATATTTTAGGTATAGCTTGACCAACACAGTCTAGAGAGAAACTAAGATTTCCACTGAAGTTAAAAGTATGCTTTCGTTAATCCAATCTATCCAAACTGCATTTTTTGGGCAGCTGCATCACACATTGTGCACCTATGGTCCATCAAGGTTACCAGATCCTTTTCACATGTGCTGCTGCTAAGTTTGAGTCCCCATTTTCTGATACATTTGATTCACTCTCTTTCTGAAGTTATTCTTGTTGATTTTTGCTGTCATTTAATATGATAGTCATAATTTTTAATCTCTCTTCTGAATTATTTATGTGTTGAACAGAAGTGGATATAAAATGGAGCTCTATGGTACATAACACAACATTTTTCTCTATGTGGATACATTGATGTTGTGGCTCTGAGTCCTGAGTCTGCATTCTTAGAGGGAGAGGACTTGGAAGATGAGGAGGTGGAATTGGGAATGCCTTCCTCCCCAGGACCTTCCTCTTCGGCAATGCCTTGCTCCCTGATTATGCCTCAGGTTTCGGCAGATAACCGAGAGGGACAGCCTGAGGCTAATCAGGAGGAGGGGGGCATATCGGAGCAGCTTCTGACAGAGAATCAAGCAGATGAATGCTGGCTTGATGCTAGGCAGCCTCGCAGGAAAAAGTGTGAGCTGCAGTGTAGGAGGTATGGACGAATGAGAGAGTGAGCTGAGTCATGGAGACACACCCCACAGGGGATAAAAGTGGGTGTGTTTGCTCTGGGAACTCCCTACGGGACAAAGTGTGAATTTTCTGTCAGGCTTCGGTGTATCCTGTTTCTTGAAAGCTTTCGTGATTAAAGTTTCTGTTATCTTGTCGGACTTGACAGGCAGCGTGTGTGATACTGCCAAGAACATTGCTGGCTCAAAGGAATTAACTCTGTAAATACTGAATCTTCTTGCCTGCTTGTATTTGGTTGGAGTTTGGACTTCTCATCTTCTTTGTAAAGGTGAGACATGACACATTGACATAGCCTCCTTGGATAATATTGTTTCTCTAATGGTAGTATAGTGTTGCTCACTTGTTATCATATTAGCTCCATTAGAATCTCATGGAATATTTGGTTGAATACTTGATTCGGCAGACCGAGCTTACATTCCCATGGTTAGCTAAACTGGTCTGTTAAAAAAGAATTTAGATGAATTTAACATTCTAGCATCCGTGAAGCAATTTTTCTTCTTTAAATACTCAAAGACTACTTAATAATCTTTCAGAGTGTCAGATCCATGTATCTGCCATTCTTCAATGGAAGAAGGGGTGGGGAGAGTTGGTACAAGTAATCCTTTTTATTAACCTGAATATATTAAATGTTATATTGATTCTGTATAACTTGCACATGATATACAACTGGAGGACTGGAGCCAGATGTCTAAAAACTTGTCACCTCTTGAAGAGATAACAAGATGAGAAGGGACCGCGGTTTGAGCTTCTTCAGCAACAGACCGAAACCTCGTCTCTGCAAGGCTTCGATCCGTGCTCGCTGCTGGAGCGGCCCGAGCCGGCTGGTTTTGGGGCTAAGCCACCCTGTAGAGGTGGTGAAGAGGGGGGAGACTGCCAGCAGGGTTGAAGAGAGCTGCATCTCTCCTCCCCAGCTGGCCATTACTCCCTTTCCCGACGGTAGTTGCAGTGGTGGTCAGAAATGGCCACCACAAAGAAGAACTTGACTGGAAAAGAATGTGCAGGAGGAAGATAAGAAGAGAAAGTTTTGGTTGACTGGGTCAAATAGCAAAAGCAACAAATAAGGTACCCTGGAATTGAAACTGTTAAAAAAAAATAACATTGATCCCTAAGAAGATTTTTAAGCTGCGAAGGAGAGAGAAAAGGGAAAAGATTTGGTTTTCTCCTTTTCCTATACTGACAGCTAAGAGACTTAAGCAGGAAATTGGTAAAAAATCCACTTTGACATCAATAGGCATTTAATGCTGAAAATAAAAAGTCAAAGGGATAATAAAGATTTCTGGATAATTAAAAGCTTTTGAAAACAGGAAAGAAGAGAAAAAGAATAAAAGGGTAGGATCTGGAAGGGAGGAGACTGCCTGGAATTAAAAAAGAACTTACAGCAAAATTTCAACAAGACTTCCAAAAGATACATTCTAACTGAAATATCACAACAAAAGCCCCAAGAAGAGAAAGTCAAAAAAGAAATAAGAAGATATAACTCGGGACTATCTGGATTACTTGATGATTTCTGGATTCTTGGTTATTGTTTTGAATGACTAAAATCAATCAGGTGGTTGGCTAAAACTTTTTTAAATGGCTCCACTTTTAGAATAACTGAAAATGGAACTTAAAAAGTACAAAGAAGATGCACAAGAAGGGAGAGGTTCTTTTGGCTTCGTATTTCAGTTTTTAGAAATGGATATTTGGAATTATGAGAAACAACAAGAAATGCCTGCAGAACAAGAAGATTGCGACAAAGAAGAAGCCATCTTTAATGAACGAGTAATCTTAGATAGGGGGAAAAAGGAAAGTGGGGGGGAAGAGAATGGAAAGTTTAAGATTGGGAAAAACAACTCCCCAAAAAATTAGAGTGAAAATAAGTATAAAATCAGAAAGCAACAGAAGAGGGAAATGCAGAAGAGAGAATTAGAACTAGAGAGATAAGGGGGTAAAAAGGGGAGGGAGAAGATGAGAGGGAAGAAAGAAAGGAAAAGAAGTTATAAAGGACAGAAACAAAATATAGAGAAACAGGGCCTATTTAGAGATAATGGGTGAAAACTTAATGGAAAAAGGGATTCTGCAAAGGTACATAAGATAGTATGGTTATATTAGAAGCAGAAATAATTTTAGAAAATATGAAACAATGTATGATTAAAATGTTTGATAAAATAGCTATCGTAATTCAGTGGAATGCTTGTCAATAAATAAATGTAACAAAAGGTATATTTAATGATTTATAAAACATATGTGAAGAGAAATAAGGGAAAAATTAATTATGGAGATTATATGTGTTTTTAAGGAAGTATGATATTTAATTGAAAAGAAGTGTTAAAGATGTTATGGTTTTAATGATTATTAATGATAGAACTGAACTGGAATGGAATGACGGTTTGTAATTACATATATTTACAATCTTTCTTTCTTTTTCTTTTTTTAAATAATATAGTGTGTATTATAAGAATGTGCCAAGCAGAATTCGATTGGAAGTTATGTATTATGTATTATATTGAAGTTCATAAGGTATATATTGAAGTTTAAATAAGAGTTGAATGCATGTAATTAAAATATATAAAGGTGTCATACTCCAATTAGTAACTACAGGAGATAATTTGTTTAATGAGAAAAGATAATATGAAATTGAAACAGAACAGACAAAAGTATAAATATAATGATTTGAATTGAGATGAGATAATCAAAATAAAATTGAAAAAATTAAAAGAGGGAAAAAACTATACAAAAAATATAAAATAGTATAAGATATGGAATAGAATACAAAAAGGAGCATGAAATTGAGTTTTGTGTCTGTATAAAGAAGTTCAACCCGGGACCATGCTATTTTCAAAAAAGATGTTTTACTTGTATTTTGTGTGTGAAAACCCAAATAAAACTTTATTAAAAAAAAAAAGATGAGAAGGGACCATAAAAATTCCAGCTGTGGAAGATACCCCTGGGAACTCTTCTAAGATACATTCTCAGAGAAGGTCGGGGGGGGGGATTAACATGCTGGTTGTTTGTTTGACAAAATCCACATTTAAATAAGGGGAGAGATTCTAACTCCCTTTATCTATTACTGTATGCCTGGAAACATCTTAGACTCTGCTTTGACTAGTGCTGGGATTCACTCCCTTTTCAATAATGGATTCCTTTTGAAATATCTAGTTTTCAGAAGTACATTCTTTTCAACTGAAGGGAAAAAGTCCAGTGCTTACACAGAGTTTTGCTCAGTATCAATGTCCTAATACTGATCTGATTGATCATTAGTTACATGGGTCACTTTATTTCCCTTTTTGAAAATAAATCACTGGAGAAAGATGAATCTTCTGAATACTTTGCCCTTCATCTATGATTTCTGAAGATCTCAGAGATGGGCTATGAGGTAACATCTGCAAGAGCCTTTAAGGTTTTCAGATGTAATTGGTCTGCTGCTAGAGATCAACACATGGTATCCAGGTATTCCCCAACTATCATTCTAATTGCCTTGGGTTGGCACTCCCCCTTTTAAGGACAGAGTATAGCATCTATAATCTATATAATTAAAAATAGTCATTTGAACCTAAAATGTACCACCAGTAATTTTCTTCTAACATAAAAAGCAAAGTGCCCCCTCTCACTTTGATTGGGAGCATCAAGGTCAGGAACATTACTATTCTGTGTAATGGTGCTGCTCACTTGCTGAGCCCCTCTGATGCCAATACCTCCATTAGGAACAGGAATGGCCCCCAATGCTGCATGGGCACCATCCAACATGTCCGTGGCTTTTAATCAGCATTCAAATAGCCGTGGCTTCATTTGGTTGAGAAAGGAATGTCTTTTCTTAGCAATAATACAGTATATTTTCAATACCATTAAGAATGCTCAGAATGCAGTATTTCTAAATGTTTATTTAGAGATGAGACTGAATTACATAAAATGTAGAGATGAGACTGAATTATATAAAACAGATGGAAAAACTATGGCACCCTCTCTCTCCCTCTCCCCATCCTCTTCTATCTATCTATCTATCTATCTATCTATCTATCTATCTATCTATCTATCTATCTATCTATCTATCTATCT
>NW_020769378.1:2413840-2478993 GCF_900518735.1 Pseudonaja textilis
TCTATCTATCTATCTATCTATCTATCTATCTATCTATCTATCTATCTTCCTCATAGAGTGACTTTAGGCGATTTCCTGGCAGTAAGATAGAGATATTTTGATATGCTATTTTAATTGAATTTCCTTTAGCATATTTCATTTTTATCATATCATAACTTACTAACTCCAAAGCGACTGAGTTGGCGTTAACTATATTTAACTATTACAAGCATGTAGTGAACCTAGGAAACAAACTTTAATGGAGAAAGCATTGTAGTTTTGCAGGTACTAAAATGGAATAATCTCACTAAAGAAAAGTTGAGCATATGTGGAAGTTATTTGGGTAATTATAAGGAGCATAGCAAATAAAACTAAAGGTATAAGGCCAAGGACCTTATTCTGCAAATGAGGGAAATTATTGGACCATAATCAAGGTGCTTAGAATCATAGAATAAGAGAGTTGTAAGGGAGCTTGGAGGTGTTCTACTTCAAACCCTTGCTCAAGCAGGAATCTTTATACCATCCCAGACAACTGATGTCCAATCTCTTCTTGAAAACTTCCAGTGATGGAGTACCTGTAACTCCAGGAGGCAGCTGTTCCATTGATTGTTTCCAAATGAGCCATTTTTCCCCTGGTCCAGAAGGGAGCTTTTATTCACTTTACTGCCCACATCATCTTCTGCAGAAATTTTTACTTGTGTCTGCCACAGTTTCTCTTTAGAAGGCAATCTGCTATTTAATGGTTTCACTGCTATAATAAAGCTTTGCATAAGTGTCCTTACTTCACAATGTAGTTATATAGAAATGTGCAGCATCTTCCAGTTGTTATTTTCTCTTATTCTGACAGGCTATAATTCGGCAGATGTCTGGAGGGGCTTTTCCAGTGAGAATATATTATATATTATGCAATGTATATATTTTCAGCTTCAAACAACCGGTGATAACTCATCAGCTGTTGTTCAATAACAGCCCAGTTTTTCTGATGGAATGATCTGTATCACTCAGCTCTGAAGTAATAGAGGGCCAAGGCAATGCATGATGTCTACAGAATGAATCTACCAATGGGAATTTGTAAGTGTTCTAGATTCTCAATATGTGATAAATATGTACTTTGAATGAAAAATTCACAGTCACTCCAAGGTATACTAGCCTTTTATTATTATTCAGATAAGTTCCATTCAGGTTCGTGTTCAGCTTTTGACCCTGGAAATGGAGGAGGCTAACTCAAGACTTACTTGCATTTGTTCTAATTCTTGAATTCGTATCTTTTAAATGTTAATAAATTCCATTGTTTATGTTGCCATAGCTAGATCATCAATTAAGCTTTTTATATATGATAGGTCGTCCATGTAAATGTTAAACAGGAGTGATGTCTCCATACTTCTTTGTCATAAGCCATTTCACCACATCTGGCATTTACTCCAAGCTTGATACAAAAGTGGTGATTTTCAGCACAAGTTGCATTTGTGTGATTCATGCAACACATATTATAAAGTGATGAGGCTTTAACCACTTGATTGCCCCCATCATTTTGGTATCATTGACATCTCCCCACTTTTCAAATTCTCCTGTGCAGAAAGATCACAGAATGCTGTTCCTGTCACGCTCAGTCTCGCTGAATACTTCAGCAGAGTCCTGATAGTCTCTTGGGATCTGTCCAACCTCTGGGGTTCTGTCAGAGGTGGCTGCCAGTTGTTCTGGTGAACTCTCTGAGAGGGTCCCCTGCATGGGCAGTGCTTCTATTCGATGGTGAGGAAGGGGTTGCTGTCAGGATTCCGGCAGTTACCCCCCATTTAAATCATGACTCTCGAGCCAAACTTCCAAAACTTAAAAAGGATTTATTGGGAGTTAACATGCTGGCACTGCCCGGGTATATCATAATTCATATTCTCCAATGGGACACATACATAGCCAAGACTCATCAATCATGCTCTCCAGTTAGAATTTTGCATGGCAGAAACCTCAGTCACCTAGTTACTATCTTTGAAATCATTTATGGAATGCAGTTTCAGTTTTGCAAGCTGTTGCACCTCCCTCCCTTTCTGTAGGCAACTCTAAAAAGACCAGAGAAATATTTTATGAGTTGACAAGTTCCTATGATTTCACATCTCTCAAATTGTTTTGGATAAATTTAGTGAGTTTCAGAATTGCCCTGGCTTTCCTGGACAAAAATGTTTGCTTTGCTTTGGTAATTTATCCACAGTAGATGACGCTTGGTTCAGAACTACATTTCTTATATGGATGACATCGGAAGGGATTTTTGTCTGGCTTCAGTAGTGCCATATGCCATACATGTTTAACTAGAGGTTTTCATTTAAGAAGCAGTTTTGATACATTGTTTGTGCTCTTCCATCTTCTTGGGTCAGTGTTTGACTTATAAAAATTGGAAACAGCTAGGTATCACCAATTGCCTAATGGCACTTTATGTACTTAAATGGTTTCAGGAATTTTATATAAATATTAAAAAGCTTGGGGTTGAACTAGAACCTCCCGGAACTCTGTAAAATTAGGTAGGCAACTGAACTACCAAACTATAATGCCTCTTACCCTCAACTATACATGTGATCAGCTCAAAAATACATTAGGATAGTGAAGTATTACCACTTTGCCACCATCACTTGAGTTATAGCTCAAATCTGCTTCTTGCCCCTTGTATTCCAGTCATATGTGTCATTGCCTCCAATCAGTTGGTAAACCAAGTTCAGAAAGAGGATTGAACCTACTGGCAGAACCCTTGCTGCTTTTCGCAGAACAATCAAACCACTGGGAATCCACGTCATACTAACCCAAAATTTGCAAGGATACCCAATTCTTCTGTCTTCTTGCAGCTCACATTTAATCCTAAAAGGCCTTGTGAGAAAGGGCAGATTAAAAGAATGACTCTTTCAGGCTTACTTCATATATTTTGTGATATATTATTAAGGGCATATTAAATTCTACATTCTATGCACTGCATCATTCTACTTTTACACTGACATAAGTCATAAATAGCATGCAGACTGAAAGATGAAAGGGAATGAGACAAGCTGGTTTAATCTACCAATGAAAGAATTTTCTGACACTTCAGCAATACGGCTGGAGATACAATTCTAATATGACCATGAAGGAAAGACAGCATCAGAAAAAAAAAATAACACCCTAGACGAGAATGGTAAAGTATGATTATATACTAGAACCTTCAGTTTCAAAAACCCCTTGGAAATCAGTAATAGCATTTTAGCTAATAAAATGAAAGTCAATGCAAAGTTTCATGCTGGCCAAACAATGCACAATGACATTATTTGGTTTGGTGATGAATGATGCAATTTGAGTGCAAAAATGTTTCACTTCTCCCTACCAGGAATCAATTTGCTTTGTGGTACAGTGACTTTCCTCTTCCTTGTTTGAAGGCTTTCATAACTTCTTGTATGCATGGATTTGTGTCAGTTGCCCACTTGCCCCTTAAACTTGCTGATTCTGGTATAAATGCCCCATTTTCCCAGCTTGCTTCCCTTTTATTTCCCTCCAGATTCATTCCATAAGTTTAATTGGAAATCCCAAGGCTGACATAGAGGTGAGGCAGCAAAGAAGAGACTGTGTCTGCTGACACCATGATCGATTACCTGGAACTCCACCTGACACTGAAATTAGGGTTTTTTAATGATAGGCGACTCTCCCTGGATGCGAAATTCAAATGCTCTCGAATACCTCCCTGCAACCATCACGCAGTAGACACCACATGCAGGTGCTTTGTCTCTGTCAGCATTGAAAGGACATTGTTATTACCAACAACTCTTTGTATTAACCAGTCTCCTTACCTAATAGACAACACTTTATGTTCTGCACCGTTACCCACTCAGGGCTGCCATGTGCCTGAGAGACACACGCTCACGGAAAACTCCCCTAGGCAAGAGTGATAACAACAAAAAAACCCCTCTAAGGCTTAAAAACCAGAAGGCATAAATGGAACACCTGTGCTTTACCCCATATCCTCCCCCATCTCAGACCAACATACAGTTGTCCTCCTAGCCTCTGTGAAAGTGCAGCTGATTCTATCAAACAGAATGAATAACTGAATACTTTTCGCCATGTTTGGTTGGGTATAATTAGGAGATGAGAATCATGTCAGAGAATTATGAGCTCTGAATGTCTGAAAACAGAATTCTGGATTGAAAGCTCCTGCATGGAATTATTTCATTCATGACATTTTGAGTGTGCTTAATTGAGGATTTATGGTTTTTAATAATAAATATGTTGTCAATATTTCCTACACATACACATATATTTTCATCACACTATTTACTTTTGTGATTGGCAATAGAAAATGATTAGCAATCCCAGCTAATTAAAGAGGGGCTTGTAGCAAGGAGGAAGAAACAGAGCTAGAATTAGTTTTCCGCAACATCACTTATTATATCCATTTTTTTCTATACTTGCAAGCCACAATTGTTTCTGCAGATCCCGATTGTTCCATACATACAATTCCTTTTCCACTTTAATTTTTTTTTCCCAGGATTTGATCATTCAATCATGACTTTCTTGGTGTTTTTTTTAACACATCCACTTTTCTGTCAGGCATTTGCTCTAAAAATTCAGTCCTCATTCATTTTCTCCATAGGACTAAACCATCTCAAAATACTTCTTTCATTCAAATTAATGAATCCACATTCAATCAATCTCTTTTTGTTTTTCTACCCGCACCTCTTAAGTACCCTATTCCTATTGCATTTGATTTATTTTTAAGTGTTTCCTGACACACCCAGCTCTCAGTTTAGAATAACAAAGTGGGAACAAGCATATCCCCTACTCAGCATTAAGTGACAGTGCATTTCTCACCCTTTATTGTTATCTTTTGGACCTTTTCAGTCAGAATTCTACCAAATATCTTCTCAATCAGAACATAAAACACACACACCCCTTAGTATTCTTACTTGTTATTTCTCCTTTATATTGAGACTGCATTCTTCCAGTCCTCAGGAATCTTTTCACACATATCAAACAAGCAAAGCACATCCATATTTTAATATATCTCCAATTTCACCATCCACACCAACAGCCGTCTGATTTTTCAAAATTCTCAGCACTGATGACTTCCTCTTCATTATTATAATTGGGAAAACACTCATATTTAAAACATTTGTTTCAACTCTGCTCTTCAGTGTGCTATTATTATTCCCCTACAAATTTTAAAACGATCCTTTCAAAATTCTCTCACACCAGTATTATCTCAAATAATTTAATCACATTTATTTTTAATTCCATTTACACTTGTTGGAGGCCCCTCTCTTCATTTACTTACGGAATAAATGTTCACTTTCATTACTTTGTATTTTCTGTGTCTTATAATTTAATTCTGTGTCTTGACCATTCCTAGCGCTCTTTGACAACATTCTGCAATTGTCTTTTTGGTAGATATACATTATACCACATATACTCTCATTCTCAGTTTTGCTGCAGTTAATTTCTTAAATTGTATTTCTTTTCTCATACACAGCTTCTTTCATTTCATCATTTCATTGAATATAATTTTGATGCTTCCGTTAGCATAACTCTGAGGCATCTTTCATAGTTTGTTTCCTTCCTTCTACTTTCCATTTTTGGGAGAACAATCTAATCCTGTTAGAACACTCTTTTCATAGAGGACTCCCTGCCCCAGTTGTCCTATTTTAGATTTCTCCCCCTTTTTCCATCCATTTGATCCCTTGTTGATAGTAACAAAATTGGCAGGTAACCTTGTAATCTTCAATATTTCTCTCAAATTTTCATCATAAATAATCAGACAATATTCTTTTCTTGGCTAACGCTCATCAAAGACTCACCATTCTGATGTTATTTTTTTCAGAAAATAGCCATTCTTTAAATAGCCTAATCACTTTTCTGTACTGTCTCATTTCTACTAATGTAATTAAGGGTCCTAACAGAATATTTGTCCCTTGAATAGTACTTTTTTTTAAAAAAAAAACTGTGCATTTATGATTCAGCCTAGCCCATAAGGTTGTAATGGAAATAAAACTAGAGAAAATGCTGTATAAGTTGCCTTGAGCTTCCAGAAGAAAGGAAGGAAATAACAAAATATACAAATAAGTAGAATGATAGGGTTGGAAGGCTCTTGAGGGTGTTTGAAGAATTTTGAAGGATACACTAATATTATATAAGGGTTAACCAAAACAATATACCAGTGCAGAGTTCATAAAGTATAATTTAACTTAAATATGATAAATACAATCCAAGTCATGTGAATTATTTAGAAAAGGGTTTGCCTGCTCGAGACTATGCTATAAGACTATGCTATAAGATATCACAAGCATTTCCTTAACAATGCATGCCTTGGAATGAAATTAAACTGAGCTAAGGAATTAAATCTTTTGAAAGAAAGCAAAATAGGAATTTTAGCAGTTTTTCCCCCCTAAAAAGAGCTGTTCTTTAGCTGACATATATTTACTCAAATTACATTCTCAAAGAGATCTTTTTTTTCCCCAATGAAGTTTTGTTCATGACAGTTTATCATTTGAATCTGTACCATCAGATTATCTAAAGCTACAGCAATGGCTTTTCTCTAGATTTTTGTTTTCTGTACTATTCAAAAATTCATCAGGGCAGGCTTGAGATAATTTGTAGTCAATGGATAACAAACAACAGCAGCAGCAACTAAACAGTAAAATACAACTTTAAGCATCTACCTCACTTTACAAACAGGCAGAAAAAAAGCATTGAAGGCATTGAACAGTTTCTTGTTCCCACTTCCTTACCATCTGCTGGCATGGCTTCAAAGAATGGAAAAGTCTTTGCTTTTTTTCTATAGTGGTAAAAATTGTTTTTCTCTAAATAGTTGAATATCTGATGGCAGCCTGGAGGAGGGCCAATTAAAAGAAAAGTAGGCAACCGACTAAACTTTATCCTTTCTATTCCCTACTGCCTATATTACTGCAGTAGCTAGGATGCTGATTCTAAGTACTATCACAGTGGGTGGGACCTTTTAAAAACCCATTTTGGGTAAAAGATGTGGTATAATTGATGGGCTATGCTTCAGCCACCAGTTGCAGCCTTTTATGAAAAAGTGTGTTCCAAAGGGATACCAATGGCTATAACAATGGACCTTCACCTTAAAGGTCCTAAAGATAACTTAGTCTAACTCCTTGCTCAGTATAATATGCACTCTGACTGACAAACCTTTGTTTCATTTCTGTGACCAGAACTTTACATTTTCCCTAGTACTGAGTAAGACAGCATTCTGTTGCACTGCTGGTTTTTCATTAAATTCACAATCTGTTTAAGCATCTTAGATCTCTTGTACATATACTTCTCCCAAACTATAGTATATCTCACTATCTTACAAGACTTCATATATATTTCTGTGGAACTGATTGCTGATTTTAACTCAATATTTTTGTATCTTGTGGTGTTGCCTATTTTCCTATAATTTTCACATTGAATTAGCAGTGGGTTCTCTCATCTAGGTCATTTATACAAAAAGTTCAACGATACAAAGAACAACAAAGAATAATCTCTTCCAAGGTTAACAAAGAGCCAGTAATGAATTCTGGTTGAGCACAATTGCTAACAAAATGAAGTAGTAATACCAATATTCTCCATACAATGAAATCTAGTCTTCAAACAGATGAATGACTGGCTGCGGTACATGAAAACCAAAGACTTTTCTACCCCATCCTTTTGGATATATCCAGTTAAGCTAATCAACTACATCACTTTGGTGAAATAACATGAAAAATAGCAGCTACTTCTGCAGAAAAGATATTTGCACCAATACTAAGGAAGAAATGAATTTTGGTTTTGTTGGCTGCCAAAGAGTCTGATGATTGACTTTCTTGGCAGTGGGTTTTAATGCAGAAAAGCAATTATAATATGGTCCTCCCAACTTTCCCATGATCAGATGATTGCATTTTGGAAGGTACATAGACTTGTGCCAATCAATTGATTCAGTTTGAATTAGAAATGTGAGATTCAAGGAAGACTAGATGACCTCAGAGGTCCCTTCCAGTCCTATGCTTCTATGATTTGGATTCAAAGTTAATCCAATTTGATTTGCAATTTGTTTACAAAAATGAAGCTGAAAGGCATAATTGTCAGTCTTCCAAGCCGATGAGAGAGGAAACATGACAAGATGAACTGATTCTACTTCAGTGTAAGGCTCCACTAACAAAACCATGTAAATATGAAAGGACAAATCTCTTGCTGTCTCTTTTTACTGCCTGATTAGTTAGGGTAGAACCTTTCCAAGTTTCTTTCTCTGCCCATTATTCAGAGGGTGTGGGCTTCTCAACCTTTTATCTGACGATTCCCTCAGCAGAATCTCTGCCCTCCCTTTTTCCAGGGTCATTCTCACATTTCATTACAATAATAGAGATGTGAGCTTCTTTAGTTTCATTCATCCTGCTAAGTTTTATCAGAATGTCTTCCAAGATTTCACTGCAACACATTTGTTTTTATTTTTATTAAAAAAAAAAACATCTTCCTTATATTTCTTTTAGGGCCTCAATCAAGCAGATAAAAGATAAGTTAGCTAAACTAACAGTATCCTATCTAACGTAGTTTCAAAAACTGTTTTTTAAAATACACTTTCATCTTTTAAATTGCTTTTCTGGGGTGTCACAGGCTTATACTTTGTTTCTCCTGGTCGTGGGTCTTTCCATGGTGCCAAGAGGGCTGACACAGCTGGTTGGCAACTTCATTAAAAATTGTAAAGAACAGAATATATGAGCTGTATTGAACCTTGAGTTTGACAGAAATTTGATAAGGCTGTACCTGTTTAATCTTAATGCATTCAAAATATCAGAAGGGGCTAGGTGATAGTCTTGACCAGAGTTTCCCAAACTTACTTGGTTCATGGCACTCTTAGTAATATAAAGATATGATTTTCAAATAGATGTTGCAAAATCCAGTTTCACAAATTTACATTCAAATTTTTAAACTATCACATGGTGCCTCTGTGAATTTGCTACAGTGTCATGAAGTGCCACAGTTCACAGTTTGGAAACCATAAATCCAGCCAGATTCCCATGCATTAGCTATGAACTGATGAAATGTCAGAAGATTGGAAGAGAACTTATGTTACCCCTATTTTCAAAAAGGGAAAAAGGAAGATCTTGCAAACTACAGATTAATCATTCTGTCATTGAAAACAGGATTATTCTAGAACATCTAATAACAGCTTTTTTGCAAGCACCTTGACCTTTACAAGTACTTGGTAATTATTATAAGCCAACATATATTTGTCAAAAATAAATTTTGCAAATTAATTTTAATCTCTTCTTTCTGATTGTGAGTTTCCAATTCCCAGTACTGTGAAAATACTGTAAAGTTAACATATTTTGACTTCAGGAAAGTCTTAATGACAAGCTGATCAGCTACTTAGCACATTATGGGCTGGATGGCATGACAATTAAATGGATACATGGCTGGGTTGAAGATTCTACTCTGAGAATGCTCATCCATGGCTCCTTATCAGACTGCAGAGGGATAACAATTGGAGTTCCACAAGCATTGATGCTGCTCTGTCTACTTTTCTATATCTTTATTAATGAATTGGATGAACAAATGAAAGAAATGCTTCTCAGATTTTTAGATCATAGAAAATTGGGTGTGGTGGTTAATATCTTAAAATAGAAATTCAAATAAGATTGGAGAAACAGATTGAAGTAGCTGATTTCAAATTGAATATGAATTATGTGATTTTTAAATGTATTTATATTCTGATTTTTATATTTTTATAAATAACTCAAGGCAGCAAACATGCAGTATCTAATACTCCTTCATTCTCCTATTTCCCCACAGCAATCTTGTGAGGTAGGTTGGATTGAGAGAAAGTGACTGGTCCAAAGTTATCCAGCCAGTTTCATGCCTAAAATGAAGTTATAACTCACAATCTCTGGGAAAAATCTGAATGACTATCTTCGAGAAAAGAAAACTATGGGAGCTGAAAAATGGATAGTACCCTTTAAATATGGGAAAGGAAGGTAATCACATAGTGGGCTCTCTTTAGTTCCAGTATGTATGAAATAGAATAATGGATTTAAATTACAGAAAGGCAGGTTCTGATTTAATGTTGGGAAGGCTAGTGAAAATATTCTTAAGAGGAGTTTGAAAATGGAACCAGATACCTAGAGAAATGGTGGATATCATAGAAGGTGTTGTGACCTACTCACTGGACTGCCATTTGTCTGAGATGCTTGAATCTAGCTTCCTGTAATAAATGTTGGGTTTGACCTGAGGACTCAAATAGCTCCTTCCAGCTTTGTGACTTTGAGAGAAGGCCTATCATGGGTCTTGTTTTCCAGACATCTCTGTCCTCACACAAGGCATCCCAAATAATCCAGTGGAGCAGGTGAGGAAACTAACACCTAGGAAGAAGGCCTCATTTATTTCTAATGCTAGCACCACCGACAATAATCATAAAACTGTAAATGAGTTTGTTTTTCTCCACAAGACATTCTCCCATCATGTGATTCACAGTGTGCATGTTCACATATGATATGGAATCCATCGATCACTTCTGCTTTTCTGTGTCTCACTATTTTCCATGCAATATCTCTGATGGAAGAATATTTATGGTCCACACAGTAATGTTCAGTTTGGGTAACCATGAAAAGATCCTTTTGAATTAAAACAAAGCATCAGTTCACACATCAGATATACTTCTGAACATATACTTATATTGAATTTTACCTCGCTCTGAAGTAAAATTCAAATATTTGACATGAAAACAGGAACTTTAAATCAATGTAATTTTACGTAAAAAAAACCAATCCTTACATCCCAAATAATTACTTCAGTTTCAAACTTAAAAGCTGTGCTGTCTATACTTTTTTTAATTTTTGAAATTTGTTTTTTTTTTTTAAAAAGAAATCAATTAGATAGTTCTAGCTAGAAATGTTGGTAGTTTAAATTTGGTGCTACATCTTCGTCCATTTTTGTAGAATAATCTTTAATTCAAAATTATGTATTTCTATTTCAGAAACTCACCATTGAACCCACAGACCTGTTTTCCTAAAGCTTTTGGGTTTTGTTTTGGAGTCCTCATCTGTGGCAGGTTCCATCTGAACCTCATATGGACCACGCTACCCACCATTTCTCCATTGCCCAGTGAACAGCACTTAATATGAGGGGTGTGGCAGGATTAATGCTGTTAATAACGATGGATCAGATGTTGTAAATTATTTTAATTGATGTCTACATCCCCTGAAAATGTGAAGTCAGCCATACAAAACTCCCCTCTACTATGAGAAGATGTCAGGGGAAAAATTCATGTCTGCAAGGCACAAACAAGCAAAGTAATGGGATATAAATCAAAAACAGCGAGAGGAAAAGCAAGTGAGAGATGTACACACCAGCCAAGAGCTTTCACAACCAAAAGAGAGAGAAAATGTTCAATACACGCTAGAGCATCTATTAGTTCTGTGTTCTCCTGTATCACATTTTACTGTCCTCCAATCCATTTTTTGAGGGGGGGGGGTATTGCCTCTTAATACAGATTGTGGAACAAAATTACTGGACATGGAGTGAGAGCTTCATAACAGATGCTCCTTCCATCCAGAAAAAAAACATTGAACTATACAAATTGTATACTCCTCGCACATCATCATCAGCTGTCATAATCTATTTCTCCTGAAGTTTCCAATTTAGGAGAAAGTCACATACATTGAAAGCAAAATGTGTAGATGCCAAATTGGCCATGGTGATCAGCATCCTGTTTGGGACTGCAATTTTTAAGGACATAATTTGTATTTATTTGGTATGTTGGAGCTGCATATTGAGATTGCATATTGAGATTGTGAAGCATAGTGAATTCAGAACCAATTTTGTTTTAACATAGATGACTAAAATGTGCCTTTGAGTTGCTCATCTCCTTCTTCAGAACATAACCATTCTTTCTGATGGATAGCATGTAGAAGAGAAATTGAGGATTTTAGCCTATATAGGCTTTTTAAAAAATTTAAATTCTACTTTTCGTTGCTGAAAGATTAAAGACCCTCATGAAAAAGGGGCACTACTGCACTTTATTCTTTGTGAACTGAATAGGGTCTTTTTTTCCTTCAGCCCAGTGGGAAATGCGGCTAGTAAGTACCCAAAGCCTAAAAGTATCATCTCATTATCACATGTGAACATTGCTCACAGGCCCAGGGACCCAAAGATACTATTATCTGTCCTAGGAAAGCTGGGGAGGGGATGAAGGGAGGGATATAAAAAGGTGGATAAAAAGAATTTTGAAAAAGAAGTGAATGAAATAATTCAAACAGGAAAGTAATGTAAAAAGCTGCAAGGAACACGCTTGAATGCATTCAAATTTATTCAAACTCTGGGTCTGACATTGATGAATGCAAGAGCTTTTTTCACAATATGTAGCATGTACAGGACATTTAGAAGTTCACCATCCCTTTTTCCTGCAGCTGTCTCAGGTCTGGTTCCTAATGCCATGGTGACCTCTAGATCCTCCTGACAACCCCCACCATCTCTTCAAGCAGAAACTAAAAGTAGTTAGAGTTTAACCCTTGTTTGTTCTGTATCTGGTCTCATCTGGAGATAAGAATAGACATCAGTAATTCCTCCTTCGGTGCTGGGCAGTTTCTTTCCTCTCTCCATTTTAGAGAGTCTTCCCTAGGGGTTTGTTGCATTCACCTTTTAACTTTCCAGAATCAATGCATAGACTCATTCCATCTTCAGAACAATCACCGAGATCAGTTTCTCAACCCTGGCAACTTTAAGATGTGTGGACCAACTCCCAGGATTCTCCAACCAGCATGGGATTCTGAGAATTGAAGTCCACACAGTTTAAAGTTGCCAAGGTTGAGAAGCAATGACCTAGATGGCTTTCAGTGGAAAACCAGGGGTGGAATTCTACAGGTTCGGACTGGTTCTAGAGAACTGGTTGTTATGATTCTGTGCAGTTTGGAGAACCTGAAAATCATGCCCCTGGATGGCCCCTCCCCTCCCCACCTAGTCAGTCCTTATCGCATATGCGCAACAATGCGCGCATGCCTGACATCGCTGACTGCATTCTTCCCTGCCCAGTCACTCCTTAAGGTATTTCTTTTCCCGCCCCAATGATCAGCTATTCCTATGATCAGCTGTGCTGGGATTCCCCTCGCTTACTTACTGCTTGACCCAGGAGGCTTCCCTAAGGCCCAGGAAGGCAAAAAATGAAAGGGGGCACAGAACCCCCCTCCCCCTCCATTTTTTGCCTTTCTGCCACACACCCCGACCCCCAAACCAAGCAAACGGACACACGCCATGAACACATAACCAGGCCTCAAACTCAGAGCGAAACCAAAACCCAGAATGTCACATCACAGCCACCCGCTCAGGATATCACGTCACGGAACTCAGGAGGTTACACCACAAAACCTCCGGATGTTACAACACAGCCAACGACCCAGGAGATTACAGCACAAGACCCTGGAGGTCACAACAATAAAACTCAGAAGGTCATCACACAGCCCATTACCCAGGTCATTACAACACAGGAGGCTGATAGACACACAGCCAATACCTCAGCCACACATGTTCTTATGAAAAAGCCAGCCAATCTGCAAACATCAACTCCATCAACCAATCAAGAAATGACAACACAGCCAACTTCCCCACCAGTATTTAGAGAGACAGCAGCTCCGATCATGCTTTGCTTGCACAAGCACGAAGCCGAAAGCACCAGCCTGAAGATGGCGAGTAGGAACTCGTCGAAACATCACCAAGATACTCTCAATCTTACCCGGAAAAAGACCCGAACACTCCAAGACCTGCATACCTGTACCTATGAAAATCTACGAATACATACATATATGGTATTTCAGCTTTGTTCGGGTATTTTCCCACGTCATTATAGCTGTGCTTTTAAAGTTGTAGCAACGTTTCGTCAGAATCTCATCTGCCATCATCAGGCTTCTGTATTGTGTTTATCTGTGAGTCAGACTTTCACAGCCGTTTCAGTTTTAAATTTGGGGCTAGCCTACTGCTGTGCCTTCTGGGCCTCCGGGAAGCCTCCTGGGGGTGGGGGGGCAAGATTCTGTAGAGGTGAGCCTATGGAGCTGACTATGGATCTGAGTGGTGTTCCTTCTTTGTGTATCTGTCTGCTCATTGCAGTTTAACCAAACAGGCTAAACTCTTTGAGATTTACTATGCCCAGCACTGGTAGCTTCTATTACCAGTGAGATATTTCTGTACAGGCAGGGTAAGCACTTTCCATTTTATACCTCAGCAGCTTTATAGCATCTTAAGGATTTTTGTACATGCCTGGCTTCACATCCAGGGGAAAAAAATCAAGCTTGTAAATAAATACTAAATATCTATGAATAGAAAATACAGAAGTGGATAGTGCTTGAAAGAATATTCAAGTATACTGTACCT
Organism: Pseudonaja textilis; assembly: GCF_900518735.1. The sequence goes on from NW_020769378.1 coordinate 2,428,157, forward strand.
AGAAAGGTGGAGAGAGGGAAGGTGGAAGTGTGTGTGTGTGTTATGTGGGGGAGGGAGGGGGAGAGGAGGAAGAGATGAGAAAAACAACAAAAACAGGGAGGGAGGGAGGGGGGGAGGGAGAGAGAGAGAGGGAGAGAGAGAGAGAGAGAGAGAGAGAGAGAGTCAGTCAGTCAGTCACAGGCATGATGGAACTGGAGCAAAGGGAATAAGGAAAGCTGAGGACGCAGCCACTAACAGTGTAGTGAATTGTTGGAGTAGCACTGAGAAGACTTAATTTCAAATTTATGAAAACTCATTGGGTGATTTCAAATGTCTCCATTGTTGGAGACCAGCTTATCAACTTCACAGGTATGTTGCTGACAGGAAAAAATGGAGGAGGGAATACTCTGTACACCAACTTGAATGTAAAAAAAAACCTTGGGATTACAAATTTAATCAATAAAGGAGGAAAAGGAGATAGAGCTGAAAACAAATTCCCAATCCACCCATATTAAAAAAAAATGCAAGAATTGACGTTGCTTGTACTGTAGTCTAGCACACTGGATATTATGAACTACCTTGCATCATACTAATTGTCTTGTTTAAAGATAAGCATTGTGGCAGATAAAAGGTAAAAAAAAGTGTTTTATGCTGTCATCACCTCTGAATTACAAACATTGTTTTGGCCATTTCTTCTCCCTGTCTTCTCCATTACTGTTTTGCTTATTTTTTAGCTATTCAAAGAGCCAACCTTTCAGAAGTTGTCACTTAGCCCAAAGTCAATTAGTCAGACCAGATTTATGGAGGATTGAGTTTCTTGTATCCCATCATTTAATTATTTTTTCTCCCTTCCTTCCTTCCTTCCTTCCTTCCTTCCTTCCTTCCTTCCTTCATTCCTTCCTTCCTTCCTTCCTTCCTTCCTTCCTTCCTTCCTTCCTTCCTTCCCAATCATCTAATGCATGCAAGTCCCTCCTTCACACCCCAGTGCCTTAGCCTTCAACAGCAACATGGCCTCTTGCTCGGGCTAGTCAACACAGTGGCTATTTGTTGTCTCCAATTTCAGTCAGACTTGCCTTTCTCTTCTCCCTTTTTGTTTCAAGGTTGCTTGGAATGCAAGACAGCCACAAAAAGGCCTGCAGTATTTTCCTTTTGATTTCACTACTGTTGAAAAAACTGCCATCCATAGAATCTACCCAGGGCACTAATATGGGTAACTTCAATTTCACTGGGATAATTGCTCAGTGAAAGATTTCTGCAATTCTGATTCAGACTAGTTAGTCTGTCAGAATAGAACGAGGTAGCTCAGGGTTCAAATTTGAGGTCTTTTTTCATTCAATGATTTCCCGAATGCATGAAAAACAAAATATTATTCAAATCAATGTAACTTCACAATAAACAGGTAGGACTTTCAAAAACAATATTTTAAATAAGAGGCACAAAATTCCTGGCAGACTTCAAGAGTGTAGAAACTTGTGCTTTGCTGCAATTTGATACGGAAGCTCTAATTTTATTGCATTTTCAGTCTTCACTCTTCAACTCACATCAATTTTTGCAGTTAGGAAAAGGTTTTGAATTTCACCTGTTAATGAGTAGGAAGTTCAAGGCCATGACAGTTTTTTTTCTTTTGGTGGAAGGGAAAAATCACAGGAGGATAAGAGGTAAGAAGCCACCTCAACCTCATCTCCAAAGGAAGTTCTCCAGAATTGTTCTGATAGTTTTGTCTTGTTTGGAAGAGCAGCTGTGTCAATTAACTTGAAGAATTAGTATAGCTTCCCAATACTAGCAATAGTTTCTATGCCAACTCTAGCTGTTTCAATACCTACATAGAAACTATTTTTTGCAGTTAATGATTCCAGGTCACAATTCCTAAAATGGACTGGACTGACCACATATGTGCCATGCTAGACCTCTGCTTGACCATTATCTATTTTAAATACAATGAAGGTTTCTACAGACAGAAGGTTCACCTGTGTCCCCTCATCATGGCCAATCTCTATATAGAAGAGGTAGAAACCAAAGCCATAGACTTCTTCACAGGAATTCCACCCACCCGCTGGTATAGGTATGTGGACAGTACTTGAGTCAAGATCAAAACACAGGAAATGGAAGCATTCACCAAACATATCAACTCTGTGGACAGATACATTAAATTCACATGGGAAGATGTTAAGGAAAATAGTCTAGCTTGCCTTTCTCTTCTCCCTTTTTGTTTCAAGGTTGCTTGTACACATTAAGGAAGACAGGAGCCTTAACACTGAAATTTAAAGACCCCGCCCCCACAGATCAATATTTACATTTTGATTCCCACTACCCCCTGGAGTACAAAATGGGAGTCATCAGAACCCTACACCACCAAGCTGAAGGCCAGCCTACCAGCAAAAATGGGAAAGAAAAGCAAAAAGCCCTCAGAACATGTGGCTATCCCAAGTGGGCCTTCATCAACTCTAAAAAACAAAACAAACCTGCAGGATCTCATCCATAATAGACAACACAAAGAACAATAAACAAGGCATATGTTCCATATGTTGCAGGAATATTGGAACAAGCTCAGGAGGATCTTCAACCAACATAACATACGTGCACACTTCAAACCCAAGAATAGACTAAGGCAGAAACTTGTCCACCCCAAGGATAAAACACCCAGACACAAACTGAGCAGTGTGGTATATGCTGTACAATGCAGTAAGCCATGTGCAGATCTGTCCATTGGGTAAACAAAACAACCACTTCATAAATGCATGGCACAACATAGGAGAACAAACCCAACAGGACTAGATTCAGCAGTCCATCTACATTTAAAAAACAAACGCTACTTTTTTGAAGACAGCAAAGTCCACATTTTGGACAAAGAGGACTGTTGGTTTGAAAGAGTGGTCAAAGAGGCCATCTATATCAAAATTGAACAGCCCTCTCAACAGAGGGGGAGGGATACGACATCTTCCACCATATCTCCAGTCTACAACACAGTCCTTTCAACAATTCCAAAAAGGCTCCACACCTATTTGCATCACTCAGGTGACTCTGATGATGCAGATAAACCTCCAAGTGACTGTAAAAATTTGTTTTATAGATAATCAGAGTTGGAAGGGACCTTGTAGGTCATCTAGTCCAACCCCCCACCTAAACAGGACCATTTCTGCATTTCTGACAAAGGGCTGTCCAATCTCTTCTTGAAAGTGATGAAGCTCCTACAAGTTCCGATGGCCAAAAGCAAGAGGAAGTGACAGCAGAGGGAAGTACGCAACAAGAAGAAACTGAAGCAGAACTAAAAGAGAGAAGGGAACGAGAAGAAGCAAGACAGAAAGAACAGAGAGAAATAAGATCAACTAGAACAACAAAACCTATCTACAGGTAAACAATGGAAGAAGAAACAACATTATTATCAATTAACATAAATGGACTGAACTCATCTATGAAAAGGATTTTAATGAATTAGAAAAAATGAAATTATATATAATTTGTCTCCAAGAGGTACATATTAAAAAACAATAGAGTAAACTATTACACTACCCCAAGACTGGGAAACTAGTGCAGCAAAAGAAATGGGGAGTGGTTTTGTATATTAAAGAAACAATAAAAGCTAGACAAATCTCTGCAGATGAAGATGGGAGAATATTTTTTTTTGAAAAAGTTTTATTATTTTTTTAGACAAACATAGACAAACACAACATAAAAACATCAAGCCATCTTCCACTTATGTACATACAGTGTGTTGGTTGGTTTACAAATTTTTTTGTGCATCCACTACATAGTCATCACTTACAATTACTTGTATATGTTGTCATATTATCTATCAAATATTCCTAAATACATTGATATCATTATTAATCAATCATTTGACTATACTATTATTCATTCATGTTTTGCAAGATGATCCATATTTTAATTGATTTATTTTATGACAATTCATATTATCATCCCAAATCTATCCTATAATTATATTATGATTATGATAAAGATAATATATCTTTATATATTCTTTATATTCTAAAAATCTACATATTTCATTACCATGTTTTACTGTCTAACCATTGATAAAATCAATCTCAAATCTTATAAAATTGTTTATCTTCTTGTTCTCTGATTTCAAATATCAATCTACTCATTTCATCCCATTCCATTATTTTCTTAATAACTTCCTCCTGCGTTGGTATTTTCTCATTTTTCCAGTTTTTAGCAAATACAATCCTAGCCGCTGTTAATACATTTATAATCAAATATTTCAATTCCTTACTGTATATTTTGGGTAAGATTCCCAATAAAAATATCTCTGGTTTCAAGCCTATATGTTTTTTTGTCATTTTTTCCAACCACATGTGTGGTTTTAGTCCAATATCTTTTAGCATCCGCAGACGTCCACCACATATGATAATAAGGGCCAGGTATCTGATGACATTTCCAACATTTTTCAGATTTGTTCTTGAACATTCTTGCTATTCTTGTTGGGGGGTAGATGCTACCTGTAAAACATCTAATACAAATTTTCTTTATATGCTGTTGACATTGTCATTTTATAATTTTGAGACCACAATTTTTGCTATTTCTCTAAATCAATCCCATATCCAAAATTTCTCCCCCAAGCAATCATTGTTTCTTTGACTTGTTCTTCTTCTAGCTTAATTTCTAATAGATATCCATACAATTTTTTAATCACCTTTTCATCAGTACCTGTCAAGATCTTATCTAAATCAGTCAATTTATCATAGAAACCTTCTGTTTTAGAATCTTTATCATATCTAGAAGGTATTTGCACATATGAAAACCAATTCATCTTTATACCTTGTTCCTCTAGTTTTTGCATAGATTTAAGTTCACCCTTTTCATTCAATATTTCACCATATCTAAATGTTTGTTCCTTTTTATATATTATAGGATAAGAAAATGCTTCAATAGTTGATAGCCAGACTGGAATTTTCAAATAACATTGCCTTTTAGCTTTCTCCCAATTTAACCACACAGCCTCCCATATATAATGTCTTTTTAATATGTACTTCTTGTAGGCAGATTATATCAAATTTTAATTTCTCTAATTTATGGAAAGTTTTCCTTCTTTTAACAGCTGAATTAAGTCCATTTATATTAATTGTAATCAATTTTTTTCTCTTCCATGATTATACTTTATAAGTAGGTTTTGCAGCTCTTGTAGATCTTGGTTCTCGCTCTCTAGCCTACTGCACCTTCTTCTTTTTCAATCGCTGCTTGACAGTCCTCTTGGAATTCAATTAATGACATTCCTTTTTCTGTCTCCTCCTCTTTCCCTCCGAAGTATTCTGTATAAAATAATTCTGCATTCTTAATTGAGTCAATTCTGTGTCTCTGTTCCTGCTATGTAAACATTAAACCTTCTGGAATCAGCCATCTATAATTCACCTCTTTTTAAAGTAGAATTTTAGTCAGAAATCGGTATTCTCTTCTCTTCTCATCTCTCTCACTCGTCTGGGTACTTGTTTCAGAACCACAATCTCCTTATCTTTATATTTCAATGTTTTCTCTCTTGCCACCTGTAATATATGCATTTTGATAGCTTTCTTTGTAAATCTAATGTGAACTTCTCTTGGTAAACTATTTCTCATTGCGTATCTTGTGAAAACTCAAAAGATCTCATCTATTCCATCCATCATCTTCTCTTTAGTTATTTCCAGAGCCTCAGCCAAGATTTCTATCATTATCTCTGCCAAGTTTTGTCCCTTTTCTTCCTCTATGTTTTGGAATCTAAGATAAAATTCTGATCTGTCCATCTCTCATCCCAGCATCCCATTTTTATCTTGTTCAACTACAGTTAATCTGCCATTAATATCTCCAACCTTCTTATCTCTTTATTTATCTTCTTCTTCAATTTTTTGGAATCTGTCATCATACTTCATCATCATTTGTTGAATATTCTCCACCTTTTCATCAGTTTTTTTCCTGTTCTTTGTTCAATATTCTCTGTTCTCTTTTCAATATTCTCTGTTCTTGCTTGTATGTTTTGAATTCCTTGCATTATCGCCTGCAGCCTCACCTTTTCCTGTTCTTTTTCTTGTTATAACATCGTCTGTATTGAGCATTGTCCTCCAGATGGTGAAGAGGAAGAAGTAGGAATTGAAGAACCAGCTGCTGTTAGTTTCTTGCTCATTTCAAACAATTCAAAATCTTCAGGTTCTTCTAGACCTTAATCCACTCCTGTAATGACCAGTTGTAATTCCAAGTAAAAATAGTAGAGTAAAAAGGAAGCAGAATAAAAGAAAAGTTTCTTCAGGTTCTTGTACACCTTAATCCAATAAATTGATTAAATAGTGCGAAAAATCCCCCCCCCCCCCAAAGGAAAAAAAACTATAAACAGAAAAAGGAAAAATTGTTAAGTATTGTGGGTGGCAAAAAAAATAAAATAAAGTTCTTCAGGTTCTTAAACACCTTAATCCAATTAAAAAGTCTTGGGTATAAAAAGAAAAAAAAAAGGAGCCGCAGAAAAAAACAATATAGGAGGTGAATAAAGAGATGGGGAGGGAGAGGAAAAAAGCAAAAAAAAGACTACTCCCTTAAAAAGAAAAAGAAAAATTAATACTAAGATTTTACCTTTAAAATAAGATGTAAAAATAAAAAATAGACTCCAAAAGCAGAAAAAACAAAAACAAATTCCAAAAGGCCAAAGGTCCAAATAACTATCAAAAATATTAAACTAATAAGGTTTTTTTTGTTGTTGTTAAAGTAGAGAATAGCCCAACGTAAAAAAAAAAAAAAGGAGAAGGAACACACTGCACCTATTTAATTATCTAAGGCTTTTTGTTAAGTTCCAAACAATTTTATAATTCTCTTCTCTGGAGTCTTATCGTCTTCTTTCTGTAAGTTTCAACACCAGACTCCAGCCACTGATAGAAACCCAGAGGAGCACCTGCAATAACACTCTCCTGTGCTCTTCCTCTCTATCTTATCAAACAGGCTCAAAGTCCTTGAAAAGAAGCCTCAGTTCTTTCTCAGCTTTGTTGGGTCGAAAAGGAAAAAGAAAGGAAACAATGTTTCTAAGCTTCTAGATAGCAATGTTACAAATTTTCCTCTACTTTCACTTTCCCCCTCCTTTTCCAAACAAAATGTAATAAAAAATTAATTAAAAATGAAGGAAAGACTTAAAAGAAAAAAAAAGCTGAAAGGGAATCTCTAGCCTAGAATATTATAACGACAAAAAAGAAAAAGTAAGGTAAAAAAGAAAACCAGTCCAGTTTCAAAGTAAAAAATCATACATTAAGAGTCCAGCAATAAAAAAATATATATATTAATTTTGACTTCCTGTTTAAAATCGCCGCTTAATCACTTCTGTCTTAGATTTTACAAATTCTTTCTTTTCCTTAGGGTGTTCTTTCAAATCTTAAAATAAAAGAAAAACTCTCACCAAACCGGCACACTTTTTCTTTCCATTCTCTTCAATTTTGGAGATGTCCCAACTTCAGCAGCTTTAAGAAGAAAAATGATACACCCAAATTGAATACAATAGGGAACAAACAGTTTCCATAAAAAATGAGTCTACATATGTACCTAAAGAGCAAAACCCATGGAAACATGTCACATTTAGAAATAAACAACAACCAAAAGCAAACCCGTACTATCTACCCTAGTCTACTCCAATGAAGTCCCTTTGGAACTGACCAATCGCTTTCACTAGTTTTCCTCTGAAGGAAAATATACAGACATGCCCAAAAGAGTATTCATCAATAGTTCCTTAAAAAGAGATACAACCCTGCATTCCTACAAGTGCAACAGGAAGAAAAGTATTCCAGACTTCCCTAGGAAAAAAAAAGTGGAATATTGGTGATAGGAGATTCAATTCTTAGGGGAACAGAAACTATAGTTTGTAATCAATCTAGGGAGGTGTATAGTCTTCTTGGAGCAAAAATCAAAGATGTAACTGAATACCTTACTAAAGTAATCAACCTCATAATTTACTATCCCTTTCTTCTTCTACATGTGGGGACCTATGACATAACAGTGAATCTGAAAACAATAATAAGAGATCATGAACATCTAGGGAAGAAAATTAAAGAATTAGGAGCACAAGTGGTGTTTTCATCAATACTTCCAACAAAAGGCCAACATCCAATGAGGGAGCAAAGGGTTTTAGAAACTGGTGTCATCAACAGAACTTCAGCTGCCTAGGGCATGGTCAGTATTACCGACATGAAAAGGGCTACTGGCAAGAGATGGAGTGAACTTCACAAGAACTGGAAAGAATATATTTGGAAAATGACTGGCTCATCTTATCAAAAGGGCTTTAAAATAAAATTGGGGTGGGGGAGAGGCCAATCTTCTTGACCATTAGAACCTAATTCCAAGCAAAAATTACTAGATAACCAATCATATAAGGAGGAAGGGAGTAAATAGAAAAAACCACAATGAAGTAGAGAGTCATGGAAAGTATGGAAATCCCAGTTACAAAGTAGAAGATATAAAAAACTCATAAAGGACTCAAATGCCTGTACACTAATACTCAAAGTTTAGGGAACAAATAGAGTGAACTTGAAGTATTAGTACATGAAGGCAGATATGATATAGTTGCTGTTACTGAAATTTGGTGGGATGAAACTAATGACTAGAATGTACTGATGGAAGGATATAAGCTATTCAAAAGGAACAGATCTAACAAAAGAGGAGGTGGAATTGAATTATATATAAAATAATACCACAGCTCTATACAAACACATAAAATGAAAGATGAAAACTTAGAATTCATATGGGTCAATATAAAAGGAAAAAAAAAATGACTCTGCTATATTATAGGCCGCCCAACTAACCTGAAGAAATAGATTAATTCTTTGCTAATCAATTAACAAATTCTTCTTCTTCTTCTTTTTCTTCAGCGTTTGTCTCGCGCTCGGGCGAGGTCCGCTAATGTCCTTGAGTACTGCTTCCACACCTCTCTGTCTGCCACGTGTGTCGGGTCTGCCTTCGCGATCTCTAGATCGGCCTTGATCGTGTCCATCCAGCGTTGTTTAGGTCTACCACGCGGTCTCGCTCCTCCGACAGTCACCTTCATTACAGATTTGATGATGGATTCTTCCTTGGCGCGGCTCACGTGGCCGAACCATCGTAGCCGGGACTGCCTCATGACCGTGGGGATGGGCACGACGTTGAACCGTCTACGCACTTCTTCGTTCCTGACGCGATCGAGTAGGGTGAGGCCTACCGACCATCGGAGCATTCGCATCTCCATTATCTGGAGTCTGCTTTCGACTTCTTTGGTCGTCGGCCAGCACTCTGCGCCGTATATGGCCACGGGGCGCACCACAGAGTTATAGATTTTCGCCTTCAGGCGCATCGGCATCTTCTTGTCACAGAGGACGCCCGTGACGGACTTCCATTTGCCCCACGCTGCATTGATCCTGGCTGCCACCTCAGTTTGTAGTAGGCCTTCTTCCCCAAGAGTAGTTCCCAGGTACTTGAAGGTGGAGGCGCGCGGTAGCTCCTGCCCGTTCACGTGGATGGAGCCTGTCATTTCATTGTCAGTGGTCAGGTATTCGGACTTCTTTAGGTTCAGCCGGAGCCCGAACTGCTCAAGGCGGTCGTGCCACTGTTGGACTCGGTGCTCTAGTTCAGCCTTGCACAGGTTGGCCAGGAACACATCATCGGCGTAGAGCAGCGTCCATGGGGCGGGCGTGTACAGGTCGTGTGTAATTGTGTCCATCACCAGAATGAACAGCAGTGGTGAGAGAGCAGAGCCCTGGTGTACGCCGACGGTAATATTAAACTCCTCTGATATCCCAGCTGCCGCTTTTACACGGCTTTTGTGACATCTGTATAGGAGATAATCAATTAACAAATATATGTAGGAAACACACCACAGTAATAATGAGAGACTTTAACTACCCTGATATCGAGTGGGAGACAAACTCTGCCACAAGTGGGAGCTGAAACAGATCCCTAACCAACATAGCTGACAACTTTCTCATCCAAAAGGTAGAGGAGGGAACTGGGGGGAAACTATATTGGACCTAATTCTTAGTAATAGAGAATAACCGATAGAGGGAGTTGAAGTTGCCAGAACCTTGGGCGAGAGTGACCACATCATACTGGCATTCAATATCATGTAAACACAAGCAATAGAATATAATCCAACCAGTGACTTAAACTTTAAAAAAGCTGATTTTAACAGAGAGAAACCATAGGAAAGATTCCATGGATGAAATCCTAAAGTGGAGAACAATTCAAGAAGCATGAGAAACTCTGAAAAATATGATCATAAAAGTCCTGTCCAACATAATACCACTGAAAAAGCAAAACAGGAAATCCAAGAAGAAACCAGCAGGGTTGCATAAAGATCTCTCTAATTAACTGAAAGACAAAAGGGATAAGTACAAAAATTGGGACTTTTGGTTTGGGCTTCTTTGGCAACGGACTGAAATCACGATCGTCCGCGGTTTTGTTCCATGCTCGCCGCTGGAGCGCCCTGAGATGCCCAGATTCAGGGCTGAAGCTACCCCATAGAGGTGGTGAAGAAGGGGGAGCCGTCAGCGGGGTTGAGGAGAGCTGCATCTCTCCTTCTTGTCTGGCCATTACTCCCTTTCCCAAAGGCGGTTGCAGCAGTGGTCAGAAATGGCCACCTCAAAGAAGAACCCGACTGGACAAGATTGTGCAGGAGGAAGTTTAAAGGAGAAAGTTTGACTGACCAGGTTGAATGGAGAACATCTATTTAAGGTACCTGGAACCTGAATTTTAAAGACTAATACTATTCCTAAAAAAGATTTTAAGCTGCGAAAGAGAAAGGGAAAGGAAACGGAATTGGCTTTTTTTCCTCTAAAATTGACAGTTTTTACTGACTTGGAACATTAAGAAGTGATTTGAATAAGAAATTGATACTAATCCACTTTGACATTAATAGGCTATTTTTAGCTGAAAATAAAGTGTCAAAGGGATAAAGAATCTTGGATAATTTAAAAACTTTCTTTTAAAAAAAGAAAGAAAGCAGCAGAGGGAAAAAGGAAAAAAGAGGGTGGAATCTGGAAAATGGAGAAGACCACCTGGAACTTTAAAAAAAATTGATAGTGGAATTTTAACAAGGCTTGGAAAAGATAAATTGTAGCTGAAACTTTGTTATAAAAAGCCCCTGGAAAGAGAAAGTGAGAAAAGAAGCAAGAAACAGTTTTGGATTATTAGATGATTCCTGGAACTTTGGATGGAGGATCCTAATGAAATAAAATAAAATCAACTGGGGGTTGTTTAAAATTTTTTAAAATGGCATCACTCCTTGAAGTGTTAAAAATGAGACTTAAAGAACAAAAAAAGAAGCACAAGACGGAAGAGGATCTTTTGGCCTCGTATTTCAATTTTTAGAAATGGAGATCTTGAACTATGAAAAACAACAAGAAACGCTGGCAGAACAAAAAGGGTGGAACAACGAAGAAGCCATCTTCAATGACCAAGCAATTTTAAGCGGGGGTAAAAGAGGGAAAGGGGGGAAAGGGAGTTAAAAACTTAAGCACTGAAGCAACAACAACAAAAAAAGAGTAATTTGAAAAGTAATCATAATATCAGGAGAAAGCAGAAGGGAGGATCACAGAAGGGAGAATCAGATAGAAAAGGGAAGAAAAGGGGAAGGAGAAGAAGAGAGGGAAGAGGGAAAGGATAAGAAGCTGCAAAAGACAGAAACAAGATATCGAGGTACAGGAAAAACGTACAAGAATTAAAGGTATAAACCTATTTAAAAGACACAGAGACAATGGTTAAAATTTAACTTAAGGAGAGTATTCTGCAAGGGTGCATGGGATAGCATTATTATATTAGAAATAGAAAAGGGTTAGAAAATATGTTAGATGATTAAAGTGATAGAAAAAAATTCTATTGATGTGCAGTGGAATACTTGTTTGTAAAGAGAATGAGGCTCGCAATGATTTAAAAAGAACGTTTAAAAAAACCAAAAAGAAACATGGAAGATTTTTATCAGTTGACAAGATGAACTTGAATAAGAATAATAACTTTATTGACTACTGTTAATAACTATTGTTTGGTTTTTTATTTAAAGACAGTAATAAGTAAAATATGAAATATTGATGATTAAAGTGAAAGACAACTGATGTTTCTAGGTAATGTTTGTTAAAAGAAATAGAAATGTAAAAGATTGTTATTAATATTAATGGCAGAGCTGTACTTGAATAGAATAATTATTCCATTTACTATTGTTATACATATATACACAGACATATATATACATATATACTTTTTTCTTTTAAGAATTTAGTGTGCATTTTAAGGGAATGTACCAAGCAGAATTCGATTGAAAATAGGTATGTGTTATAAAATAGAGGTCAGAAAATGAATGTTATAACTGTAAAGATGTAACTTAAATTTTTAAATAAGATTTGAAAAAAGATACAAAGGTGTTACACTCCAGTCTAGTAATTAAAGGGGAAAATTTGTTTTATGTGAAAAGATAATATGAAATTGTAAACAGGACAGACGAAAGTATAAAAACATTGATTAGAAAGATGTTAAAAATTAGAAAAAGATATGTAATTGAATTAAGAAAGGAATGAGATAATTTAAAATAAGGCTATAGGAAGTAAAGAAAGGGAAAAGCTATTGGAAAAATTGGAAAAATAGTTATAAGATATGGATTAGAATGTATAAGATAAATATGTATTGAGTTTATGTCTGTATGGAGAAGTGATAACCTGGGGCCACGCTCTTCTCAAAAAAAGATATTTTATTTGTATTTGTATGTTTTGTGAAAACTTAAATAAAACTTTTATTTAAAAAAAAGGATAAGTACAAAAATTGAAAGAGGGACATATAATTAAGGCAGGATATCAACAGATAGATGAATCTGCAAATATGAAGTGAGGAAAGCAAAGGCTAAGAATGAACAAAAACTTGCAACAAAAATCAAAGATAATTAAAAAAAGTTTCTTTCAGCATATAAATAACAAGAAAAAAGTCAAAGAAACAGTTGATCCACTAAAGAGAGAAATGGCAAAAGGAAACAATGCAGCTTCTTTAATTTGTTTTTGGAAGCAAAGATGCTGCATTTTTGTGAATCACCTGTGAAGGGTGCTTTTCTCAGAATTATATCAAAGTAAATCACTCTGTTTAAGAACTTGCAGACATGAAGATTGGAGTGAATAAGGAAAAACACAAAGGGATAAACAGGAGAGTAGATTCCAAGAGGAAATTACAATAGCACTCCAAACCAGTGATAGCAAGAGCAATAGCACTTAGATTTATAAACCACTTCGCATTGCTTTTATAGTCCTCTCTAAGCGGTTTGCAGCGTTAGCATATTGCCCCAACAATCTGGGTCCTCATTTTACCCACCTTGGAAGGATGGACGGCTGAGTCAACCTGGAACCTGGTGAGGTTTGAACTGCCAAATTGCAGGCAGCTGACAGTCAGCAGAAGTAGCCTGTAGCACTGCATTCAAACCACTGCAGCTCTCCGCATAGAGAAATGCACAGAGAGATGCACAGAGTATGGAAAATAAACAAGGAAAACTGGAGATCCTAATTCAGGACCAATTTAGTGAAACTTGGTGGGAGGCAGGCACACACCACTGAAAGAATGCAATGTATTTAAAAGAAGTACATGTAGCTTAAAGAATGGAAAAGAAAGTAGACTTGCACAGAGATTCAGGAAGCAGAGTATGGAAATCCTGTTGAAAGGATGATATATCTTCTACAGGGGTGGGATTCTACAGGTTCGCACCTATTTGCTAGAACCGGTTGTTAACATTCTAAGCAGTTCGGAGAACCAGTTGTTAGAAGAAATTACTGGCCTAATCCTGTAAGGAAGGCAGGAAGGAAACATTCTGGTGTTGCTTACAGAAACTGCCTCTCTGTTAACCCTTATTACATTCTTGGCAGGACTAGACTTCCTGTCTCTGGAACTTCTCTGGAGTTTTTTTTTCCTTCCTTTGCTGGTACTTTGCTTGTGTGGAGTGACCAAAGTTACAATGGCACTGAAAAAAATGACTTATGACCATTTTTCACACTTACGACTGTTGCAGCATCCCCACAGTCATGAGAGGTCAGGAGAGGAGATGCGTGCCTCAATGTGAGTGATTGGCCACACCTAGCCAATAACATGACCACCAAGCCATGCCCACCAATTAAGCCACACCCACAGAACCAGTTGTTAAAAAAATTGAATCCCACCCCTGATCTTCTACCATAAGAATGAATAAAGAGAGAAACAAAAGTGATACCATTGGGGTTTCTTACATTGTACCTGTGCAGGCAGGGTTACCATGAGGCTATATGGTAACTTGGTGTTAATTAGAATGAGGGCCCCTTCCTTAGATAAAACTGAAACCAACTGTCGCTGCCCTAATCACTGGCTAATGAGGAATGTGTGTGTACCACTCCTGCTCTGTGAGCAACCATTCTCCTTGGGGACAAACTGATTATACATTCATTGAGCCAACTAAGCTCCCTCCCTTCTAAGGGCAGATTGCTTACTTTTTGTTTTGTTTTTTGCAGACAGTCTGCCTTGCAAATAGTACCCTATTGGCAGGCAAAAGATATGAGCCAGGCCTTTCTGCCTCAAATGACCTGTTTCTTAAAAGAAGCATGAAGTAATAATAATGGGAGATTTCAATTATCTGAGAACTAATTCAAGAATCAGAGATCCAACGGATATAGGCATCATTTGATGATAATTTTTCATACTAAAATGTATAAAAAATAACTCTGAGAAAGGCTCTGCTACCCTGAACCTAAACCTCACCAATTGATAGAAATTGGTTGAACATATGATGGTTAGGGCTCTTTGGGGAAGTAATCATGTTATCTTTAACTTGTGATACCCATAGGAGAAAGAAGGTAGAAAAGTTAGACCAGCACGCTGGATTGCAGAAGAGTGGATTTGGAGCTCTGGGGGCAAATAGGTTACATCCCAAGGACCTAATGGAGATGATTACTGATCTTTAACATGTGCAGATTATAGTACACAAATTATAGTGCATTCAGAAAGTATTCAGACCACCTTCACTTTTGTCAATTTTGTTATGCAGCAGTCTGATTCTACAGTTGTTGAAATTCCTTTTTTTCCTCATTAATCAGTAACGCTCAGTATCCCATAATGACAAAGTGAAAACAGAATTTTAAACATCTCTGTAAATTTATTAAAAAGAAAATATTGAATATCACATTGGCATATCACATTCAGACCCTTTGCAACAACACGTGAAATTTAGCTCTGATGTCTCCCATTTCTCTTGATCATTGAACATGATCATTGTCTTGATCCTGTTTCTACACCTTGATTGGAGTTGACCTGTGGTAAATTAAATCGATTGGACTTGATTTGGAAAGGCATGCACCTCTCTATAGAAGGGCTGACAGCTGAGAATGCGTACTGTAGCAGAACTAAAGCCACGAGGTCAAAGGAACTGCTTGCAGAGCTCAGAGACAGGATTATTGCAAGGCACAGATCTAGGAAAGGTTACAATAAAATTTCTGTTGCATTGAAAGTTCCAAAGAGCAGTTCCAAAGAGTTCCAAAGATTTATGGCCTCCATAAATCTCAAATGGAAGAAATTTGGCACAACCAGGACTCTTCCAAGAGCTGGTGACCCAGTCAACCTGATCAATTGAGGGGAAAAAGACCCAGTAAGAAAGGTGACCAAGAACCCCATGGTCACTGTGACTGAGCTTCAGAGATCCTATGTGGAGATGGAACAGAGCTCCAGAAGAACAACTGTTAGATATTTACATAGTCACCTCTGATTTGTTGGTCCGTGGTGGCAGGAATTTAAAGAGCCATCACTGGATGTAGCCAAAAACAGCTCTGCTATAAAAGGAGCTGCTGTGGCTGCCGTTCTTTGTTCTGAACGATGCAATAAAGGAGTTAAGCAATCGGAGTCTCCCGCGTATATCTCACCCACAACTTAACAACAATCAGCAGCCCTCCACTGATCTGGGCTTTATGGCAAAGTGGGTAGACAATGCAAGACACATGAAAACCTGCTTGGAGTTTGCAAAAAAGCTCAGACTGTGAGGAACAGGATTTTCTGGTCTGATAAAGCCAAGATTGAACTGTTTGGCCACAAATTTAAAGGTTATGTCTAGAGGAAACCTCATCACTTGCCCAATATCATCCCAACAGTGGAACATGGTGGCAGCATCATGCTGTGGGTGTGTTTTTCAGCAGCAAAGATTGGGAGACTGGTCAGAGTTGAGGGAAAACTGAATGAAGAGAAGCACAGGGATATCCTAAATTAAAACAAGTTCCACAGCGCTCAGGACCTCAGACTGGGCCAAAGTTTCATTTTCCAACATGACAATGATCCTAAGCACACAGCTAGGACAGCACAAGAGGGGCTTAGGGACAACTCTTGTGAATGTCCTAGAATGGTCCAGCCAGAGCCCTGACTTGAACCCTAATTGAACATCTTCAAAGGGACCTAAAAGTGGCTGTCCTCTGATGGTCGCCATCCAACCTTTTCTGAATACTTGTGCCAATGTGGTTTTTTATTTTTAATAAATTTACAGACATTTCTAAAATTCTGTTTTCACTTTGTTATTATAGGATACTGAGTGTAAATTAATGAGGAAAAAAATGAATTTCAACAACTGTAAAATCAAGCTGCAGCATAACAGAACTGACAAAAGTGAAAGAGGTCTGAATACTTTCTGACTGCACTGTAAACATGAGGCAATTTCATTTTTGAAGTGCGTTAATAGCAGGTATAAGAATTAGTTTAAAAATTGATAAATATTCAAATGATGGTTTAAAAAACAAACTGCCAAAAGGACTGCCTCCATGCTACTTTATGGGAAATTCATTATGAAGAAACCAGAGGTGGTATGCAGCAGGTTCTGACCAGTTCTGGAGAACCAGTAGTGGAAATTTTGAGTAGTTCGGAGAACCAGCAAATACCTCCTCTGACTGGAGATTTCACAGTGTCCTTCCCTTGCCACGCCCACCAAGCCACACCCACAGAACCGATAGTAAAAAAATTTGAATCCCACCACTGGAAGAAACATAAAATTTCTATCCTAAAATACTTCAGTGAATGGAGTTTGTGACATGGTTATAATTTTAACTTTCTTAGGTCAGTAAACTGTGATAAAAAAAGATACTGTAAGAATTAAGCTATTTTCAATTTGAGATTGGCCAAAGGCTAACAGTAGATAAATAATTACAGGTAGGTCATGATTAGCATAAGTTCACAGAATGCACTATTTGATTTAACATGGTTTATAAGCTGATATCAGGTTATATTAAATGCAAGCCAAAATTCAGTCAGTGTGAGGCTAGTACACATGCAGCTGAGGCTAGTACATGCATAGTTGCCACTGGGGTTTTTAAGTAGCTGTATATGAAATTGAAGAAAAGGGAGGTTCCATTTGAGGAAAGCTTTTTAAAAAGTATTTTTATAAAAAAGAACTACAGCAGAATACAGGAGATACCAGGCATCCTTTGGCTATCGCTTTATCCCCTTTTACTGTTACACATCGTTGTATTAATAAACATATAAAAACAAGTTTTAAAATTTTAATTGCCTATTTCCATTGAGCTGGAACCAATTACTCTATTTTCCATAGAAATATCATTCTGAATAGTGCAAATCTCAATAATGTGACCATTTCATAGAATTCATTAACTGCACTAATTGAGATCTACCTGTATTTCACTGTCTTCTGCCTTGATAGGCCACTATGGATAAAAAAAAATGTTATATATTGAAGCAAGTTTACGGGGTGATTGCCAAGAAATCTGAGAATTAAGTGCAAAGAGGAAAGGTTAAGGGATATTAATATATTTAGTCTGGAGAAGAGAGGTCTGAGAGGAGATATGATAGCAATCTGGAACTGTTATCACGTAGAAATGGAAGGTGACATTCTTCATTGATTTGGAGAGCAGGACCAGAACCAATGAGTTGAAAATACAAGGAGGTTCTTTCAGGTATATTTTTTAAAAAAACAGAACCTTTTTCTTGGCTGTATGAACAGTCAACTGCAGCAGCCATGCAGTGTTTAGTTTTCCTGTGCTGAAAATCTTCCAATAGAGGCTTGATGGTCATCTGTCTGAGATGCTGCAGTAGATGCTGCTCTAAATAGAGTGTTAGATTACATCTAATTTCTAGTCCTTTCCAATCCTTTTATTCCATTTCTAACTACAACCACAGGGAACTCAAATGTGCCAAAATGGCAGTGTGTCTATGTGATAGAAGTAGTCCCACACCTCTTCTGCACATTCCTGATTGCATGCACACTGTTCCTTATCGCCCAAGAATATATGGAGTAATTGGTAGTTTCCAATAGGACATTAAGAAACAATTCTAAGCAATAAAGAGCTGTCTGAAGTAGAAACAAGTTCCCAGGGAGGTTATGGCTCCCTTTCATTGGATAAATTGATCTACCCAGGGTCACTTTCAATGGCAAGATGGGCAGTGTATAAATTTAATTAATTAAGCTCACATGGAGGCGAGACTGCCATGGATTGGGGATGCATTCAATTAGATTCCTGTATTAACCAGGGAGTTGAACTGAATGACCTAAATTGCCTCTTCTAGGATTATCACCTACTCCCATATTGTTTGTACTTCTATGCCATAATGTGGTTTATTCATTGTTCTTTAACTTCCTCCAAAGTGATGATTTATTTATGTTAACCACCTTTATTAGCAGCTTCCAAGGACTGGGAAGTTGAGGAAGAGCTAAGTAGATGAGAATGGTTGTAAAGGATGTCCCTTTTCCATAGCATAGTAAAGAAATGTTCCTTGCTCTGTTTCTGCACTGGGGTTAGGTATTAGGCTCACGCATTCATTTTCAAAGAGATGAAAAAGAAACAGTCATAGGTTGTGTATGCACGTCATAGTTGCAAGATTTTTTATTTATTGTTTTGGAGAAATTTGCTATAACAACATTTGACCATTAATGCAATAGAAATGGGTGAAAACGTAGTGAAAATAAAAGCAGTCAAACATGAGATACAAGCTCAATCTCATTCTTGGAGAAGTGGTGAAGGAACATTCTGACTCTACAAGCTTTCAGTCATGCATGGCAAGGTTGGACTCATGTCCTTCTTGGACACACTGTGCTGCCTCTCAGGGTAGTCCCCATCAAAAAGCTAAATACTCCAAGTTCTAACAAAATCTCCTCATTTTTTTCATGACTAGCTTTGCCTTCTCAGATATTAAGTATTCAAACCTCATTTACATCCTTATTTTTCAATTTGCTGCCACAGTAGTTTAATTTATTCTATATAATTTCTTTTTCTGAGGGGACATTAATCATTGCCCTGTGCTTTTGGGTGCCTCTGGGATGTGTGTGTGTGCTTAAATCAATAAAACAAAGCAACCGTCCCCCCCACCAGCCCCCACCCTCATCTAATACCCACCCAGCCTACTCTCTCCCTTTGCCGGAGGAGAGAAACATAATTTCTCTCCCACTTTTCATTGTTTTCAATGTTTGAAGATTAATTCTTCCGCATATTTCTGACATGTGAGTGAGAAGCGGTAGTTTGTACTATAGTAAAGAAGACACAGGTTTCCCTACTATATAACTAAAGTTTAGACCCACTTACATAGAACATGTAAGATAAGGATTAGCCTGCAGATGTAAAATAATGTTTAGACTCACCCTCTTTCAAAAAAGATTTTTTTTTTAAAGCTGGGATACCATGAGCTGACTTGAAAAGTAAGAGAAAAGAAAAAGGGAGATGGAAAAACAATCAGGAAATGTAAGAAGAAATAGATCAGATCTGGTAGAGAAGTGATGGGCATATCGTTATCTTCTGTGGTTCTTAGACTGCAAAAGTCATACTGGATGTACAATAGAAACTGGGGTTCCAGAAATTTTTGAGATGCATTTTAAAATAGAAAATAAAGAAAAAAACCGCTGGATGGAGGTTCTCACTGATATAGTCTATACTGAATATCAACATGATCAAAACCTGCAACCCACCATAGAAATTACGATTGTTGCTCTGTTCACTGCTAATTGAAAACCAGTATGGAGAAGTATGAGAGAGAAAGAGTACTTCAAATAAGTCCTCCCCATTAGAAAAAATAATTCCTATTTCTGTGGGCTTCCACAATATCCTAGGAGAAAAGGCATTGTCCAGTGACAAATTGTGAATGTGCATTGCTCACTTAATATGATGGGTGGCAATTACAAGTCATAGGCTATTCGCCACTAGTACCAAGATATAAGGAAGACATCTTGATATATTGACAAGCTGGTTAGCTGTGGGGATAGATAATGTTATTTCTGGAGGGTTCCATGGAAATGAATTCAAAGACTGCTTTTGACAAGAACCAGGTTCTGAATTCTGTTTTTTCCCCCAACATTTTTATTATGACTTAAAGAAAGTGGTTAGGAGAAAATGCATATTAAGATTGCAGTTTTCAGTAGTAATTGACCATATAACTATAATGAAGAAATGGAGAAAAAATAATACATATAAGGGCAAATTATTTGATTTAGGAAAAATAAATCAAATGCATGGGGGATACCAGCAGAAGTGTGAAAGGGTACTGGAGTATGAAACAAAGGTGTTAAGTGGAAAAATGGCAAATCTAATTCTATGCTGTATCAGTACTGTTACATTTTCCAAGTTTCAGTCTATCTCTGCTGATCAGACAATACTGTCTTCTTCTAATGTTAAAATAAAATTGGAATATTTTCAAGAATGAGAATGCAGGTGATCAAGAGACCAGAAATTAAATCCTATAAGACTTGAGCCTTGAGAAGAGAAGATTGCACAATTGTAGTGGTTTGTATTATTGTGGGATGGACATTATCTCAAAATGTCAACACAGAATAATGAGCTTGAATTTAAGGAGTGCAGATTAATTTGAACAGAAATAGAGTTTTAATTATACAACATTATTTGTTGTATATTCAAAGTTGAATATAATGTACCAGTGAGGTGGGGTGGTGGAGAAAATAGAAAGTTTTGGTCAGCATGGTGATGGAGTCCATGGTATCAAGGCGCATGATACCCCAATAGGCATTAGTTGATCAACCCATGAGTGATAAAATGTTTTAAGTCAGCTAAATTTGAAAGACTTTTCAAGATTTTGCCTTGAAATGTTTTCAAAATATTCTTTTTATATCTGTTTTAAGACAGAGATTAAAAAAAAAGAACAGTTAAGTTCTTACATCCCAACCTAACACCTCATATGGATTGTTGTTGTGGAAAAAATAGGAATTGGGAGCATTAGATCACCTTAAGTAATACTGAATGAATGAATGAGTACATGTAAAATAAAATAATAAAAAATAAAGGCAAAATTACACATATACACACACATTCTATTCTCTGAGGAATTAAGCTTAACTTGACACTGAAGAATAATCATCAACTTCTCTTTATGGCTGGTGTGCCCAGTTGTCTTGATCACTGGGGTTTGTTTTACATTGCCAGAGGATTGGCATAGATGGTTGGCAATATGGGCATCTCTTGGGAAAGACCCGCCTCCATTCTGGTTTTGATGCAATGAAAATTGGAAGAACAAATGCCCAAAATAATCAATTTCTTCTGATCAGAACTTCATGGTATCAGGGCTGTCACTTGCTGCATTATGTGAGTTAATTAGCAGAGGCAGCACAAGTGGGCTGGCATAGTGATATTCAATGCCCACAAGATAAGCAGGCTACAGGAAAAGAAGCTGGAACAAGTAGCATGAGTAACTTGGCTTTCACTCTTCCTTAAAACCAGTGAAGCTTAGGTATCATTGTCTATTGATCTGAACCTGCCTAATTTATGCAGAATTTGTAAATAGTTCTTGATACATGATGCATATAGGGCTGCTCAGCACCAGGGCTCTATTCAGAGTGCTGATAGCCGAGAAAACTGCCAGTTGTTGTGTTGGCAGGACAAGCAGACAAGAATCCTGTTGCATTTCGCCCAAGAACCAGTTCAGTTTTGGTTTGTGTCTAGCCACCTGAAAGATGCAGAGTGCTGAGAAAGTGAACAAGGCCAAGGCAAAAGAGCTCTGAAAGGCAGCGAAGTGAGCAAAGTGATCAGACTTGTGAATCAGCTAGTCCTGTCAACATCAGAAAGCACATCACTCATCCCAGCTTTCTCCATATATGGAACGGAAGAGCTCTGTGTAGCTCTACTGAATATTTAAGTCCTTTCAGGCAAACATCTGCCTTATCAATACCTACTCCCAGCTCCAGTTAAAAGGGAGTTTTGTAGCCAATGTGTCTGTCAAGCTAAAATGAAGAATCTTTTGAAGAATACAATCTTCCTTTTACTGCTTCCCCTATGGTGACATTATCCTCATAGAATATATCTCTATTTTGGTGGGGTTAAAACTAATCAAATATTGCCCAGCCTTTTATTCTTACATTGTAAATTTTTGAAGTCCACCTTCTCAAGGCCAAAAATGTCACTCCTTATATTATTTAGGTCTCTCCTTATTCTTAGCCAAGCAAAAACAAATGTTTTGGCACTTCAGAGCAACGCTTTTTTCCCCACAAACTTCCAGCAAAATTCAGAAGCAGTAAGCTAAGAAAAAAGCCACTAATAGCTGTTTTCATGGAGGCTTAAATGGTTCCAGCAAGACACATTTTCTAGGGACTAGAGAGAAAGATCCCTGCTTTTACATAGAGGCAGATCAAGAAAGTCTTTTAGAGAATGCAGAATCCATGTGCCAACTATTCCTACATCTATTGCTCCCACTGATCAATTGGTGCACGTATACAGAAAAAGCTAAATTATATTTTCAAAGCAAAGTATATTTTCCTCTTCCTGTTTAAGAATTGCACAGCCTTTATCAATTCATGCAGAACTCTATTACTGCTTTTTGTTCTACCTTCAGGCCAGCTACTTTTTAGGCTGGTCTAAAGAAATCCTAAGACAAAAAAATGATATCTTGGACTCTCTCTCTTCAGTCTTGAATGAGGATTTCTATCTGTAATTTGAAACTTCACTACATTTCTCCTAATGGTCTCGAAACAACAGTGTATTTGTAATTTTCTTTTATATTTTTATGTTTTTTTTTCCTGCCAAGTGCTGCCATGGAAGCATAATTCCAGGCAGTCTGCACAGAGACCCACATTTGTAAAATATTTGTTTAAATTCTTTCATTTTTATCCTAATTTTCCCTCAGAGTGGTTCTACTTATTGCAAGTCTTTCCCAAGCAACTGTACCTCTTCACTCCCAGTAACTTGAGACAAACTGAAACAGCTAATAACTGCAAGCTCTTTCTGAACCACTCCTTCAGTCATGAGTCAGTAGAGAAGTATGCTGACCTATGTTTTGCTGCCCAGGTTTTGGGCACAGGAGCCGCAGACAATCTACATCCCGTTGCTTCCCATACCCTCCCTTCAGCTAAAATGAAAAACCAAAGGTATTTTCACCCCAGTTTCTATTTATTTATTAATTTATTCTATTCCCACACCACCAAATCAACCATGCCTTGTGGAGGTTTATGAGTAGAGGCTAAACATTTGTTATATAATTAAAAACATTGACAATAAATAAACCGATTAAAATAATCCATAAAATCTAAACGTAATTAGAATAAATGATAAATCATTACTTTTTGCAAAAAAAAAAAAGTTTTACTTTTATAAGATGATTAATTTAAATTCTCCAACTACAGCCAGAAAAATAACAACAAGGATGGCAGAAATCAGTTACCAATTGTTCTCCGAAGAGCTCAGTCTTTGTCATCTGGAAAGCAGTTAGGGTTGGAGCTGGTCTTATTTGTGAAGGCAAATAAGTAAAGGCAATGCAATAGAACTAGGAACATGTCTGAAAAATGACACTTCCTGTTCTAATTGTTGAGGCCCAGAATAGAATGATAGCGCTAGCACAGACTGCCCATGGTTGGCGGCACTCGTAAGTAACCTGTGAAGTAGATAAAAATGGGATTGGGGTCCCTGCGCAAGGATGACACGCAAATTCGTGAAGCGTTCCATATATTTTTTTTTTTAAAAAAATGGGATTGGGGTAGATAAAATGATGCGTACCCCACTAAAAATAGTTGAAACCATGATCAGAAAAGCCTGTTCTTGCATCCCTCTGGGACAGAACTCATTAGCTAATAGAACTGAGCTCTTTTTTTCCAATTTAGATTAACCTTCTGGCTAGCATTTGTCCAGGTAGATTTTTCAACTGTTTTTGATGCTATTTCTCCTGGCATCTTCCTTGGGAAGGGCAGCAAGGAGAGAGAGGGCGGAGGTGGCAATCCTTCCTTACTGTGTAGTTCCAGTCAATAATTTGGGGCGACAAGAAGTCTCGCTTGGGGCTGCTTGTTTGCAAAGTGTCAGATGGGTCAGTCTTCTTTCATCCAACTTTTAGATGAAATCTCTGGGAGAAGTCATTTAATGGATCATGTATTATAGCATCAGTAGCCAGCTTTGTAATTCAAACTGGGGCCGGACTGGAGTTGCTGTGGAAGTTCTCCCCCAGTGTCTGAAGGCTGTAAGAGTTTGGATAGGACAGAACAGCCTGAAGTTAAACCCTATTATTCGAAGTAGGGTGAAAGATAGAATTACTGTAGATACTTTGGGGTTCTTCTATGTCTCCAGTGCTGTGTTTTGATAGGGAAATTTTCAGTCCACAACATAACACCTCAGATTCTGACCAATACCCAACATCAGCAACATATCATAAGCTTTACTTTCCCATTTGGTTTCCAGGTATGGTTTAAAACAGTGGTTGCCAACCAGTGGGCCGGGGACCACTGGTGGTCCGCGACAAAATTTTGGTGGTCCACAAGAAATGTCACCCCAAAGCACCTCCTAAAGCAATTAACCCAGGCTGCATGAGAACACAAAGCTGCGCCACCCACATGGCTTGTGGGAACACAAGGCTTGTGTCACTTGCATTGCAAACAACATGAGGTAGTGAGGGAAACGACTCTTTGGGACCCTGCAAGGCATCCTGCTCCAAGTGGCTGCACTGGCACAAAAAGTCTCACAAAGACTCGTTTCTGGTGGAGTTTGGGGAAGAGAAAGAAAGACTTCTACTGCTTCTGCTGCTTTCCTTGCATGAAGCCAAAAGTCTCTCTCTCTCTCTCTCTCTCTCCCCCCATCTGAGAACAGAGTTGGAGACAGTATCCTGCGATCCCAAATAAAGAACAATCAATCAATAGGATAATGGGGTGGGGAATTTTCCTGCACTTTGGGGGGGATTTTCCCAGGGTCTCTGGTCCGTGGGATTTAAAATTAAACCCCTGGTTTAACGTGATGGTTTAAACTACACTTAGATGTCTTGTGGACTGTTTTCTGGCCAAAATTGCTCCAACTCACCAGATCATCCTGAGAGAAACTGCTGCTAATGCCTCACTTCCCCCAAAATTGGGTTGCTGCTAAAAGGATCTGTTTTCTGTCATAGAGCTGACCCTCTGGAAGAGCCTCCCCACTGAGAAGAGGGACCAGGCTTTCCTCCTCCCTCTGACCACTTTTGGGAAACAACTCAAGACTAGAGTCCTGCACCGGGGCCTTTTCCTGTGGGGGAGGTTAAGAGGTTTATGCTATAGTTTCATCTCATATTTTATTGTTAAACTTACTGTGGATATTTTAATACCTTTGCTTTATTGTTCCTTATCATGGATATTTTATACTTGTTTTGCTTGTAAACTGCTGTGAGTCAATTTGTTGATACCAGTGGTATACTAGCCAGCCAGCTAGCTAGCTAAATAAATAAATAAAATCCATTCGGCTTTCTCTAAACTATTCAGTGATGATTGCCCTCACCCTATTTAGAGACCCACTGCTTCTTAAGCTTGCATTACCGGCTCCATGCTACAAATTCTCTCCCTTATGGCAGGGAATTGAAAAGGGCCCTGGCTCCATGGTGAAGGACATTCTTTACATGTGGAAAGGAAAGACTGGAGAAGATATCTGTTTAAAACCGTGGAGAGCCTCCACTGGAGAGCCGTAGGATCCTAGAATTGTAAGTAGCCATTAATGCCATTGAGTCCAAGCCCTCCTGCTCAGTTCAGGAATTTAAATTAAAGCATCCCAGACAGAGGGCTGCCTTGCCTCCACTTGAGCACATCTGACCAAGGGGAGCCTGCACATCTCTGGGTCATTGGTTTCACTTTTAAATTGCCTGTGCTGTTAGGAAGTTTTTCTAACAGTCAACTGGAATCTGCCTTCCTCTAACCGAAGCTCAGCATTCCACATCTTTTGCACTGAAATGAGAAAGGGCAGGCCTTGCCTTTCTTCTCTGTGACATCCTTTCACACAGGGTTTGTACAAGGCAGTTTGCAAAAGAAAAAAAAAACAGTGTGTGGGATTGTTATTATCATGTTTATACTATGCAAGACTGGGTGTGAGAGGCAGAGATTTAGGCATATAGAGAGTTGGGGGAATAAAAATATAGGTAGTCCTTGATTTACAACCAGTCACTTAGTGACTGTTCAAAGTTACAAAGTTACAAAGCTATTTTCCAAGGTGCCTGAAGGCCAGACAAGGAATAATGGATGGAAACTGATCAAGAAGAGTTCAACCCAGAAATAAGGAAAAATGTTCTGACAGCGCAAACAATCAACCAATGGAACAGTTTGCCTTCAGAAGTTGTGGGAACTTCATCACTGGAGGCAAGAAGAGACTGGACTGCCATCTGTCAGAAATGGTGTAGGGTTTCCTGGTTTGGTGAGTGGTTGGACTAGATCAGGGGTCGCCAAACTTTTGGACCTCAGGGACCACCAAACTCATAATTTTAAAACCCAGGGACCACTAACTGGTTCTGTGGGTGTGGTCTAATTTGTGGGTGTGGCTTGGTGGTCATATGGCTGGCTGGGCATGGCTTGTATGTAAATATTATATTTATATAAATATTGAATTTTTTTATTAAAAAACAGCAACTTTTACCCCAAATCAGGCAAAGCTGGCAGGCAAATTGAGTTGCTCACAGAATCACAGATTCATTCAGAGATCTATGTAACTGCCATCAGCTAGCTCAGTCTTTTCAAATTTGCTTGCCGTGAGTCTGCACTAAATAATAGAACCTTCAGTCCTAAGGGAGGTTCGGCTGTGCTTAAAAGCAGAGCCGAAGTTCTAAAGACTAACTAGAAAGCAAGAAATCCAACCATTTCCTGCTTCCTAGCTAATCTAAATCTCCTGGCACAGCAGAACAGGTGATGGTTGGAAAAAGGAAAAATAGCAATTTAGCAGGCAAGTTTGCCAGGTAAGGAGTGAGTGGGCGGGGAGGGTTCCCGCGGGCCATCTCGGTGGCACACCTTGTGTTTCTGCACAGCCTGAATTAATTGCTTTGTGGGGGTGCTCTGGGGGTGAGATTTCTCTGTGGCCCACAAAAATTTTCTCACAGCCCACTGGGCCACGGCCCACCGGGCCACGGCCCACCAGTTGGTGACCACTGAACTAGATGACCTACAACATCCCTTCCAACTCTGTTAATCTGTTAAATCTGACAAAAACTGGTAAAGTTGCTCCCTGCCACTACTTCGCAGAAGTATTTAAAACTAAAAGCCCATTATGGTAGCTTTACAAGAACAAAAGGGTTGGCTCAGTCCTTGATGGTGGCCCATTAAAGTGGGGAGGAAACTCAGCTCTGCTTCCATGTTAGAGTTTTGGAAGAATTTCCAGGTCTGTTCCAGCTGGGAAAAGATGATGATAAAAGATTTAGAGACAGCGATCTACTGAAAAGCAGGTTTATTACAAGAAGGCAACACAATGACAGCAAAGTGATTTCAGCATTCCTGCCTTGCAAGGTGAAGGTCTGGGTTTCTGAGTTGCGATTTTATACATTTTTTTCTACCCTGGGGCAAGACAAACTAATAGCAATGCAAACTAATGGTTCCTTCTGTGTTTCTGATATCTGTCCGGAGCTTCCTTTCCTGCCTCAAGAGGTACTTCTTTTGTCCAGTTTTGGGAGATAATCCCATTGGGGCAGCCCAGAGAGTTTCTGGGGAGTTACGTGATTCTTATTGTTTGGAAATTAATCCCCTCGGAGGCAAGGCAGGAAGTTTCTAGTGGCTATGTTATCTGATTTTCTCAATGGCTCTACCTGGGCAAGCGCACTGAGTGGATTGTTTATCTAGCTTGCAACACTTTTACGAGGTGTGAAATGCCCAGAAGTTCAGTTAAGCCCAGTGGTCCCTAACCACCGGGCCCCGGACTGGTACCGGTCCATGGATCATTTTCTACTGGGCCGCCGATTTGCTGGGTGCCGCCATCTTGTTTCGACGATAAAGTGCTTCCGGGTGAGCTTTTCCGGTTGGAAAGCGGCATTTGGGTGCTGTTGGAATCC
This sequence comes from Pseudonaja textilis, assembly GCF_900518735.1. Next base: position 2,456,279 of record NW_020769378.1, read on the forward strand.
TCGCACCTTAGTTTCATTGAAGCGGTGGGTGGCTTCAAACGGAGAGCCGTCCTGATGGCGGAGGAGATTAAGAAAGCACAACAAAGCACAAAAAAGGTACAAAGGAGGAGTTGAAGGTGGCGGGGAGAAGCGGGGGACGGCTGGCTGGTCGGTCGCTCGGCTTGCCTTGCCTTGGTCATGTGTGCTGATGCCGGTACCGGGCCGTGGATCATTTTGTGATGCCGATACCGGGCCGTGGCACAAAAAAGGTTGGGGGCCACTGGTTAAGCCTATTTAGAGCTTTCCCTTGCTGCCTGAGGGAAAGGAAAAAAGTGGCAAAAAGGTATTGGTTTATTATTCTAGTGTGGCTGCTTGTCTTTCTGAGGTTATTGGGGGCTCGCCAAGCCCCGCGGAGTCTTAGCTAAGGGATTGCCTGAGCCCCTGCGAGTCCCCAGCAGCCTACCCTTGGGCCTGCTTAATGACTAGCACAAGTTAATAACAATAATTCTGGGCTGAATTATAGTTGTAAATCAAGGATTACTTGGAAAAGGGGAAGTAGCTGGCAACTGACTAATGAGCAAAAAAAAGAGAAAGAAACTTAAAAAGGATTCACCCTAACCTATCAGACAGTTAAAAGTGATCGTGGTATTTTCAGACTTGCAAGACTCTGCTAATGTAGCCTTAGTTGAATTAGCTTATCTGTAATGCTTCCTCTCTGGTTACCTGAGACACCCTATGAAATCCCAGCCATTTTCATGATTCCTGGTAGAAAGAGTCCACATAAGCAAAAGGCCTATGAAAAGCAAGAATAATGATCGTTTTCATATGAAAGGGCATTTCAGTCTCAGCTGTATATGTTGGGCATAAGTGAAGGAGTGCTATCCAGCTTGGCTAGAACTTCACAACTATTACAAACTTAATTATCAGAGAAGGCTGCTTCTGTTTTACCTTGAGTTCAATGCTTGACTGTGGCTTTGTATCAGGACGATCAATTTTACTCTAGAGACCGAGATAAGGAGTGAAAACAGTTTATGTAAGTAGAACTTGGATGAAGGCAAAATGGAAGGAGGAGGAGGAATCCAGGTGAGAAAGAAATTAGAATGGGAAATGATTCAGAAAATCCAGATTCGAGCAGACAATAAAAGTGAGAAGAAAGCAAGAGGGCTGAAAGCTTCACTGCTGATGGATTAGTAAGAAGTAAAAAAGTATTTTACCAACCGCCTTGGTTAAAGTAAGGAATTCTTCAAAGCATATTTTGATGTATGTATTAAATCATATTGCAATCACTGCTAAATTGCTTTTAAACTTCTATTTTGCCCTTCTTCTTTTGCAAACAACCCCATGTCCACTGGAAGCCCAAGAGATGTTTTTGTACAGTCTCTTTTGACTGACACTCTTGTCTTTCTGTATTTGTTTCTCCAACATGGTTAAGCTTTTACGGAAAAGGGTGGCTTTTCCGTAAAAATATTCATGCATGCAAAAATTATGCAATAAGCTATTCATGAAAGTAGGGCATTATAATAGCAAAGTAGCACATGTATTGTTCCTATAGATGTTAACTGTTTGCATCAGATTGATAAAAATACAGCCAGAATTTTAAAAAATGAAATCTGAAACTTCATTAGGAGTTGCTGAGTTGCAAAATCAGTATCTGAGCTTGATTGTTAGTCACCCATATCATCTAACAGATGTGCAAATACAGGAATTTTATTAATTTAAAATTTGAGGTTAAGATTCCTTTACATATCACCTAAAGCATATCAGCTCTTCCCTTCCTCTTTCTCTCTTTGGAGATATTTTTAGGAGACAAAACATTATTCTTTCCATTCTTCATTTTTACCTACTGTGTACCCAGCTAGCTTGACATTTTGTGCACATTGCCTCTGCCAGCATCTACAAATGACACTAGGATGTAAGCAAGATTATTTCTGAAGTCTGCCCCTTCCTCTGGTAGAAATGAGCACCCCCAAACTGAATTACAACAGAAAGAATAAACTTGTACTATGATATATTTAATAAAAGAGTGGGGTGGGAGATGAAGAGAAGAAAAACCCAGTGCCTGGGAAGGTAATGCGTTCATTTGAATAATGGGCAAAATCAAATTAATTCTACATTAAATAGTTCTGAATAAAGGGTTTAAGTCAGCAGTTTCAAACTTGTTTTCCTTAATTACTTTCCGTGTTTAATGTCATTAAGAAGATTAAAAATTCATTAACAAGAGTAGTAAAGTGGCAAATCAGTAAAGCTATCACTCCAGGTTAAAAACTAAGCTGAGGTTGACACTTTGCATACTTCTATAGGCATTACGGGAAATGCTCTTGGGGATCAAGAGGTGGCCCCCATGGGAGAGACACAGAGCCGAAGCCAAATTTGATGAAGGTCAGTCCATGTGGGGGGGAGAGGGCGTAGAGGGAGGAACCCCATGGTAATTAATAATGGGATTGCCCATGGTTGATGACATCTCCCCTTGGATTAATAGCTCAATTGAATTTTGCATAGAAGTGCAAGTTTAAGTCCCGTGTGCATCCCACAGTTTATTTTCCATCCTCACTTGCTTTTCTCTCTGTAATCCCGGTTAAGAAAGAACATTTAGTTCACTGGATTCAGAATGAAGATATATACATAAATAAGATTTTATTTGTTTTCTTTTTTAGATGGCATCAAAATAGAAATATAGTATTCGGGAAATACTGTATAGAGACTTCATTCCCTACATATGATTCCGCTCGAGTTGCCATATGTAGCTGTTTGATCAACCCAGAGTTCAGTCTAATTAAGGACATAGTCAAGACAAGAGGGAGGAGTATTTACCATAATTATTAATTAAGAATAAAGTTGTGTTGCATTAACAAGGCATCATAGTTGAGGGCCAAAAAAAAAAAAAAAATTACAGCTGTGTAACAAGCAATATAATAATTGAGGAAAAAAACAAATTCAGTCCTAGTCCTCCATATTTCATAAGCAGAAAATAATGGACAAGAAATATTATTTTCCTTCTAACAAGATTTTTCGTTTGTTTTAAAACAAGTAGAACAGTAGAAAGCCAGAAAGGGCATGGATACTTTTCAGTTTATGACGTACTGCATCAAAGGTCTACCAGGGATAGTCCTCCAGAAGATGGGAGAGCTTTAGAAACACAGAGATATGGGTTGATGGATATGTGGATTCTATGAGATGCTTGTCTGTTTGGACATCACAAACCATCTAGATAAGATATAATAAGGAGGAGGCAGCTGTCATGGTCCCTCCTGATACCAATGACACTAGAAAAAATAGTGAGCTAGTTCTTGAAACTAAATTTTTGAACTGATTAGACACTTAGGAAACTTTTTGAGACAAGCCACACCTGTAGAAGACTCATTGCAAGCTCTTGACTCAATGATTCAAGAGCAGAAATGGAATTTTAGCTAGGAATGTATGCTATAGCACAGGGGTGTCAGACTCAATTTCATTGAGGGCCGCATCAGGGTTGTGTTTGACTGCGGGGTGGTGATGGACATGGTCAGCTCGATGTCAATTTTGTCAGGGCACCTGGTGGTGGCCTGAGCACTCTGCCAGCGAATTCAGACCGAAGGATCACAGGTGAGCAAAATTTTGAATGTGCAGTGTCAGACAACTGGTGTGGACACCAGAGAATTGTAACTGACAAAAAATGGAGAGAATGGATTTTCAAATTGTACATGAATGGTGAAGAACTAGAGAGAATAAACGAGGAAAAATTGGGATAGACAGCATCATCATCATCATATGGATTTGTAACTGACTGATAAACTGTACTTGATTAAACTGTCCTTAATAGTACTACATCTACATGGAGGGAAGTAAGCAGCGGGGTACCACATGGTCTTCTTCAATATCTTCATAAATGATTTAGACAAGGGAATAGAAGGGAACTCATCAAATGTGCAGATGACACTAAGCTAGCAGGAATAACCAACACCCCAAAAGATAAGCTCAGGATCCAAAAATATCTTGACAGATCTTGAAAAATGGGGCCTAGTAAAAAAGAAATTAAATGTGGAGAAAAGGAAAGTTTTAAACTTAGGCAGGAGTAACTGTGAGAAGTATCTTGCAGTGCTAGTGGACAATCATTTAAATATAAGCCAGCAGTATGTGGCAGCAGCCAAAAAAATTAATACAATCCTTAGTTAATATGAACTGAGAAATAGCATCAAAATCATGTGAAGTATTAGTACCCCTTTATAAATCCTTAGTAAGACCGCACCTGGAATACAGCATCCAGTTTTGGTCATCACATTACAAAAAAGATGTTGAGACTTTGGAAAAAGTTCAGAAAGAGCAACTAAGTTGATTAAAGGCCTGGAGACGGAAACATATGAAGAACAGTAGCAGGAAATGGGTATGGTTAGTCTGTAGAAAAGAAGGACTAGGGGTGACATGATAGCAGTAGTGCCGTAATTGAGAGGCTGCCACAAAGAAGATGGGGTTAGCTTATTTTCCAAAACACCAGGAGGCAAGACAAGAAAAAATGGGTGGAAACTAATCAAGCAGGGAAGCAACCTGGAATTAAGGAGAATTCTCCTAACAGTAAGAACAATTAATCAGTGGAATAGCTTGCCTTCAGAAGTTGTGAGTGCTTCATCGCTGCATGTTTTAAGAAGAGACTGGACGGCCACTTGTCTCAAATTGTTTAGCCACTTCTTTCAAATTGTCTCCTGCTTGAGCAGTTGGACTAGATGACCTCCAAGATCCCTTCCAGCTCTATTCTGATTGAAATAGGCAAACTGACATACCTTGGTTTTTAATGAGAATTGTTATAAAAAATGGATGGGGAAATTATAAGGCATGCAAATACTTATAAAAGAACAGTGAGAACCATAGCTTGATGCATTGTTCATTAAACAATGTGAAAATGACTGCATAGAAGAGTGCACTCTGCTATTGGAAATCAGAACTGAATATATCAGAAGAAAGAAAAATAAATTGATGGGGTTCTTGAAAAATATGTGTGGTAATACTAGAAGACATGAAGAGATAGGGTCAAGAGTGAATGGCTGTTGGAATGTGGATTAAATACAAAAGTGAATGACTGTCCAGTAAAATACAAAAGCTGTATTTTGAACTGGTTTGGTAATATAGAAAGAATTAACAAGGATTGAATTGCAAAGCAGCTATATGAAGGAAGAGTGAATGGACCAAGATGAAGGGAAGACCGAGAAAGTCATGGTTGGATGGAGCTAGTTAGATCTTTAAAAAAAGGGAGAGGTAAGAAGTTTAAAGAACAAAAGACAATGTATGATGCAATGCATAAATGTGGTGGAAACAAGGGTCGTTTTCAAAGAAAGAATGGTACGGAGAAACATAATGAATGGTGTAAGGATAAACTAGCTGCAGCATTGCTTCCTGTTATTTTATTTTTTTTATCTCCTGCTTATTTTTTTTGGCTCACTGTGTTTTATATCTTTTCTGTATCTTGCATAATCCCTTGAAAAAACAGTCTGATATACATATATACAGTAAATATAAGTAGGAATCAATCGGATACTTGCTGTAGCAAGGAGATGGCCTTATTGCCACTACAGTCTTCTCACAGGTTTTATATTTAAGAAAACCAGCGTCCTTTTGATCCATCTGTTGATTACTGTTGGAAAAATGTTATGTTGAAACGGTGTACTAATGCTGCACACTTTATTAACTGTTTGACGTAACATCACTGCTTATCTCTGAGAGATTATTTCAAGATTTCTGTTCAACTTTAGCATTATTCAAAACTCTTACCTTACTTCAAAACTCCCTGAGTGGACAACCATTGAAACATCACTGACAGTTGCTTGATGCAACAGCATACATTAGTGTCACTGAGGTAGTATAAAATAAGATAATGTATTACTAAGGGGAACTGGAAGAACATCTACTTCTTCAACAGCTCAGCACTGCATTTGCCCTTTCTAACCATGTCTGAATTAAAATAAATAGCACATTGTGCAGCAGCTTTGTAGATCCTCACTTCTAATGCCAAGGCTGAATGAACTTTGTAAAAGCAGCTGGTGGTGTTTCAGGAAGATATTTTCATAAGTTGTTTTTAACTTCTAAAATGCAAAGGAAAATATAGGGTTTTGGTCATAGGATGCCTCAGGTACATTTCCACAATGATGTTGATTCATCTGGGAGGAACAAAGGATGCTCGGTGTAGAAAATCACAATACAGTTCTGCCCTATATATAGAACAGAGAATAAATGTAGATTTTGCTTTTTCTTGGTTCCAGTATTTGATATGTGTTTCAAGATGGAATCACTGAGCATAACTTTTTGTAGTGTGGGATCTCCTCTGAAAGAAACAAAAGAAATGTGTTGCGGATTTCTTGCAATTAAACTTGCGAGATCTTTTAAACCAAATTCATCTGAGCATAAATGGCAAAACGGAATAGAATGTATCTATTCCTTTCTCTCCACTCAAAAATCCCAAATACATCCTTCTTCATAATTTTAATGTAAATTCCCTAAGATATATTTTACTTTTGTAAAAAAAGGATTCGCTTCGCTATTTCTTACATAGCTGTACCCTAAATTAAATTAAGCACCAGGCAGTTCCAAAACCCGATAAAACAGGCCTTAAAAAGTAGGAATTGGAAGTTACCTTGCTGAGCATCTACTGTAACGTCTGCCTAATGCAGGAATCTAGTATTTCATCCTTTTTTTCTTTTAATTGAATACATTTTAACAAAATAAAAACCATAAAATAAAATAAAAGATAACAAATAATGAAGAAGAAAATAGAAAAAGAAAGAAAAAGAAAATGACATTTCTAAAGAACGGCTTCCAATCTTCTTGACAGTATTTATAAATACATTTATTTTTTTCCTTCTCTCTCTAAAGTTACCAAAATCTCACTTTTTCTAACCAAGAATTTTCCATCATGTTTAATGAAGGAGCCTATCCCAACTCTCCTTCATTCTGTTCAGTGGCTTTTCTGGTGTTGAAAGCAAGCTGTGGGGAGGGGATAGCCAACACTTTGGAAGATATACTCAAGATCCAGAAAATTATTGACAGACATGAAGAGTGGGTCCTATCCAACAAAATGCAATTCAGTGGTGAGAAAAGTAAGAACTATACTCAGGCAAGAAAAGCCATATGCAGAGGTATAGAATAGATGATACCTGATTCAACAACAGCAACTGTGTGAGGGATCTAGGCGTTTTAGTGGACGATCAGTTAAGCATGAGCCATCAGTGTGCCGCAGCTGCCAAAAAAGCCATTTGATGAAAAGAGCACTATTCTTTTCCACTATGAATTCAGCTATGCAAAGATTTGGACATTGAGATGAATCTCGATGTAACCGTGAATTATATATGAGGATACCTGATGAACCAATAAAGAAACTTTGTATGGATGCTTTGTAGAGTTATCTGTCTGCCTTTATACATTCAATCAGTAATTATTAAAGGACAGAATAGTAATCCTACACTGAATGTATTTGTAATGCTAAAATAAAATAGATTGCATGTAAACAAGCATACACATTTCTTTTACATAGAACCTTTTGGGAAATTTAAGGTCACTAGAGCTTGCTAAACCTGTCCCTTGGCTCTAGCACATCCTTCTTGTGGTGTCACATGCTTCCTTTCATGGGGGCAGTCTAAAAGCCTAATTTCCTTGCTAATCATATGTCCCAGGTCAAGTTTGGTGGATTTTATGTTAACTTACTTTTAAAACAGCTGTCAGTACATGGTTCTCCTCTTCATATGGCTTGATGTTGTTATTTAATGTCATTATATAATTGAAGAGATTTGTTTCATTTTTCTGATCTTTGATTGAAATATAATGAATCATTTGATTGATACAAGGAAATTGAGGGTGGCATATTTTGTAGCAATGCATAGATGGTAGGAAATTCCCCAAAGATCAAGAAACAGACTCTCTTTCACTAAGGGAAGCAGGATAATTAAATGTTCCTTCGTCTAAGCCATAATCATTTACAACTGGCTCTCTTTTGTAACTCTACTCCCTTCCACACCAAACTAGACTGTTCAGGTCAGCTCACAATGCCTGCAGCTGCAGAGATGTTTAAAGGCATCTGGAAACCTGGAAAGAAAATAATTATTCCCTGGCAGGTGAGCAGAAAAGGCTTGGCTCTAACATGGGGCAGGACAAGGTGGAGGGCATGACAAGACAGTGGTAGTTGTCACAAGATGGAGGGAAGAATAGATAGTAGGGATGAAATGGGTTAGGGAAGGCATAGTTTAAGGGCAGAGCTGAGTCTATTCTTGGAACCAAATTATAATCCTTGCTGGAGATTTCTTAGGCAAGGAAAATGGGAATCTTGTTAGAACATTGCCACCCGCTTACTAATAAACTTTAGCATAACTGGGAATGGAGATTAGTTGACAGCTCCAGCTGACTAATTAAGACTCTCAAAACTACTGGGCTGCTTTGTTCTCGCCCATGTGCCTCTTGAACAAAGGGACATTCAATCAGATCCTTGATCAGTCTGGTTCACTCTTGTGAAACAATACACCGCCCCACTTTATCAAAAGACCTAATGATTACTATGCATACTAGTGTTTCCAGTTTCCATCCAGAACATACCTGAAACTATTGATAGAGCTATGCCCTATGAAACATCCACATCTGTTCAGACTCAGGTGACAAGGATTCGCAATGAAGGGACTTAAATTAGGCATTTCTCAAACTGCAATGCTTAGCCAGCAAAATAGTGACAACGGGGCAAAATGGTAAATACAGATTATACTCAGAAGGAAAACAGTGGAATACTAGGATGTGCCTATAAGGGTAAAAGCTTCTTCAAATCAAGCTCAATTCCCAATAAATTAATGCACAGTGTAGGCAGCTTTTATTTATATTTACCCATGTAGGCTTGTTTATAATTCCCAAATCAAAATAATCAAATACATAGTCAATGATCTATAGATGATGCCTTGGACAGTAATCTTTAACTTGTTTAGAGCCAGCCAGCAGTCTTAAGAACTACAGCAGTACTTCTCAATTTTGGCAACTTAAAGAAGTATGGACTTTGGCTCCTAGAATTCCCAGCCAGCATGGTGGCTGGTGAATTCTGAGAACTGAAGTCCACACATCTTCAATTTGCCAAAGTTAAGAAGCATTGCTATAGGTATAGGTAATGTTTATTCTTCAGGACAAAACTGAACAACACTTGGTGATATGGACCGCAATTACCATTTATCAATCATCTTCTTGTTGAAATCTTCTAATATGTTTGTATCTTGTGATGCCTTTGGATTCTTGGTAACATACCTCTGTAAAAGATCCACAGCCAACACTTACCTGCTGAATTCAGCAATGACATTGTATCAATTGCATAGTGCTAAAGGCAAAAAAATCGCTTTAAGTAATGAAGATGAATAAAGACTACAAAAAGAGAAAAAAGCAACCAGAATAAGGATTGAGATAATGAGGAGGATAAATTACATATCATATACACACACTTCGTCAATCTTTGGGTGACAGAGATATCTTGCCAATGTTGGCATCACTTCAATCTTCCCCAAAGTTGCTATTTGATTTCCCTACAAACTGTATATGTACATTTTCCTTAATGGACCAAAAAGTAGCTGATTTTTATACCATGTGGGGACAGAAATAGTATATATGAAGAAAGAATTTACATCCCCTCGCCCAAGTCTTCTGTTCCCAACATGACCAGAACATTTGCTAGAGCAGGGGTTGCCAACTTTTTGGACCTCAGGGATCACCAAACTCATAATTTTAAATCTTAAAGAGAGAGAGAAAGAGAGATAGATCTGATCTAGCCTCTCTCTCCCGTCTCATACATACACACACACAAACACACAGAGGCAGAGGTGGGATTCAAATTTCTTAACAACCAGTTTTGGGCATGGCCTAATTTGTGGGTGTGGCTTTGTGGTCATGTGACTGGCTTGGCATGGCTTGTATGTAAATATTATAAATATTTATGTAAATATTGAATTTTTTATATAAAAAAGCAACTTTTACCCCAAACCAGGCAAAGCAGGTAGGCAGATTGAGTTGCTCACAGAATGACAGATTCAGAGATCTATCTTTCTGCCATCGGCTACCTGAGTGTGTCACATAAATTTGCTTGCAAGCAAACTCACAAAATTAACTCACAACACACCACGTATGTAAATATTGAAGCCCTAGTGCTTATTTGGGGGCCCAAAAGAAAATAAGACCCAGTCTTATTTTGGGGGAAACACAAGTAACAACAAAATTCATTTGCAATATTCAAATTTTGTCAGCCCTTTGAGGTAGTCCAGACATGAAGTATCAAGCATGAATACTAACACTGCCTTTTTTGTAAAGTTGCAATAACAGAACCTTGCAAGCCTGAAAACAAAACTCTTCCCTCTCACCTTTACAGTCCAAGAAACCAGGGATGGTCTATTCTCAGATGTTTGCCATCCTTCCCTTCATTCTGCAGGTGAAATAGTCTAGTCAAAAGAAGGATTAGGGATGACATGACATGATAGCAGTGTTCCAATATTTGAGGGGCTGCCGCTGCCACAAAGAAGAGTGGGACAACCTATTTTCCAAAGTACCAGAAGTCTAGAGAAGAAACAACGGATGGGAAATAATCAAGGAGAGAAGCAACCTAGAACTAAGGATAAATTTTCTAACAGTGAGAATAATTAACCAGTGGAACAGCTTCCTTCAGAAGTAGTGCATGTTTCATCACTTGAGCCTTTTAAGAAGAGACTGGACAGCCACTTATCTGGAAGAGTATAGAGTCTTCTGCTTGAGCAGGGTGTTGATTAGGAAGTCCCCAAGTTCCCTTCCAAGTCTGTTTTCTGACTGTAGCTTGCTTAGTCTGCAGCTCCTCTTCCTCCTTTTACCCATGTCCCAATGTCCCATTCAGGACATTCTCCCAGAGCTTGATAAGTTCTCAAAGCACTTCCAAAATGAACGGCTAAAAAGCTTTCAGCTTTTTTTAGTGTCAAACATGGTTTCAATCCTAAGCAATGTCCTCCAAGCCAAAAAGCAAGGAAAAATCTCAAAATGGTTGGATGTGTTTATATCACCAGCCGCATTCCTGAAAGTGCTTGGAATGCATTTCCCCCTTATTTTATGGTAAAAGATTTCAGAATGTCAGGTAAGACTAGACAACATAGCTTTACTCTTGCTCATTCTTCCAAACAAAAGCAAACCAGAGTAGCTTTGCAGTATTATCAGGACTTTAGGGGGGTCAGTTGATCATATTTTCCCTCCTGGAATGAATTCATTAGAGGAGCAAGGAGAATTAAATTAAATATTAGATTTGCCAAAAAAAAAAAAAAGCTTAGATTCTTCTCTTGCCTTATTTTTATTGTTTTACTGATACAGTCAGATTGGAATAGAGAGAAGGGAGAGGAGAGAGAGGAAACTAGAGAGAAAAAGAGAAAATATAGGGTAAGGACTGAGTCCTCCAGCAGAATGTGGACCTCCAATAGATCTCTTGTGCACCAGAGGAACAACAGAACACAACTCCCAAAACAAAATACATTAAAAAGTACCGGATACTTTCTGTCCATTCCAGCCAAGCAAATTAAACATTTTTATGCCTTGCTTTCATGAAGTTTTATTTTCTGTTGGTAACCCTATTGGGAACACTTTGGGTGGGTGGGGGGATTTATTACTGATTCAGGAGATCTTCAACTGCCACTAAATGTCCTTCCTACAGAATTGGAAAATTTTACTTTGTAGCCATATGTTCCAATAAACAGGGTCTAGAGTTGACGATGTCCCCAACTGTATAGAAGGCCCCAGGCTGCCTGCCAAGGTATCCCACACTTTACAAAATAATGGCTGTGAAGAAAGAATGTGTTGTTCTTTCGTTGGAACAGAGAGTCAAGAAAGTGTAGACAACTTAGAGAAGAGGATAAGAAGTCAGAGATGTATTAAAAAAAAATTAAAAAGGGGGGGGAGAAATTAAAGGGAAAAGAGGCATAAAAGGAGTTAAAAGAGACGCAGTGAGTATTATTGTGGCACACTAAACAGTCTTTCTATTACTAAATACAGGAGAGTCTAAATAAGAGGGACAGAGACAGAGACAGATAGACAGACAGTTCTTGCTGATGTAGCTCTCTAAAAGGCAAGCAATTTTACAATTTTACATGATAACATCTGTTCAACATTTTTCATTGTCCTCTAATTAGGCAACAGAGCATAATCACCTCCCCAGCTAAGGTGCAACAAAAAAGAATTAATAGAAGGGATGGCAATCACAATATAAGTTCAAATCTAAATATAATTATTTTTATTTTGGGATGGTGACAATGAGACCTTAGCTTGGAACAAATTAGGCCACTTCTACTCTTTCTGGTATAAATTGTATGGAGGAGGAAGAGGAAGAAAAGGGCAACAAATCAAATCCAAATAATGATTGCTCGGTTTATCTCTTGGCTCTATTTACTGCTATTTACTGCTCAAGCAGGGTGGGAGGTGGAAGGAGAAGCATTTATAATACATGGTAAATTTCACTAACACTGCAATCGTCCCCCCTCCCCAACCCTCTGTGCAAATGTGTGCACAGTGGGGACAGAGAATCCTGTACCTATATCAAAGGAATAGCTGCTACTCTTCTTATAAAACAAAAAAACCCTATATTTTGGGGCAATGACAGTCATTTCACTAGCTGGACACACAACGATCAGCTAGCTGTATGTTCAAGGCCAATTGCAATTGGTTCTCTGTGGCCTCAGCTTCCATTTTGAAGGAAGCCTTGATTGTCTCTGCTTCTGTCCCTTAACTGCAATATGGGGATAACAATAGTAATTACTCTTGACTCACTGTACAACTAGATAGGACAATATTATATGAAGCCATTTTAATACTCTGAAGTCCTGTATACATGTGAAACATTTCTATAGAGTTTAAGACCTTCTGAAAGTGACTAACTAGAAGGAAAGCCAAAAAATTCGTCAAAATCCCACATTGAAAGCAACCATTTATTCCCGATTTTGTCAGGACATTGACTTGATAAAGGCAGAGCCAAAAAAGTAGCCATTTAACCTCCCTGCAAGCAGTAGTCCCTCCCCCCACTCAGCCATCTCCAGAAAGCAATGAAGCCTTTTTTTTTCTAACAGCCTCGTCACAATAAATTCATGGCAGCTAGGGCTGAGAAACAGGCTGCTGCAATTTAAAGGAAGCATGGATTTGCATATTGAATTAAAATTAAGAGCTAATTATGCAAATAAATTATGACATTTGGCAGGAGAATTTGCTTCAAGATCATTTATTACGTTCCTTTTTATAACAGTGTGAGCATTTAACGGTCAAAGACAATATTTTAAAGGAAAATTAATGCAAGATTATTAACCTAAAAACAATTCCACATTAATGAGATGTATTTCTCTTCAACTTCTCACACCTGGCTGCCTGTTGACTCTGGGCCAGTGCTGTCTCCTAGTAAGCAGATTTCTTCATGCAGGCCATTAACAAACGATGTTGGATGCTGCTTTGGGCAGAAACACACAGGAAAATTTCTTGAGGTTTGTACTCGGATGCCCTGGAAAGGAAATTTTGAAGGTTAATTGTACTTCCTTTTCCTCTTCTATCAGCTAGTGTTGAAAAGCTGCCAAACTTCGCCTCTCCACCCCACAAAATTCAATGATGTTGGCTTATGATAAAGCACAAGTATCAAATCACTGTTTCTACTGGAGGCAGTCACTACTAATCCATAAAATAGGTACACTTCTTTAGCTTAAATCAGGCGGGGAGCTGTTTCCTCTCCTCTGATGCAACAACCTCAGAGCTCTCTAGCTACAAATATGAAAATATTCTATCAGAAAATGATGTCATCAAACTCACCAGGACATTTTTTCCTTACATAGCTCATAAAAGTCCAAGGCCCTGCTGGTCTGTTGTCTCCACATGCTATTCTTGATTATTTATGACACTCTTATGTTTTTGCCCTCGGACTTTAGTTTCTTTGAATGGGGTAAATCAGGGCTGTCAAACTCCTGGTCTGCGGGCCAGACGCCTTACATGAAGACCATGCCCACGCCCGGTTTGGCAAAGGGGAAAAAAAAGTCCTGATACATCACGTGATGCCGCCGTGGTGATGTGAGTTTGACACCCCTGGGGTCAGTGGACTTTGTTGTTCTTTCTAAAGCTTCCTCAATTCACATATCGCCTTTTTGCCTCCTCACTGGATCTTGCCCCGTCTTGCTGTCCTCCTCCTTGTTGTTCCACAGAAGTGCTTGATTGTCTTTCCTGTTTGGCTGGTATGACAATGTATTGAAGAGAGAGAGAGAGAGAGAGAAGGAGGAGAACCTAGAAGACAGGATTTCCAAGAAACAAAATATGGAGTTGCAGCGCCTTGTATGGTATCCACATTATAGAATGTTAGGTAAAATAACAATGGCAATTTAAATAATTTACATATGTATTTACACTTTATGTTGGCTAGATTTTAGGAAGAGTGTAATTTTTCTTACTTGATTTTAGCTAAGGAATGAACAGAATAACTTCCCTCCAAGAGAATCGCTTGAGTTTTTGAGCCATAATGAGGGTTAGAAAGTGAATTCAGCCTCTGAACACTTCTTCTTTTCCCTTCTTCCTGCCTACCTTCCTATATCTTGTAAAAGATGACAATAACAGCAGCCCAATGGGCAGAGAAATTTTTTTTATCACTCTTCTAAACAACATTGTTATAAAATGCACTAGCAAACAACAAGATGCAGATGCAGTTTAGGGATGAAAACTAGGGCTACATTTGCACGTCCACCTCCACTGACGCACAGTTTGAAGACCAAATTTAAAATATGACATAGCCTCTTTTTATGACTACTGAACCTCCTAGTGCAAGCTCAAAATGCTGAACTTTCAACTCAGGGAATTCAGTGGAAAAACCCAGAAAGCAACGATAGCACAATCTCTTCTGGAATAACAAAGGTCTTGATTTTTTTAATGGAATGTACCGTACATCAAATATTTATTTAAGCGGCTTTTTATTATCTCAATAATATCACTTTTGGTGTTACACAACATTCTCAGAATGCACTGTCAATTCAAGAATACAGCATAGTAACCAGAATAAAGAGATGGTGGTCCTTCATTCTCACTAAGCATCAAAGTATTTTTTTTAAAGCCTGTTAACCAGTTTCCTCAAAGGCTAGGAGTAGGGACGCCAAGTGACTCTGGTGGCTGTACATTTCATTATATAAGGATCACAGCCAAGAATGCCTCTCTCCTGACCTATGTCCCCATCACCTCATATAGAGGCAGGATTGCAACCAGTCCTCTACTGTAGATGACCTCACAGACAGGCAGAATCATTATGGACAATACAGCCTCTGAACTAATTCAGTTTTGTCTTATATGTTCCTTGCAGCCTGTGAGCACCAGTTTGAAGTGACTAGAGTGCATTTGGCATACTCAGGTTGTTATGTATTGAATGAATATAGTTGTGTTAATTGTGCTAAAATGAAACTAACCTTCAGATGACCCTAACTGTTAGCTCATGATGTTTTGTAGGGAAATTAGAACATTTATATTTGGGCGGGCTTTTTCTAATTCTATGACTGATTAAGGCCCTGTGGGCCTAGAGCAGTGGTGGCTAAACCTTTTGGGCTCCCGTGCCAAAAATTGCACATGCACTTGTGTGCCAACACCCAGAAGGCAATGTGCACACCCCCTCACACCCCCTGCACATGTGCACAAGACCCCCTGAGCACCCCATGTACTTCTGCGCATGCATGCAAGACACCCCACATTCCCTGTGCATCTCTGCGCATGTGCATGTGTCACCGATACCCCCCCCGCCCCCCGCGCATGTACGCCAGATACCTGACAATCAGCTGTCGGGCGAGCGGTGTGTGTGCATCTTCCAGGTGACCTCTTTAGTGCTGGCAGAATTGGGTCTGCATGCCACTTCTGGCACGTATGCCATAGGTTCGCCACCAGGTTCCTAGAGTATAAATCACAGGCACTTGGCTGCAGTTCCTCAGTTCCAGTTTTGAGTCAATAAGTGCTATTGCAGCTTTGCTGGTTTGGTTCTTGCCTACTGAAGCCCATTACACAATACAGGTTGGATATGTTCAGTTGAGTAGCACCATCATATTGATGATGCCTCACCCCAAACCAATATATGACCTTTTCCAGTGATTTCTTGTCACTGTGAAATAAACACGAAGGAGAAAATTGAATCTTGAGGTTTCCCACACTGGAGCAACCACTAGCTTGATAATCCTTATTATTTCAGATACTTGAGAGCATTATAATATCTGTGTCAATGTTCCAACTGACAAAACCAACCAAAGCAAGCATGGCTGTGATGATTCAGTCTCTGAATCCAAAACTTTATTGAATACATCATTTTGGCACTGATGAGGCCAAAACCAGATCTAGCTAATTCCTGTTCAAACCCAGATAAAGTATAGATTCTCCCTCCCCCTATTAGAGTAGGTCACATTGTCCAATTGAGTCTCATTGTATTGTTATGAGAAAATGTATTTGGCTTTTGCAAACCCCTACTGAAGTGTCCTTGGCTCTCACAGCTGTCTTCTTGATGAGTGGAACCTGCATTCCATCTCCCCTTTCCCTCCCTGTTGGTTTGTTGGCAAGCTGAGAAGCAATAATGGTTGTAACAGCAAAACGCAAATCAAAACTTGACATTCTGCCTTTCTTCATTATTTCTCAAGACTGAACCTACCCAATTCCTTCAATCCTGGTTCATAATCCTGCCTTTAATTGTTGATCATCATCCTGGACCTGTTGTAATGATTTGGAATTACTGTTCAGAATTAGATATGGTATTTGTTAAATGGGTGTTGATAAGGAAGGAATGGACCCAGAATAGTAGAGAACTCTTTATTTACAAGTGGATTCAAAAAGCAACAATCTCGGCCACCGCTGGCTTTTTATAGCTGGCACTGTCCAATATTTCAGCCACTGACAGATCTCCGATATTCCCGCCAGTGGCTGAAACCAATAAGTGGAGTCTGACATCAGACTCCACTTTGCATATGATGTGGTTTATGTAGATGTAGCATCATGCATATTTAACACCCCTCCCTTCTTAGTTCAGTCCAACCAATCTCCACAGATGTAGTCTTTCAGGTGCTTGCTTCTGGGCCTGCGCCGTTCAGTTGTTCCTGAGGTGGCAGCCTGACTGGACAGGTCCGTGAGATGGACAGGTCTGTGATATGCCAGTGTGGCTGATTTGCAGCGGCACAAACCATTCTCTTCCTAGGAGGCTGGACAGGTCCTGGTCCACGATGGTCAGTGGTAGGGATCCCTTAAAATCTCCATATTCCACGTGGCAGATCTTTTTCCCCAGGACCGGTATTTTGTAGCACTGGTAGTTCTTTAATATTATTCGTTGTGGCTGGAGTTGATTCCAGCGGATTGTGGGGTCGATTTTCTGGAGTGCCGACCAGGATATCATAGATATATATGACCCTGAGTCCACTTCCATTGGCCATAAGGTCCCATCAATCTTCACTTCAGTGAGGAATTTATCGCTTTCAATAGTATCTGTGTGTGCCACATGAGTGTGAGTGCAGCCACCGATTGTGTGGTGTGTTTCTTCTTCCTGGCCACCATCTTATTTTTTAAATTTCACACCAAACGTTTTCTGGCTCTTGTAATGTCTGGTAGGGGAGTATGTTCTTTGGCTCGGTGTGTCTGCTGGTTGGCTGGCTCTGCAGGCGTCTGCGATGTGGCCTTTCCTCTTGCATCACCTACAGATTGCTTCCTTAAACTGACAGGTGGAACAAGGGTAATTTCCCCAGCAGCTTCCACATGGTTTGATCCCTTGCCATTTTCAGATTTACTGGTCTTCACCCGATGAACATCCTCCTTCTCGCTGTTGCTGCTTTCAGAGCCGGATGGATTATGCATGGTTCTCTCTGTGTGGGTGGTGTGGACCTTGCCATTTCCTTTGACCCGGGCTGCTGAGGGATTCGGAAGTTTCAGCTGCTTTTGCTTCTTCCAGAGCCTGCTTGAATGAAACGTCCTCTCTAATGAGCAATCTCTTCTGCAATGTTAAATCCCTAAGCCCAAGGATTAAATGATCCCGGATCATTTCTTCAATTTTCTTAATGATAGAAATCATTCCGGTTTTCCAAACACAATGGGGTAGAGTTGAAATGTCCCTTCAATGCTCCTTGCAGATAGTCCCAGGAGACATTATCTAATTCATCTGCAACGAGGGCTTTGGCTAGTTCACAGAATTCTGAATCACAGTATGGCAAGAAGTACTCCTTCTTCTTTTCATCAGATTCTGATTTCATCCTGTTCACCACCAAACTCAAGTTGTATCTTCCCATACACGAAGACCACTTCTCTTTGGTTGGATCGAATGGAATGGATAGGGGTCAATGGGCCATGTTGGTTCGCTGTAGGTCTGAACGGATGAGTTTACAAGTCAGCTGGAAAATGGCTGTGGTACCCCACGAGGTCCTTTGTCTTCCTCAGGATCCCACCCTCGTCGCCAGTATTACATGGGTGTTGATAAGAAAGGAACGGACCCAGAATAGTAGAGAACTCTTTATTTACAAGTGGATTCAAAAAGCAACAATCTTGGCCAGCACCGGCTTTTTATAGCCGGCGCTGTCCAATATTTCAGCCACTGATGGATCTCCGATATTCCCACCAGTGGCTAAAACCAATAAGTGGAGTCTGACATCAGTCTCTACTTTGCATATGACATGGTTTATGTAGATGTAGCATCATGCATATTTAACAGTATTGGAGTATGACCCCAGCAAATATGTAATGTAACAATCCCATTAATTTGAAAATTATACTTCTGCTGAGGCACCCTAAATTTCCATTTTTTGTATGCATCCACATCATACTTTGTCTATATTCGATTTGCAGTCAATATCAATATACTGTTCCACAAATGTTTTCACAGGTACTGTGTTCACCTGAGTTCTCCATATCCTGTATTTCTGTCTATTTGGCATTTGTTTAATTCTGTTACTTGCCACCTATTCTCTAATCTGACAGAACTGCTTTTATTTTTCTTTCTTTCTCTTCTACAGGACAGCTATTTCACTCAAAATCCAAAAAGAGCTACTTTGGTCTAGTGAGTAAGGCATCAGGGTAGAATCAGAAGAAAGTGAGTTTGAGTCCCAGTTCAGGCAGCTGGATGTCTTTGGGCCCATCACTCTTTCTTAGCCCAACCCCCGCTCACAGGGTTGCTATAGGGAAAATAGGAGACGAAGGAATATTTTGTGTGGCTTTCTCCCTAGAATTCTTGAAAAAAAAAATTAAAGGCAGTTTATAAATCAATAAAATGAATAAATATGGCTTCCCATCTCAAATAAGTGATTCTAAGTCACTAATAACAAATTAAGGCCCCAAAAATTAACAAAAACACCATAAAATAAATAGACAATCAGCGCTTAAAATAAAAACAACAAAACGATCATTATTGTATAAATACAATACAAATATTTCAGGAAAATTAATTTACAGGCTCCAACAGATGCTCTAATGCCCAACCCAGGAAATAGAGCTTTGTCTTCAGAGTCTTGCAAAAGGCCAACAGGGTCAGGGACAGTCTGATCTTTGAGGGGATGAAGTTTCATCAGGCAACAGAAAAGGCTTTCTTCCTGGTTCAGCCAGGTGCTGCTCTTTAATGGAGGAGATCCATAGCATGCCTTTCTCGCTGGATCTGATGGGGGTGGGGGGTGGGGGGGTGTTGGTAGTGGAAGACATAATCCCACAGAGCCTATCCCACAAATATCTGAAGCTTCATGACATTCGGGGCTTTATAGGTAATCAATCACCTAGAAGCAATGCATGAAACTCAAGAGGCAGAAGCATAAAATGGCATTGAGAAGCACCCATAACCCACATATGGTCAACGTTGAATGTATTGCAATAGTCTATCCGGCATGTGCAGTGGTATGTGGGCTGTGGCCCAGACCCTGTCCATACATTTATACAAATGTGGATTGGAATATTGTCCTTAACAGACCTTAACATCTGTGCATTCCCCCATGTTTTCGAAGACTTCTAAGAATTGGATCAGTGATAGCAGGGAAAGTAGCAAGAGATACTGAGCCTTATCGGAATGAGGCAGGAATCACCCAAACTGCATCAGAAAGGTTTATCAGACATTTTAAGAAAAGTACAGAAGTGCTCTGAGATTTTTCCGACAGTCAAGATAGGAAAAAATAAAATAAAATTAGTTGCTATGCAGGATAATGCAGAACTCAAGAGTGAAGAATGCAATCTGGATTGGGAGGTTTTAAACCAGCAGGAGTCATGTCTGTCATCTGATGTCTTGTGTACTATCTAATGAGCTTGACAGAGTTATCCAATTTTGAAACTGGATGCATTGCAGTGGGTGTCTTCAGATGAATTAAAACAAAAATTATTTCAGAGAACAAGCCAATCCTGCATCCAACAAGAAAACTGGGGGAGATGGGCTGAACCTACATTAACTGGAAACATAACCAATGACCTCTGGATCCTCCTTAAGGATCCATACCTGGGTTGAAAATATTATCAATGGTCATAACAGGAACAAAGAAAGGAGCTGGCACATTGTTTTAAATAAGGAAATTTATATAATCTTATGGCTAATTTAAAAGGTTTATTTCTTGAAATGAATCCTCTTCATCAAACCTCCGATCCTTGAAAATCAGTGCAGACCTCCCTGGGTGGATAATGAATTGATTTGTAATATAAATGATATAAACCAACCCCCTCCTCACCTGCGTTTGTGTATGAGTGTATTTAATCTAAAACGTTTAAGGTTGAAAATGAGCTTCTCCATCAAAAGTCTCTACTCCATTTACATTTCTTGCATATGAGTCAATTTGAGACTGACCCAGTCTATAAATCACTGCCAAAGATTGCTGTGCTGGTTCTACTCCTCCTTCCTTCCCCCATCCTCACATTCTTATATTTCCAATAGGCAAAGAGGGATCTTCCTATTATCATCGGGACTCCAATTCTCAGAAAACTTGAACTACCAGGCCCCGAAACCAGATTTTTCCACAACAGTTCTGTGTGCGAGAAAGATATTGCATATAAATAATTATTTTGATCTCCGTTTGAAAAAGGGGAATGCTTGTCATGCCTCCTACTCATTAAATGGATGATAAAGGAAAGAAGTTAATTCCTCATTATGCTGCTCTTACAATGAGAAAACCCTGGCTCTTAGTTAATAGACAAGATAAAACTTCAGCCAACCTGCTGCAGAATAATCACAATAGCTGTAATACTTGCTATCTGATTAGGTGAAAAAGAGAGAATAGCATTTGTATGTATATTCCCCTCACAGACTCCAGTGGGATACATTTATGCTTCAAATGTGTGGTCTTGGCATAAACAAAGACTTTCAAGTCACTTTTTAAAGTCATTGTAATTACATTGAAAGAATAGTAGGAAGTAATCAGCAATGTAGAATCCACTTTTGAAGAAACATTGCTTGTCCATTTCCAGTTTAAATGATGGAAGGATGCAAACTCCATCAGCAACAAGATATCTTGCAGTGAAGAAGGTGTATCTAAGACAGTGGTTCCCAAAGTGGGTGGTACCGCCCCCTGCCTTGGGGTGGGGTGGTAAGAAGCAAGGGGGCTGGCAGGGGGGCGCTAGGGGCTGGCAGGGGGGCGTTCAAGGTGCCAGCCCCACAGGCTCACTGACTGCTGGCCACGCAGCCCATTGACTGTTTCATCGCTCCCTAGCCAGTGACTCTAATGCGGAACCCATGCGCAGTGAGGCTTGCCAAGCCTGAGGGGGGAAGAGGTGGGAGGTGGTGGAAAGAGGGACTCTTAGCTTGCAGGCTGCCCTCTCAGGTGGAAGCGGTAGAGGCGTGCCAGAAGGCCTGAAAGCAATACCCTCCCAAGGTGTGCAGTGGAAGGGGTGGGTGGTCCAGTGTTAAGGCCTCCTTCCCCGGAGGAGAACAAGAGAGTGCACAACGCCCGCCCGGCCTCTGCCTCTCCAGCCAACCGGGCTTACGGGTGGGTGCAGCTGCGGCTCTCCAAAGCGCATGGCTCAGTTCGGTTCAGCTCTATGTGGCCGTCCCGGACCTAGAACCTAGCCTCCCTCTGCAGCCTGGTTCTTCCGACCAAGCCCTGCGCTTGCTTGTTTGCTTGCTTAGTTTCCAAGCGATCGTTCCCTCCACCTCCACTGGTCTGGGCTGCTTCTACACGCCTTCCTCCTCTCAGGTGGAGCACAAAGATGGGCAGAAGGCTTCACTGAAGTTGCGAGTCTCTGAGCGTGTGCAGAGTACCTCCCCTTGCTTGGCCCGATGGAAGTGGACCTTGGGTTGAAGCAAAGAGGGTGAGGCCGGCTGCATTGCTGCTCCGGGGAGGTCGGCATTGCAAAATTGGATGCCAGAGGGGGCTGGAGAAGGGGCAGAGGGGCAGTTGCAGGGGGCTGCAGGAGGGGCAGCTGCATTAAGGAGCAGGAAGATCTTAGCCATGGTTTATTCATTGACTAAGCTGGAATCAAACAGCATGCTAAATTCTAAACCGGAATGGCTGGGTTGATATATTTAGCCTATGTTTCTCAACCTTGGCAACTTGTGTGGACTTCAATTTGAGAGAGCTTTGCTCTACTTTCTCAAAGTGCCACTGCTGTCGCATTCTTTCTGTCTGTCTGTCCGTCCGTCCATCCATCCATCCATCCATCCATCCATCCATCCATCCATCCAAAATGCCTGCCTGCCTGCCTGCCTGCCTACCTACCTAGCTACCTGCCTGCCTACCTACCTACCTAGCTACCTGCTTGCCTACCTTTCTGTCTACCTACCTATCTACTAATATAGCTCTACCTACCTACCTACCTACCTACCAATATAGAGCTATCTA
>NW_020769378.1:2479003-2559003 GCF_900518735.1 Pseudonaja textilis
GTGTGTGTATGTGTGTGCATGGCTGTCAAAACTCCAAAAACGGGTCAAGTATCTCTGGGGAGGCCAGTCATAAATTAGAACACTTGCTAAACAACCGGCCATTAAGTGAGGAGCACTTGTATTTGGTTTGCCAGTCATCTGGCCATGCCCACCCAGTCACATGACCAGCAAGCCACACCACCAATCACGTGACCAGCAAGCCATGCCCACCAGTCATGTGACCAGCAAGCCACACCCACCCAATCACATGACCAGAAAGCCACACCCTCAAATTAGGCCACGCCCACAGAAATTTGAATCCCACCCATGGGTGGGGGGCACCGAGGATGAGTTTGTAGTACCAAGTGGGGCGGTAGACTGAAAAAGTTTGGGAACCACTGATCTAAGACCATGAATATCATAACATTTTGAGCTGGGGTTCAAAAGGCAAATCTGTTGTACAATGTTCAGTTTGCAAATCAAAAAATTCTGGGGGTGTTAAATGTGAAAACAATAAAAAACAATTTATCACATTTAAACACCTTTTCATTTTCAAAAAAGAAACTTTGCATGAAGTGCATATCAACAAAATAGTGAGAAGGGGGCTGATGCATAAATAATTGAACAAAAGTCTGTGTTCTAGCTAGAACAATGATTGATAATCAACAGCGGCTGATTAAAAAGTCTGACAGTGCTATTGTTTCACACTAATATAGTTCACAGAAGACCAGCAGCCTCTCAGCATTTTTGCTGCCATGTTCTCCATTACTGGAGTTCTCAACCAAGCACATCACCAGAGGGTGGATCCTACAACTACACCATAACTGTGTAGTGTGTACACATATGTAAGACAGAGCAAGAAGCAATGAGTGGAAGCTGATAAAAGAGAGATCCAACTTATAAGTAAGGAAAAAATTTCTAATAGTGAAACAAATAATCAATAGAATAGCTTGCCTCCTGAAGTTGTGAGTGCTCCATTGGGACTTTCCAACGCAGCTCTCAAGGTATATGGGCATAGTTGCATACTATGTTCTGAGCTGCCCTTGGAAGTAGGAACAAGAGTCTAGCATTATGGTCCCAATTCCCAATACATAGAGATGATTCATACCGGTCGTGGAGGATGGCAGAGGCTCCCCTCAAAATGCAGGTGTTGTACAGGTTGAGAAAACATGTACTCTCTCTCCCTCATGAAGGACATGCTAGGATACCTGGCCAAAGGGAATGTGTTCACCAAGCTGGACTTGGGAGAAGCGTATTACCAAGTAAGTATAAAAGAAGGCAATGAGTGGAAAACTTCTTTCAATTGTCCCTTGGGTGTTTCCAATTCCAAGTGATGCTTTTCAGGCTGCAGGGAGCACTTGCAGTGTTCATGCAACTGATCAACAAAGTGCTGC
This sequence comes from Pseudonaja textilis, assembly GCF_900518735.1. The sequence continues at coordinate 2,480,377 of NW_020769378.1, forward strand.
ATGAGCACCTGTATAAGGGGGGGATTGGTATACCTAAACAATATTCTCATTTATTCTGACACAATGGAAGACCATGTGAAATTAGTATGGGAGGTGCTAAGAAAATCATTGAAAGCTAAGCTCTACGCTAAACTATCCAAGTGTGACTTCCACAAAACCAGTTTAGACTTCTTGGGCTACCACATGCCCAGTGAGAGGATGGAGATGGACCCTGGAAAGGGGAAGTCCATTCTGGAGTGGGAAGCCCCTCATACTAGAAAGCAACTGCAGAACTTCCTGGGCTTCATCAACTTCTACCACCAATTCATCCCCTCATTCGCACAGATAGCCCTGCCTATCACTATTAAAAACAGACAGAAGAGGAATGAACCCTTAACCAAGCCAGCTACTCACTTGGACTATGGAATGCTAAGTGGCTTTCAAAAAGCTTAAAAAAGGCTTTTTGCAGTGGAGACAACCCTTAAGCATCCAGACATGGAGAAGCCATTTGTATCACAAGCTGACGCCAGCAATGTGGTAGGGGGGCTATTTTGCTCCCCCAAAAAACCACAAAGGGTATGATGCAACCCCGTGCCTACACTTCCCAGAAGCTGACTGATACCAAAGGATGTTGGGTGTTGTGGGAGAAGGAAGCGTATGCCATTCAATGGGCGCTACTGAGTTGGAGGCACTTCCAAGAAGGCAGTAAGATTCCATTCAAAGTGTGGATTGTCCACAAGAATCTAAAAGCCTTAAGAGCCCCAAGGAAGCTGTCCCTTAAACAAGTGAGATGGCCGCAGTACTTTAATCAGTTCAACTTCATCCTCTGATATTTGATCGGGAGAAAAATTTCCTTGCCAATGCACTCTATCGGCTGTAATTAACTCCATAATTAACTCCATAATTCCCTCCAGGCAACTGGCAGTGCAGGTATCAGAAAGGTGGAGGTAGCTAGCCACTCCTCAGCCAGCCGACATGCTGATCCAACAACTAAAAGTACAATGGTACAATGAATGGTTAAGGAAATAGCATAATGAAGAGAAAGATTAGGAGTGACATGATAGTTGTCTTCCAGTACTTGACAGGCTAACACAGAAAAGAGATTAGATTAGATTAATAGAGTTGGAAGGGACTTTATACGTCATCTAGTCCAACCCCACCACCCAAGCAGTCCAAAAGATTGGCAGTCCAATCTTTTCTTGAAAGCCTCCAGTGATGAAACTCCTACAACTTTGGAAGACAAGCTGTTCCATTGATTGGTTGTTTATTTATTTATTTTATTTGTCAATCGCTTACAAGATAATAGGTATAAGTATAAACATGAGTAAGAATATAGGAAATAGGTATGAATAAATGGGGACAATAGGTCAGGGATGGGAGGCATGATGGTGCACTTATGCACTCCCCTTACAGACCTCTTAGGAATGGGGTGAGGACAATAGTGGATAGTTTGAGGTTAAAGGAGTGGGGGGTTTGAGGATGTAACAACAGAGTCAGGTAGTGCATTCCAGGCATTGACCACTCTGTTGCTGAAGTCATACTTTCTGCAATCAAGTTTGGAGCGGTTAACATTGAGTTTGTATCTGTTGTGTGCTCTTGTATTGTTGCAGTTGAAACTGAAGTAGTCATTGACTGGTAGAACATTGTAGCAGATAATTTTGTGTACTACGCTTAAGTCCAACCATAGGCGGCGTAGTTCAAGATTGTCCAAGCCCCAAATTTCAGGTCTGGAGATATAAGGTATTCTGTTGCGAGCAGATGAGTGTAGTACTCTTCTTGTGAAATACTTCTGGACTTGCTCAATTGTATTAATGTCCAATATACAGTGCGGATTCCAGACAGATAAGCTGTATTCAAGTATTGGTCTAGCAAAGGTTTTGTATGCCCTAGTTAGCAATTCAATATTTCCAGAGATGAAGCTTCATAAGATTAGATTTACAACTCTTAATGCCTTTTTGGCAATGCTGTTACAATGAGCTCTGCCACTTAGATCATTAGATATGAGTACTCCGAGGTCTTTGACAGAGTGAGGGTCATCAACTAGGTCATATCCGCCGAGCTTGAATTTGGTGTATTGATTTTTTTTTACCAATGTGTAGGACAGAACATTTGTTGTAAAGATAAAAGCAACAAAGTTACAGTCATACAGTCACAAGTGGGAGGAGAATGGTGATAGGAACAATGAGAAGATTAATAGTAATAGTAATTGCAGACTTAGTAAATAGTTGGGCAGTGTTAAGAGAATTATTTGTTTAGCAGAGTGATGGCATTCAGGAAAAAACTATCCTTGTGTCTAGTTGCAGTGCCCTACAGCGTTGTTTTGAGGATAGGAGTTGAAACAGTTTATGTCCAGGATGTGAGGGATCTGTAAATATTTTCACAGCCTTCTTTTTGACTCGTGCAGTATCTTTATGATTTATATTGACTATTTCCTGGTATGATTTGATTGCTTATTTGTACCCTATGTCTAACATTAAGTGTTGTACCTTATGATTCTTGATGAATGTACCTTTTCTTTTTATTACTGAGAGCATATGCACCAAGACTAATTCCTTGTGTATCTAATCACACTTAGCCAATAAAGAATTCATTCATTCATTCATTCATTCATTCATTCATTCATTCATTCATATGTAATTTGGGTGGTCTTTGTGCATAAGCACATACATGGAACATATACTACAAAACACAATAGCATAAGTCACCTGTTCCATGATTTTATTTCTTTTTGCTGGTTCTTTTTAGAGTAAAAAGTTTTGTATCTTTCTTTTTTCTCTCTCTATCCTTATTTCTGACTTTTTGGGCTTGTTTTTTTTAGCTTGTTATTTATTTAAATTGCTTACTGTTATGTTAGTTTTATTTATCCTTTTCTTCCCTATATTTTTAAATAGTTTTGAACCTCCAATTTCTCCCTACCTTATTATTTAAGATTTGCCTTGTTTATTTGATTGAACTTTATTAATCCTATTCTTTTTTTATTTCTAATGTTCTACAGTATTCTTGTCCTTATTATTTGCATATTTATTTGTCTTTTATTTTCTGTCCTGTGTTTATTTTTATTCTCTACTGGGGTCTTCCATCCCTTCTTACTGGGACCTCAAGCTTAATTGTTGCCTTCACTTGCATCCTTCAGTGCTCCGACCTCTTGTTGTTTTCTCCGTCAGGTCCCTTCTGTCCTTCAGTGCTCTGGTCTTTTCAGCCTCATCTCTGCTCTGGTCAGTCTCTCCACCTGCCTTTTAGTTATCGGGTTGGCTGTCTGGTCTGCTCCACTCAGCCAGCCACTTTAGAGATCAGATCTCTCCAACTTCATGTGCTTCCGTTTACAAGTTTGGATCTATGGTATATACTCTATGCTCTTTGTTCTAAGTAGAGTTTCCTGTTTCTTGTTACAGTTATATAGTTGAGCAGTAAAGCACATAGCTCTGTGGTTCTTCTTTATATAAACAGAATTTCTAATACTTTGGAAGACAGAAATAAAAATCCAAATGATATTGATAGAGCTGAGAAATGGCTTGCAACTAAAACAATGAGGTTTAACAGAGACAAATGCCAAAGAATAAAATGAGAGTGTAATGTTAAAAATAAGGTAGAGTGATAGTTAATTGCCAATTCAAGGCAAACCAGCTGTGTAATAGAGCTACAAAGAAGTGAGATGCCTTTGATTTGTTTTGCCTATCAACTTTCTTGATATTTTGCCGAACTTTAATAAATAAAGCTCAAGCTATTTTTTTTTTATATCTGAACTAGGTAATAGTATTTATGCTTGTTCTGCTCAGGATACAAGAAGGGACTAGGAGTGTGCTGGGTGAAAACTAATTCATAATATTTTTCCAAGAATCTGAATTCAAGGTGGGTTAGACTTAGATCTCTTGTGGACGCAAAGGGATTCACGATTGATAATGCGTTTGCCCCTCCCTCAACTCAGCCTGGTCATCTCCTACAGTAACTCTGCCCACTGCCAGGAATTCAATCCTGACTGGCTCAAAATTGACTCAGCCTTTCATCCTTCCAAGGCCAGAAAATGAGTGCCCAGATTGTTGGGGGCTATAACCTGCTGTTGTAAACTGATCGGTGGGTGTTGTAAAGCACTGTGGAGTAGTATATATGGTCTAAGTGCTATTGCTAATATTAGGCATAATTGCCATCTTGAGTTATTTATAAAAATAATAAAGATGGGACTTAATTCTTACAAACAGAGAAGAAGTTAAAACTGCAGGAACCTCAGGTGAGAGTGACCATGTCATACTAGAATTCAACATAACACAAACACAAGCAATAGAATATAATGATACCAGATTTTAAAAGAGCAGATTTTAACAAGCTCAGAGAAAACTTGGGAAAGATTCCTTGGATGAAAATCCTAACGGGGAAAACAACTCAAGAATCTTAGGAAACTCTGAAAAGTACGATCATAGAAACCCAGACCAGCACAATACCATTGAGAAAGAAAAAGAAGAAATCCAATAAGAAATCAGCATGGCTGCACAAAGATCTCTCTGGCAAATTGAAAGAAGAAAAGGACAAGTACAAAAAATGGGAAAAGGGACATACAACTAAGGTAGAATATCAGTAGATAGCCAGAATCTGCAAAGGCAAAGTCAGGAAAGCAAAGGCTCAGAACGAACAAAGACTAGCAACAAAAGTCAAAGATAATAAAAAATGTTTCTTCCAACATATAAATAACAAGAAAAAAAAATCAAGAAAGCAGTCGATCCACTAAGGAGAGAAGATGGCAAGGAAGTACCAGGCAACAGAGAGAAAGCAAAGCTGCTTAACTCATTCTTTGCATCAGTCGTCATGCAGAAACAAACCACAGCTCAACCCACCAAAAACATAACTCTAGTAGACAGACCAGAAATAAAGTAAAAATAAGCAAAAAATTAATAAGAGATCACTTGTCTGATCTTCATGAATACCAATCACTGGGGCCTGATGGATGACATCCCAGAGTTTTAAAGGAGCTGGCAGAGGTCATCTCAGAACCACTGCACCATATCTTTCAAAAATCCTAGGAGCACCGGGGAACGACCAGAGGACTGGAAAAGAGCTGATGTGGTTCCCATCTTCAAAAAAGGAGAAAAAAAAACAGACCAAGGAAACTACAGACCAATCAGCCCAACACTGGCAGCATCCCACCCCTGCCTCGGCCTGAATTCAGACTGCCAGAATCCCCAGGTAATCAGGTTTTTTTTTTATATGATTGCCACACTACAATCTTCTTCCCAAAAATGTTGAAAACAGGATAATAGTTATTCCAATTTTATCAGGTCCAAGATGGGCCTCTTCTTGATGAGGAAGTAAATCAGGTCCTCTTTGACAACATCTTCATGTCAAGAGCAACTGCGTTCTCTTCGCTGATGATGTAGAGCTGTTCAACACCACAGACAATACTGCTACCCTTCAAAAAGACCTCGACTATGTATCAGAATGGTCAAACAAATGGCAACTTCAAATCTCAACAAATAAATGCTCTGCCTTACATATTGGCAAAAAAAATAATAATCAGAAAATAAAATACAGGCTGAATAGTCAAGACCTTGTTGATGATCCAAACTCTGTCAAGGATCTTGGAGTACTCACCTCAAATGATGTAAGTGCTAGAGCCCACTGTAACTACATAGCCAAAAAGGCATTAAGAGTTATTAACCTAATCTTATGTAGCCTTTTCTCTGTAATATTACACTAATAACTAGAGCATACAAAACATTTGCTAGACCAATACTCGAATACAGATCGTCAGTCTGGAACCCATATCATGTATCCGATATTAACACAATTGAAAAAGTCCAGAAATATTTCACAAGAAGAGTTCTCCGCTCCGCTACTCATTGCAGAATACCTTATGCCACCAGACTTGAAACTCTAGACCTAGAAAACCTAGAACTACGCCGCCTCCAGTCCGATCTAAATATAGTATATAAAATTGTACATTGAAATGTCCTACCTATCTCATGTATTCAAAACTATATTTATTCTTATACCTGTATCTTGTAAGTGATTGACAAATCAAATAAATACTAAAAAAAATACTAAATAATAAAAAACAGATCTGCCAACATTTAGAAACAAGTAAAGTAATAACTAGCAGTCATCACAGGTTTGTTAAAAACAGATCATGCCAAACCAATCTTATTTCATTCTTTAGTGTTGGGTCTCCTGCTTGGGCAGGGGGTTGGACTAGATGACCTACAAGGTCCCTTCAAACTCTGATTATCTATTATCTGTTAAAATGTTTTACAAAAGACTGAAGGATTTGGGTATGTTTAGCTTGAGAAAAGAGAAATGACAAAAAAAAATGTGACAGCTGTCCTTCAGAATCCAAAAGGAGTCACACAGAGGATCGGGAGTATATGCACAGCACACAGTAATGGATTTAAGTTGCAGGGAACCAGATTCCACCTGAGTATCAGGAAAGAATTTCATCAATTAGAGAAGAGAAACTGTGAACATAATGACCTGGACAGGTTGTGCCTCCATTTCATCTGAGGGATGCTTTAACCTGGATTCTGATACTGAGCAGTCATATATTCTCCTCTAGCACTAGATTCTTTGTTTCTCGGAATATCCAGCAGCAACAAGGAGATGGTGTCCTTTCTATATCTATGGCTCTTTATACTTCTGAAAGTTGAGTGGCCATCGTGAAGTGAAATCCTGTGGCTGAGATGCTCTGGAGTGGATAAGATTGTTCATAAGCAGATTAGTTGGCCCAATGGACAAGAAACATTCTGATCTTGGTGCTGAACCCAGGGCAACAGGATGTATTATATCAATGCCACATATTTTAAAAGAATGTCTTGTAAAATTGTCAGTGGATGAGATCTGTAGGTTTGTAGAAGTGCCGTCTTTGTTAAGGACCGCTTTTCATTCAATCCAACTGATGTATCTGTCAAAAGCAAATATACCTCCTCTTCTGTTGGGTCCTCATGAATTCCTAGTGCCTGTGGCCATGCTGGCAACACAGAGGGTTTGTTAAAAAAGGGAAACAACAATTTATGAGAACACAGGGAAGAGGAGAAAAGCAGCACACAGGGAGAGGCCTGGGAGGCAAATGCTAGTCAATTAATCCATATGGAGAACAGAAGGCACTGAGTGGCTGCCATTCAGAAGACTGGCCCCTCTGGCCTGAACATCCTATTCCCACCACTGCTCCAGGGCAAGAGCCTGTAATATTACAACTGAGCCCAAAATGTGTGTGTGTGTGGAGGGGAGGCTCCGGATTTGGAGTGGTTCCTGCTCCAAGTCTTCCTGATACTGATCTCAGGCAGGAGGGCATCAGGTCCCAGGGCCCATGTTTTCTCTAATAGCTTCCGCAACAGTGCTATTGTCTTGCTGCCATTTCAGTGTGAAATGATGCCCCTGGGTCCTTTTATGGATAAAGACCAATCAAGAGGTTTTAAAACACACAACAGAAACTCTAACCAAACCCTTCAGGCAAACTGAGCTTGCTCTATTGTCTGAGTCAAGGCTTTCTCCCATGTGAATACCCCCCCCCCACACCCTCAAAGCACTCCTCTCTTCTTCTAAGATCTTTCTACTGGATAGGCCCATATTGCAGATAGTAGCTAGTGGCTATGTTGTAAGACAGAGGATGTTTTTAATGATTTAGCAGATAACATTAGTTTAGCCTCAAAGCTGGCCACTCTTCATTAACTCCTTCCTGTGCTCCAAAGTCTTCAGTATTTTGAAGCTATACTTTCCCTTTCCCTGTCAAATATTCTGATTCTTCTGATGAGGCAAACAGAGAATGAAGTCCTTACTAGCCCAATACATTGGACAATTTGAGAGGTGAAATTTATCAGCAGGTCTGAGCAGAAGGCTTCGGTAGAAGCAAATAGCAGAGAAGGATAACCTGGGATTGGGAATCATCCACCACTGTGGGTCAATTAGTCTTTTAACCTAACTGTAGAAATTCAGTTCTTGAAAGCATGACCCAAGAATCTGGATCAGAATAATCACGACAAACTTCTTTACAAATGAGATTGGATAGGCCTGCTATACAGAAGTATATATAATAAGTTACATATAAAATGCAAACATTTGTGAAAAGGTGCTAGAATACATTTAAGATCCATATGAAAGAAAAATGTATTTTCTTGCTGTTTTTTTATTTTTTTTAATTTACGCAGAAATGAAAAGATCAGACAAATGAATTGAAATTGCTGTGAATTTTGCTCACCCTAAGTGTTTCCTTCACAGTGAATTTCATAACATGCTGTCCTACAATAAATAGTTTATGGGTGTATTAAAAAGGATATGTTTTCATTGTAAGTCTATCTCCTCAATGTTTTCTCATTCAACAACAATGTTTTCCATTTCTTTGGATAACAAAAAAGAGTTGCACTCTTGAAAAAAAAGGTTTCGGATAATGATAAAAACCTTCTCCATTTCTTTGTATGAAACCTGATCTTTTTCTTCTGCTAGCATGTTTTTTGTAAGTTTTATCCCATTCTAGTACAAAATAAATTAAAACAAATAAGTACATTAGATAAATAAAAATAAACATAGCTTTGTGGACATGCAATTTTGATGTTTGGGGTATGTGTGCATTGTAAGCTATTTTGTAAGAAGTAAAGACATTCCTCAAATAGACAAGTGCTTGTATCTCATTCTGAAATGATAGGTGAAAGACGAGACCTGGTTCCTGGCTAAATGGGGCCCCTTCATACAGGAAGCACAGGAGTAGAAACATGCTGGGTTTACAACACATACAATGTCTGTGTATTTTTATCCATGTAATGTGGTTGTAGTATTATTGTTTATCTTCTTTACTTCCCCTTTTATTGCGATGATGATGATGATGACGATTCTGTTGCTTTGCATGTACAATGGAGTGCTTCTGTAGCGGAGGCAAATCCCTTGTGTGGTGAATCACACTTGACCAAATAAAGTTCAATTCAATTTAATATTGTGGTAGGGATTATATCATGGGATTAGGCACCAAGGAAAAGGCTCAGTTCTAGAATATGCGCCACTGTGACTTCTCAGAAAAGGGAGACAGAAGAGCAAGAATCCAGATAGAGCTGCAAGTATTTGTCAATTACAAAATATCCCACAGGACTGACGGTACTGCACAACAGTAAACATTCCTGAAGAAAAGAAGGAAGACACAGACAGAAGGAAAAGAAAAGCCTTCCACATTATCCCGGCTGTATGTGGCAATATCGATAAAGGAAAAAAACTTGCCCAGTGGGTGGAAAAAACAAATTTATTCAAGTTTTTGATTTCTGGAGAAGCAGCATTCTCCTTCTCCCTATCACCATCACATCAAGCTTTAGTCATTCATGACCTTACACAAAATGAATTATCTTGAGATTTCTGATAAAAGAATTATTTTGCATTTCCCCATTAAACACGCATCCAGTGTGTTTAAGATAGAGGTTGGCTTAGAATATGAAAATAAATTCCTTGTGAGATAGATAATTAGCTCCCGTTCTATACAGAGGAGATGATTGAGAAAATGAATGAATTTCTCTGAGATGGATTCTAAGAATTAGTGTTTTTCTTCATTTCTTCATCCTTTTTGAAAAAAAAATAACCTGTTCTATTGGGACTTCATGGTGCAAAAGAAGTAAGAGAAAATAGAAAAGGCTCCTACTGAGTTACAAAATTGTGGGCTGGATTTGGATGAATCAGCAGACTAGATGCTCAGTCCTCATTGGTAGCAGGAAAGCCAGCAGACAGAAACAGTCACCAAAACATAGATGCCCAATGTTACACACATGTGCACACAAAAGTTCATCACATGCAATTCACACTCAGATCTGTTTTGGTCTCTTTTCCACACAGACCGTTCCACTATGAGAAACAGTGGTCAGATTTTCACATGGTCTCCTTTTTGCTTTATATCTAATGCCTGACATGAGTGCTTCTGATTGACTCTCTAAGCCAAGGGTCTTCAAACTTGACAAGTTTAAGACTTGTGGACTTCAATTCCCAGAATTTCCGAGCTAACATGACTGGAAGAAGAATTCTGGGAATTGAAGTCCACAAGTCTTAAAGCTGTCAAGTTTGAAGACCCCTGCCCTAAGCCCCTTTTACTCCACTCCTCTTTATTTAAGGAGATTATGCTTTGCTAAAGAGCATCAACAAGGCAGTTGCAGAAAAGAGTCCAGAATCGTTGATCACTTCATCCAGTCAGCAGTCTCCCTTCCTCTGCTTTGTCTGAGGCTGAGAACCTGGGCATACTGTAAACTTATCTTGACCCCAAATATACGAATGATCTTGGTTGGGTGTATCCTGATGAAACAAAAGTTAAAATGTGATATATCTTTTGGCCACAAGAAATAGTGAAAGTTGAGGGAGGGGAGCCATAATTCTGTTGTTTTCTACTTCCCAGGCCAAGATAGATAAGGTGGCAGTTTATGCCAAGTCTGTGTGCCCACCCAAAGGACTGTGTCATGCCCCTGGTGTAGACGGACTCTGAGGAAGAGGAGGAACAGCCAACAGGGAGTGGGAGTGTGGCTCCAGAGGTGGTGGAGGAGGCTGGGGAAGGGCAGAGGCCAGCTGAGCAGTCAGAGGAGGATCCAGGCCCATACCCTATCCATCCTAGGTCACGCAGGGAGGAGAGGATCAGGGAAAAGTGAGGTCTACTCAAGAGAAATTAGAAAACCACAGCGCCATTGATAACGCATTATGTGTTGCATACATGGAGTTACGTTACTTAGCACAAAAAATTGAAGGCCAGGACATGCAGCCTACAAGTAAAAAACATTGATTGATTGATTACATTGAAGCAAGCAAAGAGGAGAATATTCACAATTTGCAAAGTAGTATTTCTGGAAGTACAATACAAGCAAAAAAAGTATATGAAAGTGAATTGTTAGAAAATTGCAGTAGTAAACAATTATTACTTAAACGAAGGGGGATAGGAAAATTGGCATTGGTTGGAAGGTGGCATCAATAAGGAAACAGGATGATTAATTTTTGCAGCTCAAAAACATGAATTGTATAAAAATGTGATAAAATCAAGGATTGCATCTGTATCAAACACTGTATAATGGCAAATAAACATAGTGTAAAGAAAAATATGAAAATAAAGATCATATAATTAATGGATGCAACAATTGCTCGGATCAATTACTAAAGTCATTAGTCAGTAACTACTACAATCCATAGATATCTGACCAAAATTGTCAATTTGAGTTTTCTAAATATAGCATGATCACATTTTTGAAAAAGTTTTTGAAGATGATATTAAAATGTTATCCAAAACACAGCATGTCACATACTGTTTAGCAACAGTTAGAAAGAGTAATTATGTGGCAGTATCCAGAAATAGCAGAATCAAAAAAATAATAATTGGAAAACAATTTAAAATATAGAGACCTAACAATCAGTTTACATACATTTTTATAAGAATGAAATATCTTGGTTATATCAACCATGGATCTACAAAAAAAAGTAAGATCTATCTTAATATTTATTTGAATAATTTGTAAGTTACTAGCTGGAACTCAAATTTCAAAATAAAAACTAATCAAAGAAGTGATTACTTTGAGTTATGACAACAACTTAGAGTTATAACAAATGTAGTTATAATAATAGGCCTCCTGGATCAATAGTAGCAGCTGTGAGAGGGATTGTGGAATCCTAGTAGACAATCATTTAAATATGAGCCAGCAATATTCTGTAGTCACCAAACAAGCCAATACAATCCTAGCCTGCATTAACAGAGATAGAATCAAGACATGAAATGTTAGTGTTGATTTACAAAGCATTGGTAAGACCATCCACACTTGGAATACTGCACCCAGGTTTGGTCACCACAATATAAAAAAGATGTTGATACACTAGAAAGAATGTAGAGAAGAGCAACAAAGATTATTAGGGGCCTGGAAGCTAAAACATGAAAACGGTTGCAGCAGAGGTGGTATTCAGCAGGGTCTGACCAGTTCTGGGGAACCAATAGCGGAAATTTTGAATAGTTCAGAGAACCAGCAAATACCACCTCTGACTGGAGATTTTACAGTATCCATCCACTGCCATGCTCACCAAGCCACACCCACAGAACCAGTAGTAAAAAAAATTGAATCCCACCACTGGGTTTCAGGAATTGGGTAAGTCTAGTCTAGTCAAAAGAAGGACTAAGAGTGATATGATAGCAGTGTTCCAATATCTGAGGGGCTGCCACAAAGGGTGTGTGTGTGTGTGTCAGCTTATTTTCCAAAGCAGCAGAAGGCAAAACAAGAAGCAGTCAATGGAAACTAATCAAGGAGAGAAGCTAGAACTAAGGAGAAATGTCCTGTTAGCGAGAACAATAGACCAGCGGAACAGGTTGCCTTCAGAAGTTGTAGTATAGGGTTTCCTGCTTGAGCGGGAGGTTGGATTAGAAGACCTCCAAGGGACCTTTCAATGCTGTTATTCTGGAAGGTTTCTCCAAGTGGCCACCTGGATATCCACAAGCAGGAGATTCCCACTGTTATTCTTCTGAAACTGGAAGGTAACACTAAGTTTTTATGATTGATAGCCCTTGAAAGGCTTGACCTCTTTTAATTGATCTAATCCCTCGTAAAGCCATCCACATTAGTGTCCATCATCATGTCTTGGGATAATGATCTATATAAGTGAATTTACGCTCCCTGTACTTTCTTTTTGTCATTCTAAATCTTCTTCCTGTCCGTTTCCACTGATAACCACCTCAAGTCACATTGTTTTGGGAGAAAAAAAAAATCTTCTCATTGTTCATTTCTTCCAAGTCATGAGCAATATTGTAGACCAGGAGTGGGATTCAAATTTCTTAACATCCAGTTCTGTGGGTGTGGTCTAATTTGTGGGTGTGGCTTGGTGGTCATGTGACTGGCTGGGAGTGGCTTGTATGTAAATATTATAAATATTGATGTAAATATTGATTTTTTTTAATAAAGAAGAACAACTTTTACCCCAAAGAAAGCAAAGCAGGTAGGCAGATTGAGTTGCTCACAGAATCACAGATTCACTCAGAGATCTACTTTTCTGCAATCTGCTACCTGAGTCTGCACTGAAAAATAGAAGCTTCAGTCCTAAGGAAGGTTCAGCTCTGCTTTTAGATTAGCTAGAAAGCAAGAAATCCAACTATTTCCTGCTTTCTTGCTAATCTAAATCTCCCAGCACAGCAGCACAGCTGATGGTCAGGGGGAAAAAAAGGGAAAAATAAGCAACTTATGCATGCAAGTTTGATGGCGCACATGCCAGGTAAGGAGTGTGTGGGTGGGGCGTGGCGGGTCCAGCTAGTGGTGTGATTTGCTGGTTCTCCAAACTGTGCAGAATTGTAACAACCGGTTCTATAGAAACAGTCTGACCAGGTAGAATCCCACCCCTGTTGTAGATCCTGATTGTGTCCTAAGAAGTTGTCTTTTTTTCAATGTTTTAACCTTCCCTTCTCCCTTAAGGAAATTGTTTAAGCAATCTGACCAGTTTTGTAGTCTCTTCTTCCTTTTCCCAATCTGTTCTTCTCCCTTCTGGCGCTCACACTATTTCAGATGTAGATGTTCCAAACACTATAGTACTCATCCTTGAGAGACCTACTCCTTTTTCTCCAGGGAAAAAATTGCCCATTTATTTCTGATTCCTTGCTTTCTGTTTTATAAATAACTTAACAGTCTATGAAAAACAGATCTCATGACCATCACATTTAGAATCATCATAGAATCATAGAGCTGGAAGGAGCCTGGAAGGCTTCTAGTCCAACCCCTGTCCAAGACAGGAGTCCTTATACCATTGGTCAAATGGCTGTCCATTCCTTTCTTGCACTTATTTACTATAGAATATAGTAGTGTGTGTGTGTGTGTGTGTGTGTGTGAGTGGTGAGATTCAAATTTTTTTTACTACTGGTTCTGTGGGCATGGATGGTGGGTGTGGCTTGGTGGCGAGACCTTCCTTCCTCTCCTTTTCCCTCCCTCCGTTTCTTTTTCTTTTTTCTTCCTCTTTCTTTCTCCCCTCCCTCCCTTTCTTTCTCCCATCTCTCTCTTGCTTTTTTTCTTTTGCACCACCCCTGCAACCCATTTTTGGCCTAGTGGGCCTCAAGGAAGCCTCCTGGGAGCTGAAAAAAGCACCATTTTGAAGAAAGGGGGAAAAAACCAGCTGTGCCGCACAATTTAGATTAGCTAGAAAGCAAGAAATCCAATGATTTCCTGCTTTCTAGCTAATCTAAATCACACAGATCATTGCCCAACTGATCTTCGGAAGTACTGGTTTGACCGAACCAGTAGATTTTTTACTACTGGTTCAACTGAACTGGTAGCAGTTTTTTTTACTACTGGTTTGGCCAAAGTGGTACGAATCAGTAGAATACCTTGTGTGTCTGTAAGCAAAGTAGATTGAAATTTTATTGAATAACAGAATAACAGAGTTGGAAAGGACCTTGGAGGTCTTCTAGTCCAACCGTCTGCTCAGGCAGGAAACCCTATACCATTTCAGACAAATGGTTGTCCAATCTCTTTTTAAAAGCCTCCAGTGATGGAACACCCACAACTTCTGAAAGCAAGCCACTGGTCTGTTTTTACCACTGTCAGGAAATTTCTCCTTAGTTCTAGTTTGCGTTTTTCCTTGATTAGTTTCTCTTCTTAAAGAGCAGTGTCGAGCATTCACAACTTCTGGAGGCCAGGTGTTCCACTGAATACATTGTTCTAACTGACAGGAAATTTATCCTTAGTCCTAGGTTGCTTCCTCGAGGCAGGATGGTGATAACAGGTCATCCTCAAGGTGCCCCAGTCTTGGGTAACAGGCTGGAACTGGCTGGGGGGGGGGGGGGAGTCCATCCTGTCAGCCCAGTCTCCCTTCCTAATTCTCATGCAGTTACTGCGAAAGCAAAAGCATTCAAAGCAACCAACCCCCAAAAGCATCCCCCCTCTCTTTCAGAATGGCAGCCTTCCTGCAGGAGTGTCGGAGTTGGTATCAGTTAACCCCATGCTTTCCTGAGAAGATAGCTGAGGCAGGTCCTTACATTAGGCAGAGATGGTATCAGTTAACTCACGTACACACAGGGGCAACATCCAATACTTAGTAGCATGGAAAGATTTTCCTGGGACCCAGAATTAATGGGTAGATAAACAACACGTTAAAGCCCCTAGATTGCTTAAATGCTTCCACAACCAGTACCCTGATAAACCCAAATGACCATAACTGTTTTCTTTTCCCTGTTTATTATTATTTTTTCCTCCAGGTGCAGATATCCTGCTGGAATGCTGCCATTCTGAAGGGAAGGGGGGATGCTTCTTGGGGCTGATTGCTTTCAGTGCTTTCGCCTGCATTTGGGGGGGACTGGGATGTCAGGATGGATCCCCCCCCAGCTGGTTCCAGCCTGTTACCCAAGGCTGCAGTGCTTGAGGATGATCTGTTATCACCACCCCGCCTTGGAGTTCTCATAATACCTTTGCGGCATCAGATTGGGTACTGGTGGACATGGGGCACTGTGTGGGGGTTGAACAGGGGAAATTAGCTTAACACTTCATGCAGGAATCTTCAGATTCCACCTGATTTCTGTGCAATCACTTCTTTCAGTAAAACTTCCTTTTGAAATACCATTTGTTTCAAGAGTCACACTTTCCTGAGAAGATAGCTGAGGTAGGTTCTTGCAGAATCCATTTGTACTATCTGGAATAGTGCAAACCCATCCAAACTAAATATGAAAAACCACCAAATTCAGGAATGTTTTGCTAAAATTGTGTTGAAACCTGGGTCTACTAATGGAGATAATACTTCATAGGGTATATTTTGTGTTGACCCAATTTTGGGTTAAAAGAACTTTGTAAAAGTGCAAACTAAAATTTGAACAATCTCATTAACTTTTTACCGAGGAGGAAGTTTCAGTCAAGTTTTATATTTAGAACATCACCACATCAGAATAAGGAAAAAAACGTGTGCTTTTTTCTGGTTTTTTTTTTTTTGTGTATCTTTTTATCATGTCACTCTTTTTATTAGTTATAATATAAAATACAAAAACATGAAAGAAAACAATAGGAAAAGGGAAGAGAAAAGTGTAGAGAAGAAGGGGAATAGAAAGAAAAGGCATTGACTTCCGACTCCCTTTGGTGCAGTAGAATAAGAAGTAACATCAAATCTCAACTTTTTACTTTTACATAGTAGTATAAACAAATCATTTCTATAACAAAAAAAATCTATCTAATCAGTAAAACCCAAACCCAAAACTTCATTTCTTTCCACCTCAAGCATAAAGTCCAGAAGCGGTTTTCAAATAGAAACAAAAGAACTTTTACAATGAAAAGATAAACAGTGGTAGATGCAAGCATTTCGTATTGACTCATCAGTACCAAACTTACAATAATAATGTGGTTGAAAATTGGCATAAAATATAAGATCTAACAAGAAGGTTAATTAAACATGATATGTGTGGGCAACAACCAATAGCAATTGTTTCTCACACATGTCACATGTTTAATTAACATTCTTGTTAGATCTTATATTTTATGCCGATTTTCAACTGCACTATTTCATGAGTCCATACGAAATGCTTGCAACTACCACTGTTTGTCTTGTACTGTTAAATTATTAAAGAGGACTAATTGTTCTAAAAGTACTTGTGTTTTTTCTTTTATCAAAGCAGACAATTTAGCCATCTCTACTAACTTCATCAGCTTTTGCAAGCATTCTTCCGTTACAGGGATTTTGTGCATAAAGTGATGTTGCTATTATCAACATATACAACATCTCCCAAATTTATTTTCCAAGTCTTTTTCTATTCACCCCAAAAGGAAAGTTTCTGTTTCTATTTTTATATCACTTTAAGAATTTTCTGTATTAGAATATGAATCCTACACCAATATTTCTTTGCTTTATCACATATCCACCATAAATGATAGAAAGCCTTTTTTACATTTGCATTTCCAACATTCATTTGAAATACCTTTATACATTCTTGATAACTTATCAAAAACTGGAGGTTTTTAAGAAGAGATTGGACAGTCATTAGTCTGGAATGTTACAGGATCTCCCGCTTGAGCACGGGGTTGGACTAGAAGATCTCCAAAGTCCCTTCCAACTCTGTTATCTGTAATTCTTAAAGGTTCACAAAGACATTATCTATGTTCTCTATCAACAATATGAAGAAAAGTTGACAATTCTAACATAACATGAAAACCACATACCATTTTAAAATTAAACTTTGCCCTTAAATTCTTTTTTTTATTTGAAAGGTATCAGGTTAAGTCATGTTAGTCTCAATAGTGACTGGCCTTGACTGATACTGAAAAGCAAAGTCAGTGTAGCTGGCTTCTATGGACATCTTCTAATAGGTCCCCAACCTATTGGCCAACGGACCACATGAGTAGCTGGCTGGTGTGCATGTGGGTATACATGTGCATAGCCTTATTCATGTGAGCATTGCCAAAAGGGTTGCCAGCACTCACGGCCGCACTTGTGGCCCCACTTGCATAAGTGTCGCTGCGAGCATCATGGGCACTCACAGCTCTACTTGCATGAGTGTTACGGGTGCTCTGGCTCCACTTGTGTGAGTGTTGTCCCAGGTATTTGTGGCCCCACTCCTGTGGGGGCTCACAACCCACTTGCAGAATGGGTGTTTGAGCACACATATATGTTCATGCCTGCCCCTCCCACAAAACCATTCGTCTTCCCCCTCCCCCTATTCCAGGCTGCCAACCATGATTAATCCCTCTCTTTATTTACTATGTTGTGAATTCAGTGCCATGAACTAGTACCCGGTTGTGTAAATGTTGCTTGATGCCCTACTTTGACATCTAGGTACTGAATGCTTCCCAAGAGGGCTTCCAATCTATAGCAAGTGTGTGTGGTGGAGGTTACAGAGTAGCCTAGGAGTAGAATGAATGCCTGTGCAGTGGCATTGGAACCTTGGTTAAGCCCATTGCCTCTCCTCACCCCACCTTGATAGCCTGCATTAGAATTCTAGCCAGAAGGCAAGAGTGATAAAGCAAGAACTCCCTGGAAATAATTCACACTAACTTGTTTAAAAGGAGCAAATGGGTTTAATTATTAGTTACAATCTTGTCAATAATTATCACCCCATCTGTGGGTAATAAATGAGAGTTTCTCACAGACTACATCATTACAGTTTTAGAACACCAATGGGGTGCATTAAAGTGCTGAGGGAAACATTGATCTGGTATAAAAATGCTTTTTACATGCACAAGTCAAGCTTACCAACTTATTATCCCTTCTGTTGACCAGAATCATTCTGTATGTCATTCCCCATAACAGAGTCTCCTCTCCAGCTCTATGGTTGTGTTGGCACTTCTCTCTTTTCAGAAATTATAAGCAATGCTGAGTTATTCTTATGCTATCTTATTTCTGAAAGGAAGGTCTTTGTATAAGTATGGAAGAACACCAAGGATGCTTCCTCACATATAATTCACTGTGTAGGCTCTTATGCAAAGTTCTCAGAAACATTATTGGTAGAAGAGAGACATTCCACTTTACATGGTATATTTTATGCGTTGAAATACATTGCCGGCTTAAAATAGCAGGAAGTAGAGTAAGAAATGACACAGTAATAATCAAGACATTTTGTCACCTAATGACATAAATGTATGACATAAAGGTTCAATACTAGATGACACTTTATTTGATTCAATATACTCCACACATAATACATGGCAATAAGTAAATTTGACTTATTTTTTATTGTAATAATATAGAAATATGGTTACTCCTCTTGGAGTCCTTATCTCCCTGCCATCAACTAGTACGTTCTTCCTTCCTTGACCATATTCATCAGGTACAGGGATGGATAAGGTCTATGGAGATTTTCAGTCATCCAGGTCATGGTTGTCCCAAAGGTGCTTTTTCAAGATGCAACTGGACTTCCTTGTTCTTCTTTGAAGATGTTTATTATCTGAGAAAAGTGAGAAAGCGCTTCTTAACCTGTTTGCAAAAAAAGGGAACGCAGCTCAGGATTGAAAAGAGGATAGTAAGAATCCATCTTGCTTTCTTATAGTATTTTGAGTCTCAAAAGCCAGTTGAATTTCAGGCCAGGAACTGGTTTGAGTGAGTACAAACTGTAATCTTTAAATCTTTAAAGATGCTGATAACTATGAAGGTTCAGGGGAAGAACAAACATAGCACCAATTTTTCAAAAGAAAAAAAACAAAGGACCTGGAAAACTACAAACTAGGCAGGAGGCTAGAAAAGGATGCTGCCTGTACATGGAACAATCATGGATTTGTAAAAAAAAACAAAACAATTCAGAGTTGAGGTACCAATGATGAAGGGTTGAAGAATCTGGACATGATTTACCTTGCACAGGAGAATACAAAGGAAGATCTGATGGTGGTCTGTAAATATCTACAAGGGGATGGATAGACGTGCATTTTCTCAAAACTGAGAGCGAGACAAGGAAAAAAGGCTGAAATTTGAAAAAAAAAAGATTCAGACTAAATCTTAGGAAGTGTTCATTTACATTAAAAGTTGTTTGTGAAATAAATTGTTTAGTGTAAGGGATAGATTCTCCTTTATTGGAGTTTTTGAAATAGGGGATTGGATGGCCATTGCTGGAAACATTTTTAGGGCATCCTGGACTCAATAGGGGCCTAACCAAAAATTATTTTAAATGTGTCTTCCAACTCATATTGGTTTAGCATTGCCTCCTTCCTAGGGCTAAGAGAGAGAGAGAGGGAGTGACTGGCTCAAGCTCTCCTAGGTGGCTTCATGACTAATGATTGGAGGTTAGCAAGCCCACATTTGAGAATAGACTGCTACTATATGGCAGGATAAGCTCTCATTCTTTGCTTCAACTTCTTGATGGGAAGGGAACATCCCCCAGCAATGGTGATGTCATTGGCTAATCCTTTCAACTCAAAAGTGCTCATAAAGTGCCTCTGACATGAATGGGGGAAACCACCACCCTAAAATGGCTCTCTTATTCTAATGCATAAAGCAAACAAAAAGAATATAAGTAAGGCAACATAGAAGGTAATCAAAATATTTTTCCTAAATAATTAGAATCTAGAACTTTACACATGTATTAATACAATAAATAATGTAATTCTTTAATATGTCATTAGTGTCCAATTATTTCCTCATTTTACAGAAGAAAATAATGAATAACTTTGAAATGGATAATTTGACTTTTAAATTGTGGAGATCTGCACACCCCAAATCCCATTCCAACCTGCATGCCAACAAAGGAATGTCAGAGGTTGAACTCTGGAGAACTGCAACTTCTCACCTGAAATGCTAAGGTAGAAAAGGAATTCTGGGAGTGCAAAAAAGGTATCAGTTTTCCATTTCAGCTGAAACATAATAGGGAAGAAGAGAATGCAATTATTCATGCTGGGATGCAGCCAAAGTCCTCTGTTAGAACTATCCTCCTGTTTCAAAGCAGGTCACAGAATCTTTAATAACCTACTATTATGTTCAAAACAATCAAAGCTACATTCTGCATATTTCAAAACAACAATTATTATGCAAGCTTCATTGAGAGGAAGATTTTGTAGATAAAGCTTATAATTCATTGTTTTTAAAAATGCTTAGTGTATTTTAGTAGAAAAAAATTCTAGATTTTTTTTTTCTAAAATGCTCTGGTTTTTAAAATGTCTTTCCCCAGTTAAAACTAGGAAATATTGTGATATTTCTCTTCTCTTCATAAAATAGCATCTAAAAATTAGATTTTAAGCTCATAGAGCATATTTAGGACTGAAAAGACATTTCATATATGTGGTTCTTTGAAAAGACAAATGATCTGTCTTGAATGGCCAAGCTGCCCATCACTGATCATAACCATAAACTTGAAAGAAGCCAAACTAAAAAAGCTAACTTGTGAACCGGGCTTTGTTTGCAGCCCTCTGATCAGAAGCTTGCCCTTATCTCTTTCCTTTGAATATAAGTGCTATACTGGATCAGACCACAAACACTCTTTTCCTAAAGCAACCAATCAGAAGCCCATAGCAAGCCCAGCATAGGATCCAAGTCTACCCTTATACACAGTGCCTCAAGCTCCCAAAATTAAAACATAATCATCTTGAGTACAAGTCCTTGGATTTTCTGCTTCCTATGGATGTTAGTCACTAGCTTTACATTTTGGGATAACAAAGTCTTTTATTTGCTTTGAATCCATCACTCAGCCTGATTCAATGATAGTCCATTATGAAAGTAAGAGAATAACACACCCCCTTCCATTTTTCCAAACAATACATAACATTTCCATGGCTCTATCAAATGACCTATTACCTTTTTTAGCTATAAAGCCTTGAGTATAATATCGTTTCATTAAAGGGAAGTCACTCCAGCTTTTTGATAATTTTGACTGCCTTATTTTGGTTTAGGACTACTACAACAGTAACTAGTATTACAAATGTGGCTTTATCCTAGATTTGAGCATTATGCTGCATTATAATATTAGCAGTTCTATGTTAACACTCTTTCCTCCATGAAATATTTTTTCACTTCTAAGAGCTCAGAAATTGTTGGATATTTCAGATTCATGTTATTTGCATCTTACCAGCACTCTCTGCAATCAGTTTTAACTGAGGTGATAATATTTCAACTTTTGAAAAAGAGGCCACAGGGATAGCATAGGCAATTTGCATTTCATGTGGCATCTAGTTTAATAATGTTCCCTATTGCAGAGAAACGGCAAATGGTTCATTTCAGCAGCACAGTCTGGACCTAAAACTTCATTTACGAATCCATTTTTTTTGCCACGTTTATTATAGTTTCTGCCACTTAAACTACTTTATTACATAATTGTTGTTTCTCTTTCACTGGGAAAAAAAAAACCATTGAAGGGGAGCTTAGAGTTTTTTTAATCCAACTCCCTCGTCTCTGAAGGATCTTGTGGAGTGTCTCTGAAGTTTGTCATCCAGCCTTATTTGGAAGGCAAGCTCAGCAATTTCTGAGGCAACCGGTTTGACAGGTTGATATAGTCAGAAATTCCTTCTGACCTCCAGCTTGAACTTACCTCTTGTAGTTTAAGGTTCTGATCTTGTCTGAGTGGCAGTAGAAAATACACACTCTTTTGTATTACAACCTTAAATGTATCAAGACTAGCTTAGAATCTATCTCCTCCAGTCCTCTTGTCTGTTGGCTAAACATACATAATTCCTGTCTAATAAGATTTGGTTTCTTTACCATTCATCATCTTAGTGAACCTTTTCTGAACTTTCTCCAATTTGTCAGTGTCCTTTTTGAACTATAGTGCCCAGAATTGGGCAGAGGCCTCCAAATGGAGTCTGGCCAGGGCAGAATAGAATAGAAGAATTACTTCAATTTTCTGGATTCTATACTGCTGTTAATGTACTGCAAGTTAGCATTTGCCTTTTTAGCAGCTGCATCACACTGCTGCTTCAAATTTGTGGTTGACAGGAGCACTCGCATCCTTTTCACATGTACTACTCCTGAGCTAGGTATTCATCATCCTGTACTTATACTTTACATTTTTCCTACTCTAATGCAGAACTTTATATTCCCCCCTGTTAAATTCCACGCTGTTTATTTCAGCCCACTGCTCATGTCTGTTAGGATGAAAGAGAAAAGATTTTAAAAGGGTATTTAGCCAGCCTTCCCAATTTTGCATCATCTGCAAACATTATCATTGTAGCCTTAATTGCTTCATTCAAAATACTGGTGAAATGTTGAACAGCACAAGGCCAAGGGCAAAACCTTGTGGTATACTGGTCAATACTTCCTTTCAGACTGAAGCAATATGAGCCAACTCTGAGTCCAGACAGTGGCATCATATAGCCCATATTTTTATTTTGTAATTTTGATGAATGCTTTGTTGATTTTGAAATCTCTGGATATTTTCCTCAGGGTCAGACAAACATGACAATAATTAAAAGAGGATATGTTTGAGAAAGTCTGGAGTAATAATAGCTTCCCCCCCCCCCCAAAAAAAATAAATAATAATTCTGCTTTTCTACAAAAGACTAAGCAATTAGAATTGGAAGGGGCCGTTGAGGCTTTGAACGTTACCTTCCAGTTCCTCTGCTTGGATATAGAGAGCCCCACTACATCTTTAGTCTCTGATTCTGTTGTTGAATCATTGGCTGCTTTCCTCACATCTAGCTACAGTAGCTACATATATACACATCTTTCAGAAGAATGAAAAGACTTTTGGAGAATACAGTTCAGAAAACCATTGTTGTTTCATTCCTTGTTCTCTTTTTTGATAGTGTCCAGTTCGTGGGGACTATCTGGACATGTACTTGTAGTTTTCTTGGCAAGATTTATTGAAAGTTGTCTCCTTCCTAGAGGGGTTGACCCAAGGTCCCCTAGCTGCATTTGTGCCTAAGGTAGGATTAGATCTCATAATGTCTGGTTTCTAGCTTAATTCTTAATCACCACAACAAAACAGTTCTCACATGTTTCATGTAGTATTTATCTTTTTCATTAGCAACTGACCTTCAGGATGACATATTTATTAAGAACTCTTGCACTGTAACTCACTTATTAACTGAAGGCTTCCTAAACATAGCTGTGAAATTACAGTTTTGACTAATTGTTTTAATTCAATTGATTTTGGATCTCCCCTTTTTGTATTAACATATGTAGCAATTCGATATTCTCAAAAGCACGTCTTTCGGGAAGCTCATTCTGTGAGAGATAACAATGTTGTGTTGTGGCACTCGCATTACATTTGTGTCAGAAGTACCGAGGCGCTTCTGCTGGATTAACCCAGCAGTCCCCAACCTTTATGGATTGGCAGCCCTGCGGGGGAGGGAGGGGAACCAGCCTGTTCAAATTGGACTTCATGTGCATGCTGGCCCACAACTCACACAGGTTGAGCTCCATGTGCACTGGCCTGTTCACATGTCTAAACATGCGCACATGCACCAGCCAGCTGCTCATGCTGTCTGATTCTGAACAGGCCATGGACTGATAGTGGACTGGAGCCTGGAGCTTGGGGACCCCTGGATTAGCCAATGACATCACCATTGCCTGGGGGATGCCCAGTTGTGTGTGTGTGTGTGGGGGGGGGGGTTATTTCATTTTCCTGGCAGGAGCTGGAGCAAAGGAAAGGAGTTCACCCCACCCCATGGTAGCACTCGGGTCTCGTATGCGGACTTGCTAACCTCTAACCCAGCATCCTAACCATGGGAGTCACTATGCTTCTTGCTGCGGCACTGATAGTCTCTGAAATAGGCCTGGGTTCCAGGTGCTATTTATCTGTATCTGGGATAAACATTAGATCATCTAATCTGTATTTTTTCAGTATCATCCCTGGAAACCCACTTTTAAAAAACATTTCTCATATATTGACCAATCTTTCTAAGAAAGAAGAATCTCTTAAAAACATTTAATGTATTATTGATAGAAGAACAGCAATTTCAATTATCTTTTTAATAATTCTTGGATTGATGTAATCTGGATCCAATTATTTATTTGTGTCCAATTTATTAGTAAAGCCTGGAATCCTATCTTTTGTGTTCAATATTTACCATAGGAACATGATCTTTCTTGAAAATACCAAGTCAGAAAAAAGCACCTGTCTTTTGTATCTGAAGATATGGAAGTGATATTGGTATTATTCCTAGTAGAGTGGAGGAATCTATTTGAAAAGTATATTTCATTTCTATCGTAGTTTAAGAATGGATGTTATAGCTTTTCATTTTCCCCTCCTTATCTACTGTGCCATGTCTTCTTAGATTGCAACCATGAGAGCATTTACTATCTTGATTTTATTATTATGGAAGTTGCTTTAGGAGCTTTTGGGCTGAAAGGCAGGGTGCGAATATAGGGGGAAAATAAACAGATTTTGAGCAGCTGCCTCAATTTTAGTATGCTTTTTTAAAAAAAGTTAAATGTGTCTGTAGGCACTTTCATTCCACTCCCAGTTCCTCAAGAACAGTATGAAGGAGATCTTACTCATTTTGTGTTGAGAAAAGAGGTTCTTCCAATTTAGAGCGATTTTTGTGTTATTAGTTTTAGGCTGGTCGATGACTAAAATATTAATTATGTCCACCTGAACAAAATGGAACTGAAGTTTTATATTGTATAAATAATAACAATAAAGATAAATATTATATAAAATAATGTTAATAATAAAAATGTTATACTAATGGCAAATATTTGAGTTCTGCAAAACTTTTGCTGAAGCTGAAGTTCTCTTTCAAGACAACTTTAACTCTTGATGACTTTATGGATGCCATTGTATGGTTTACACCATAATGAAACTGGGTTAATCTTCGTTTTCTTCTATGCAGTCTTGCTGAAAGAACTGGGATTCTCTGTAAATATTTATTTATTATGGAATTTCTATAATTACAGTAGAATCTGAGCAATGTACATTTGACACTGAAAAATATATAATAACACAATAACACCTATACAACAATAAATATCTTTATTCTACTCTAATCTACTCTACTCTAGCAAGGAGAGGACGTCTTGCAAAGAAGGCCCATTTTTGTGCCCCATCTGGATAGGAGAAAGGGGGACCCACCCTTCCAGTTCTGGAGAACCAGTAGTGGAAATTTTGAGTAGTTCAGAGAACCGTCAAACACCACCTCTGACTGGAGATTTTACGGTATCTTTCCTCTTCCACACCCACAGAACCGGTAGGAAAAAAATATGAATCCCACCACTGGACCCACCCAATAATCATCCTCTGCTAACATGCATTACATGGGCAGATTTGGGATCTTTAAGAAACCCAGGCCCTAAATCATATATTGCTTTCAAGATTATAACAAGCACCTTGAAGTGTATTTGGGAGCACACGGAGTGTCTATAATGTTTGTATTATTTATCAGTTATAACACAAAAAGGCCATAATTGTGCAACAGCTGAATGTTGCAGATGTTCATCAAGGACAGCCCTATGTATAACAAATTACAGTAGTCCATCTGAGAAGTGAAAAGTGTTTTAATGAGTGTACTCAGTACCTCCTAAGGGGGAAAGGCTGCAACAGTGGTTGTGCTCCTCACATCTAAGTCTCATTCATGAAACTGAGAAGTGGCCCAAACTGGTAGAATCCCCCCTCTGAGTCGAGGTATATGATAATATACCTCGACTCAGGGGTGGGATTCTACCGGTTTGGACTGGTTTGGGTGAACCCCTAACTCTGACAATCAGCTGGCAGCAAACCAGTTCGCTCCAGCGATCATGTGGGCCCACTTGCCCACCCCTGCGCTGTACTTACCTATATCCTCTCCGCTGATTCGCGCTGCAAAGTGGATTGCCACTTCTCAACTGTGTTACTCCTCAGTAGTAACATAGCAGGTAAGCGTTTTTAGAAAGCGATCACCAAGCTGGTTGTTACACTGGCAGCATCCCACCCCTGCCTCGGCCTGAATTCAGACTGCCAGAATCCCCAGGTAATCAGGTTTTTTTTTTATATGATTGCCACACTACAATCTTCTTCCCAAAAATGTTGAAAACAGGATAATAGTTATTCCAATTTTATCAGGTCCAAGATGGGCCTCTTCTTGATGAGGAAGTAAATCAGGTCCTCTTTGACAACATCTTCATGTCAAGAGCAACTGCGTTCTCTTCGCTGATGATGTAGAGCTGTTCAACACCACAGACAATACTGCTACCCTTCAAAAAGACCTCGACTATGTATCAGAATGGTCAGACAAATGGCAACTTCAAATCTCAACAAATAAATGCTCTGTCTTACATATTGGCAAAAAAAAATAATCAGAAAATAAAATACGGGCTGAATAGTCAAGACCTTGTTGATGATCCAAACTCTGTCAAGGATCTTGGAGTACTCACCTCAAATGATCTAAGTGCTAGAGCCCACTGTAACTACATAGCCAAAAAGGCATTAAGAGTTATTAACCTAATCTTATGTAGCTTTTTCTCTGTAATATTACACTAATAACTAGAGCATACAAAACATTTGCTAGACCAATACTCGAATACAGCTCATCAGTCTGGAACCAACATTATGTATTTGATATTAACACAGTTGAGAAAGTCCAGAAATATTTCACAAGAAGAGTTCTCCACTCCTCTACTCGTTGCAGAATACCTTATGCCACCAGACTTGAAATTCTAGACCTAGAAACCTAGAACTACGCCGCCTTTGGTCCGATCTAAGTATGGTATATAAAATCATTCATTGCAATGTCCTACCTGTCAATGAATACTTCAGTTTCAACCATAACAATACAAGAGCAAACAATAGATACAAACTCAAGGTTAATCGCACCAAAGTTGATTGCAGGAAATACGACTTCAGCAACAGAGTGGTCAATGTCTGGAATACTCTACCTGACTCTGTGGTTTCTTCCCCAAACCCCAAAAACTTTAACATTAAATTGTCTACTATTGACCTCACCCTTTTCCTAAGAGGTCTGCAGGGGGTGTGCATAAGTGCACCAATGTGCCTACCGTCCCTGTCCTATTGTTTCTTTTTTATTTTTCTTATATGTATCCATATATTCATAACTATGTTTTTACTTGTACCTATTATCTTGTAAGCAATTGACAAACCAAATAAAATAAAAAATAAATAAACATGCTCTGATGCTAAGGAGTTCTACTCCCCCTCCCCATCTGAAAAGAAATCTTTTCCAAATGCAAAACACAAGCAGAGGAGAGGAGTTTCATTTTCATTTTTAGTTTCACAGCAGCAAGCAGCTTTAGTACAGAACAGTTGATCTAAGCCACACCCAGGCTCCTTGCTGTCTCCTTCTTGCTCACACAGCAAATACTGTTTCAGTTTCCAAACAGCCCTAAACTCTCTCACATACTGACAGGATGCTAGCCAGATGAATACCAATGGATGCTGGTAGGCAGAGGCAGAATCCCCCCTCCCATTTCCTCCCAAAAAACTAAGCTCGGCCACATAGTTTTGTGGTGAAGTACCAGTATCAAGCTAGTATCTTCATAAATGACTTAGGTGAGGGAACAGAAGGGAGAACCCATCAAATTCGCAGGAATAGCCAACACCCCAGAAGACAAGCTCAGGATCCAAAAAGACTTTGACAAACTTAAAAAATGCGCCCTATCCAACAAAATGAATTTTAATGTGGAGAAAACCAAAGTTTTACATTTAGGCAGGAAAAATCAAAGGTATAAGTACAGATTAGGTGAGACCTGGCTCACAAACAGTAATTGTGAGAGGGACTTTGGTGTCCTAGTGGATGATCACTTGAATATTAGCCAGCAGTGTGCAGCAGAAGCCAAACAAAGCTATTACAATCCTGGGTTGTATAAGCAGAGGCATAGAATCAAGATCATGTGAAGTATTAGTACTGCTTTATAAAACTATAGTAATACCACATCTGGAATACTGCAACCAATTTTGGCCACCATACTACAAAAAAGATGTTGAGACTTTGGAAAAAGTTCAGAGAAGAACAACTAAGATAATCAATGGCCTGGAGACTAAAACATGAAGAATAGTTGCAGGAATTGGGTTTGGCTAGTCTAAAGAAAAAAAGAATTAGGGGTGACATGATAGCAGTATTCTGATGTTTGAGGGGCTGCCACAAAGAAGAGGGGATCAAATTGTTCCAAAGTTAGGACAAGAAACAATGGTTGGAAACTAATCAAAGAGAGAAGCAACTTGGAATTAAGAAGAAACTTCCTAACAGGACAATTAACCAGCTTGTCTTCAGAAATCGTGGGTGCTCCATCACTGGATGTTTTTAAGAAGATATTAGACACTCATTTATCTGAAATGGTTTAGTTTCTCCTGCTTGAGTAGAAAGCTGGAAAAGTAGAAAGCTGGACTAGAAGACCTTCAAGGTCCCTTCCTTCTCTTCTCTTCTCTTCTCTCTTCTCTTCTCCTCTCCTCTCCTCTCCTCTCCTCTCCTCTCCTCTCCTCTCCTCTCCTCCTTTCCCTTCCCTTCCCTTCCCTTCCCTTCTTCCAAGAAGCTTCTTCAGCACTCAGAGATGAGAAGCAAAACATCTTCAAAGAAAAACAAGGAAGTCCAGCTGCCTCTTGAAAAAGCACCTTTGGGACGATCTTTTCACATATTGTAATTAAGTTTTATTTTTTCAGCTTCTTCTTCTCTACAGCTCTATTATTAGACTTACAAAGTGGATCACTGACTGGTTGGGAATTATTTAATTCTGCCCAGGATTGAAACTGGAGTTAATTTTAAACCCTGAGGGCTAGTTTCCTAGGTCAGTTGACTTCTTTTTTTAAATGTTCCCAGTATACACCAGCTTTCACTTATTAATCCACGTAAATAGATCAATATAAATGTATGAGGAAAACAGGACATTGCCTATGTTATTGGTACTAGGGTTGTTGCAAAGTCACCCAGATGTTTAGACTGATTTGGTATTTTTATCCAGCAATGAGTCTTTCCCAAGGACCTGGGATAAGCAAATTTGGTTGTTTGATGTTGTTAAAAGTATCATTGCAAGATGTAAACTATCCCGAGGAAAAAGTGACTGATGATAATCTTGTCAATGCCAGTGCTCAAGTTGTGCTCCAAATGTTTTCATTTTGCACCTAAACCCTATTTTTGCTTTCTTTTGCCACAGAGTTACTTCTATACAAGAGAGGGCCACATAACTCCAATAAATGAGTGAATGAATAAATAAATATTCCACTTCTATTTGCAAGTCTGTACATTTTGTGATTTTCTCCAGATCTTTCTCTTCTTTTCTATAGTCTCCAGTTATTGCAATGTCCACTATCCAGACTTTTTTTTCTTATCAACAATTGTTAAATCTGGGATATTATGTGGCAGGTGTCTGTTTGAATTCTAAGATCCCAGAACATTTTAGCTTCTTCATTTTTTTAATGTCTGTTTTGTGGTTCCACCATTTCTTGTTCACCAGCAAATATTTCTTGCAGATCTTCCAATACACATCGCTGGTATTTTGTTATATCGTTATTTGTAGTCTGTGCAGTCTTCTTGCAATGACTAATTAGGTGCTCCACTTCAGCTTCATTTCAGAAGCAACCCTTGCTGTCTATTGTAATCCTCTCAATATGCATTTCTTCTGAAGACTTGTTCTTGTGCGGTGAATATTAGCCCTTCTTTCTTCAACTTTCCTGCTCTTAGCCATCACAATTCTTATTAACCCTGTGAATTGAACTGGTCTGAGAGAGAATAACTGGCCTCAAGTCACCCAGCCGGCTTTCGTATTTAAGGGAGGACTTGTCATGGCTCCATCAGATCCTGGTTCAGAGGAGGAGAAGGAGTTGGAACCCCAAGGGGGAGGACATGCTCCTCTCCAAATGATTGAAGAGACCAGGGGCTGAGGAGAAGGCAAGCCCAGGGCTGTCTGGAAGTGAGGAGAGGGGAGGGCAGACAGTCGACTGCAGGAGCTGCAGGGAGCCAGCAGAGATGACAGACTCCAAACCACTTCCAATGAGGAGCAGCTCCCTCCCCCACCCAATCCCAGGCAAGGAGAGCAGAGCAAAGAGAAACATGGAGGAGATTAGCAAGGCTGCTTGTGAAGAAGCTGCCCTTCCTCACAAGGAACAGCTGGGGAAGGGTGATTTAACTGGATGCTGGGGGAAGGTGTGTTCGTTAGGAACACCTGCTCATTTTGATGTGCCCTTCCTGGCTTCCCTGGATCCGATTCCTTGAACTTTGTTTTTGGACTCTTGTGGATTTGGATTTGGCTCTCAGACTTCCTATTCTTGGACTGGGTTTTGGTTGCTTGGAATTCTGGACTTGTTGGTATTGTTACTTCCCTTTTGCCTCATGGGTCAGCTGGGACTTAGTTTGTGAATCCAGACTGAGGAAAAACTGAGGGCGGAGCTTCACCAGCACCATTGGTGGATCATTTGTCACTGTGATAAGTGAGCAATAAACAGACCCTCCTTAACCTCTGCCTTGACCGCGTAACTTGGGTCAGAACAGAACTGAAATATACAGCCTCCTAGTTTCTAGGCCAGCATCTAACTCATGATCTCACTCTTCACCTTTATACCAAGCAATATATTAGATTATAAATAAAAGCCTTTTGCACAGGTGCAGTCACCTATATTTCTACCACCATTATTTTCTATCTCACAGGAAGAATACAAATTATCATAATGAGGTTTGCATATTGAACCAAAATCAAACCCACTTGCAAATTTGAAAATCTATGCTCCAACTCAATATGAATACAGTGAGGCCGGTGATACAGCTATTTATATTATTCAGCCAAAGTACTTTGTTTGTATTTATAGTAGTGAGCTACAGATGAAGAATTTTTCTTGGATGAAATTGTGCAGTGAATGATTCTAAGTAAAGCGTTGACATGAGGGAACTGTTACTGAGATAGCCAACAAGAGGAGAGGAGGCAAAAGTTGCTGGATAAACAGCAAAACAAATTATGAATTACTCGCCTATCTGGATTGTTTAACCATATTTCAAACGTACGAAGTGCTTTAGTAAATGTGTGATTTTTTAAAAGACAAGAATGACCTCGGCAGGATCCAGTTCTGAGTAACCTGGATTATTCCTTGTCTTCATATGTAAATTCAACCTGAAAATATTAATAAGGTTTTGGGCTTAATTATTATTTTTATGCAGCATTAAAAACATTCCTGAGTAAACCTCTTAATATTCCTACTATATCGTGCAACAAATGTGCTTTTGTATGCAAGAGCAATTGCTATTTTTTTAGCAAACACAATCGCTATGAAATACTGTGGTAAACAGTTCACAAAATACTACAGCAAACATTCTCTACATTATCAGATTAGCCATTTCACTGAGCACCACATTGAACACATTTTAAATACAGAAAACAGGCATGCATCCTCTTCTTTTGATGTTGCCTCATTGCCCTTCTTGGGTCCATATTTCTTGATCTCCACTTGACCAACTTTTCCTGTACTTGTCTGCCTGCAAACATCTGCTCAGTCCCTCCTCCAGCACGACACCTTATTTCCAGCACAGATCAGTTTTAAGCATGGTAGAGATTTTTCATTGGGGGAATGGTAATTCTACCCCCCCACCGCTTAAAAAAAAAAACAATTGACAAAATCTATCTTTCACCTTTTTGCTTGTGGTGGAGAAAGATCAGTTATGAGCTCAGCTGCACAGAAGATATGAGACTCAGAGGGTGATGGCGGAGGCTTTTGAGTTACAAAGCTTTGTTTGGGTTTGCAGGTGTATCTTAATGTCAGCAAAATTACTGTGCACCAAGCCTTCAACGGATTCCTCTTTAACATGCATTTAAGAGGCATAAACGCATCTTCATTGCTGACTGTCAAGATTTAACCTGCAGCTCTCTTCAGCTTTTCTTATTCCCCCTTTCTTTTTTCCCTCTTTTTTTTCCTAACTTGCAATTTGATGTTTGATCATTTGAAGCAATGAGGCGGAGGGTAATTTACGTTATCATGAAGGTATGAGAGGAGCTTGGAACCCAGACGCCAGGACTGTTCGCTTGCTAAAGCAGCATCCTAATGTAATGAGACTCCAGTCAAGTGCAGCTAGTAATGGAGGGGAACGCTTTCCATTCATCTGCCTACCTGAACCTCCATGGAATATGACAATAACTTTAACACAGGAGGAGGAGGAGGAGGGGCAGGCATACAATACTGGGTAATGTTTGGAATATTTCACTGTCCCTATTTCTGCTTGGGTCAATCTGGCCTGTTTGTTTCAACTTGTTGCATCCTGGAATGGTTCAGTGGAAGAGGTCGCTGAAGATAGATGCATCCCTTTGACCAATGGCTGCCAACTTGGGTCTTAGTTCAACATTTCAGCTGAAAAAGCAAAGCAAGGCAAGGCAAAAGGCAAAAGGCAAAAAGCAAAAAGCAAAAAGCAAAAAGCAAAACTAATTTGCCCCGAACCTTCTTTTAGATTACCTACGGGTAGGAGTTCCACCAATATCTTTTTTTTTTCTCTATATGTCATCCCAATTAGGACAATTTTAGGTCAGTTTTGCTTCAAATCATCTTGTTAGCCAACCTATCTTGAAAGAAAAAAGGCATAAGTATTGGGACAGAGAAGAAAGTGGGCAAGTAATGTCTGCGTGACTGCTAGGGAATGTTAATGACATATTAATGATTCTGCATGGAGCACCAATGAAATGGAATTCCCTTTTCAGAGACTGAACTGCAGCAGCATATTTTGTCTCTAAAAACCCAGAATGGCCAGTGGACTAAAAGCATAGTTTTGTTCATTGCTGGGCCTGCCCAGACTATCTGCCAGGCCTGCATATACCACCTGCATATACCGCCTGCATATACCACCACTTATTCTGTTCTATTATTCTGTTATTCTTTCAATGATCGTGTGTATT
This sequence comes from Pseudonaja textilis, assembly GCF_900518735.1. The sequence goes on from NW_020769378.1 coordinate 2,513,425, forward strand.
CATCCCATGAAGCCAAAAGAAAGTCCGGAATGATATAGGATGCCATGGGAAGATGGTTGGACTGGAAGACCTCCAAGGTCCCTTCCAACCCTCTATATTCTATCTGCAGGAGTTCTCCTTAATAGAAGAAAACGAAGGCGTGACAACTCTCCTATTGTCAGCCTGCTTTATGTCTCTAGAACAGACATGTCAAACTCAAGGCCCATGGGCCAGAACTGGCCTGCAATGTGATTAGTTCTGGCCTGCAGGGCCACTCTGGAGACAGTGAGGGGCTGCCCCCCCCCCCCCGCTGCCTCAGTTTCAGCCCACACCACCCTCGCTGGCCGCTCCCCCTGAGTTCATGCAGAGGAGGTGGCGAGCATGTGGGGGCTGGTGTCCCCGATGAAAGGGAAGTGCTCTGAATGCAGTCAGCCTGTGGAGCGAGATGGTCACCAGGGACGCCTCCTGGGATGCGCTCGCTTCCTCCTGTCCCAGGGGGAATGCTCAGTTGGGCTGGGGTGGGCTGGTCCCCTGCTGTCTCCAGGATGACCCCCGTGGGTCAGATTTAAGGTTGACCATGTTCTGGCTTGGTGGGCACCATGAACCTGCTGTAGATCAGTGCCTAAAGCCCCAGCAGCAGCACTGTGACTGCCACTAGTGCCTCTGCAACTTCCATGGCCCCACAGCACATGAGCGCTTCCCTTTCACCGGGGTGGTCTCCGTCCCCATCCTGCCTCCTGCTCCTATGTGGGAAAATCATGGCCACTGGAAGCACTGCCAGCCTCTCCCCTTCCCCTTGTCCCTTCCTGAGCACAGAGGGAAGGAGGGAGGGAGGAAAGAAGGAAGGAGATGGGAATGAGAAGGAGGGAGGCAGGGAATGAAGGAGAGGTGGAGGGAAGGAAGGAAGGAAGGAAGGAAGGAAGGAAGGAAGGAAGGAAGGAAACTGGAGGACAGAAGGAAGGAAAGAGGAAGGAAGCAATAGCAATAGCAGTTAGACTTATATATCTCTTCACAGTGCTTTTACAGCCCTCTTTAAGCAGTTTTACAGAGTCAGCGTGTTGCCCCCAACAATCTGGGTCCTCATTTTGCCAACCTCAGAAAGATGGAAAGCTGAGTCAACCTTGAGCCTGGTGAGATTTGATCTGCCAAATTGCAGGCAGCCGGCAGTCAGCACAAGTAGCCTGCAGTACTGCATTCTAACCGCTGCACCCCCGCAGCTCATCAAGGAAGGGACGGAGGAAGGGAGGGAGGAAGGAAGGAGGTGAGAATGAGAGACAGGGAAAGAAGGAGGCGGGAGGAAGGAGATGGGAATGAGAAGGAGGAAGGGATAGAGGAAGGAATGAGGGAGATTAGCATAAGAGGGAGGATCGGAGGGAAGTCCTGCCTTAGTACTTGGCCATCAGCAGCCCTCTTCCCTCTCACCATCTCCTTGCCCCCTCATCCTGGCCTCTCCTGGTGGTCTTCCATCCTATTGCTGAGGATACATTGCTTACAAAGTCAGATCTCCTTGCATGGAGACGGAGTAGGCCTCCCTCTGACCCATGCACTTTGCTCTCCCACACGCACCATCTGCAACCTGGCCAAGGAGAGTGAGCACAGCAGCAGCTGCCTCAAAGAGGAGGTAAGTGCAGCCAGATGCCTCCTTAGGAAAGCAGGACTGGGATAGGCTGGGCTTTGTGGTCCTGGTTCACTGGGAACCCAAGGGCCAGGCTGGATGTTTGCTCTCCACTTCCCAGGGCTCTGGGCAGCCTGTGCTGCCATCCAGGAGTCCTCCACATGGCCTGAGAGGGACAGCGAGGCTTCTCTGATGGACAAGATTTTGAGGGTCAGCCTAGTTTCACCTCCCTCCACTGGAGACCTCTGGATCCCTCCTCCCATTCTTGTCTGGTCCCTTACAAGAGGTGGAGGTGGAGGTGGAGGCTGCTACATGTGGAAGTGTAGAGTAGAAAGTTTGCAGGGAACAGTTTCCTCCGAGTCCAACCTGTGCCTTGACAAATCTCTAGAGAGGAGTGGGGGAGCTGCATGAGGAAAGGCTGCCCCAAAAAGCCAGCAACCTTACCATGCACGATTAGAAGAATTGGAAGACCCAGGTAGCTTCAGAGAGGTGGTACCCCTTCCACTGTACTAGGTACTGCAGGCAACCCCTATGTAATCTAGAATCTAAGCATTTCTTTACCTCATAATGTGAGGTACCACTTTGCACCACTGTTGGTTTCAGGCATGCCTGATCTACTGGCCTGATCTGGGAGACTACCGCCAGCTTTAACAAGCTGCTATGAAAAACTGGATGCATTTTCCCTAGCAAGTAAGGGTGTCTAAGCGCTACTGTAATAAGGTTGATTCCTTTCAGTATGGGGAAAGGTCCTATAAACTTTGGTCTTATCTTCTTGCAAGGGAGTTTTAATTTCACATACTTTGTAGAGAGGCTGCCTCTCTACCCCCCTCCTTCCCACGCCTCCTTCAGTGACTCCATCTATTCGCTTAGTGACATGTATGAGGGAGGCTCTCTGGGGAGTTCAGGCAGGGGGACAAATTCCATGCCACTGATGACCCGGAAAGGGGTCAGCCTGGTGCTGCTGTGTACCACATTGTTGTATGCCACTTCAGCAAATGGCAGTAACTCTTCCCAGTTAGACTGCTGGTAGTTGATATAGCACCTCAAGTATTGCTCCACCATGGCTTTCCCACATTTCGCAGCCCCATTGGTTCTTGGACGAAAGGCTGAGCTACGTCCCTGTGAAGGTCCAATGGAATTAATGAACTCCCTCCAGAACTTGGCAGTGAACTGGACACCTCTATCCAAGATTATTCTGCGGGGGATGCCATGCAACCTAAGTCTGCCTTATGAAGAGCTTAGCCAGCTTTTTTGCTGACCAGACAATAGCAATAGTAGTTAGACTTATATACTACTTTATGGTGCTTTACAGTCCTCTCTAAGTGATTTACAGAGTCAGCATATTGCCCCCAACAATCTGGGTCCTCATTTTACTGACTTTGGAAGGATGGAACGCTGAGTCAATCTTGAGCCAGTGGGACTTGAACTGCTGAACTGCTGGCAATCAGCAGTTAGCAGAAATAGCCTGCAGCACTGCACTCTAATGACTGCACCACCACAAGCCCTGGACAAGCTACAAAATAAGCTTGCTTTGACAATAAATCTATTATGGTCCAAATGACCATATTCCCACCATTCTGAGGGAGTTCAACAATGAAGTCCATAGCAATCTCTTCCCAGGATCTGGATGGATCTGCCACTTGCTGAAACAACCCGGGGGGAGGGGGGAAGGGGCGTTCCTGGCATCTTCTCCATGGCAACACAAGTGGCACAGCTTTTAACATAGTCCCCAATGTCCTTTTTCATCTTTGGCCACCAAAATTGCCTTATGGCTAGATGCAGGGTTTTCAAGTAGTCAAAGTGGTCTGCCTGCTTGGAATCATGACTTTGTTGGAGTATTTGGAGCCAGAGGCTGTTGGGCACACACACTTTAGAGCTTTTCCAGGCTAGTCTATCTCTTAGGGTTAGTGTCTCTTTGTTATCTCTGTACCAGGGGTCGGCTGGCTTATTATATTATATATTATGTGGCTTATTATTATTATAGTTCATTAGTTCCATTGGACCTTCACAGGGACGTAAGCTCAGCCTTTCATCCAAGTACCAATGGGGCCGCGAAATGTGGGAAAGCCATGGTGGAGCAATACTTGAGGTGCTATATCAACTACCAGCAGTCTTAACTGGCCAGAGTTACTGCCATTTGTTCCTCAGTTTTCTGGTCATTCCTCCCCAGTCATCGTTTAGTCTGTCCTCTGGCCATGGTTTGTGAGGCAGGTTGAGAAGGGGGAATCATGACATGGATTACCTCTTCATGTTTGCTGTTGTATTGCAGCTTGCACGATAGGACATATTCTTCTATTTTTTTCTACCAATTTAAGTCCTTTTTGCTAATGGTTCTTCTAGTATAAAAACCAGATCATCTGCAAATGCCTGCAATTTGTATTCCTCCTTTTTTTTTTTTAATCTCCATGCCCTTTATTTCCTTATTTCTTCTAACATTTCTATTTAACACTTCTAAAGTCAATACAAATAACAGTGGTGACAAAGAGCATCCTTGCCTAGTTCCTTATTTAATATTAACATTTCCAGTCATATCACAATTTATCATTATTTTTGCTGTTTGTTTATAATACACTGCTCAAAAAAATAAAGGGAACACTTAAACAACACAATGTAACTCCAAGTCAATCACACTTCTGTGAAATCAAACTGTCCACTTAGGTAGCAACACTGATTGACAATCAAAGTCACATGCTGTTGTGCAAATGGAATAGACAACAGGTGGAAAGCATAGGCAGTTAGCAAGACATCCCCAATAAAGGAGTGGTTCTGCAGGTGGTGACCACAGACCACTTCTCAGTTCCTATGTTTTCTGGCTGATGGTTTGGGCAATTTTGAATGCTGGCAGTGCTGTCACTCTAGTGGTAGCATGAGATGGAGTCTACAACCCACCAAGTGACTCAGGTAGTGCAGCTCATCCAGGATGGCACATCAATGTGAGCTGTGGCAAGAAGGTTTGCTGTGTCTGTCAGCGTAATGTCCAGAGCATGGAGGCTCTACCAGGAGACAGGCCAGTACATCAGGAAATGTGGAGGAGGCCGTAGGAGGGCAACAACCCAGCATCAAGACTGCTACCTCTGCCTTTGTTCAAGGAGGGACAGGAGGAGCACTGCCAGAGCCCTGCAAAATGACCTCCAGCGGGCCACAAATGTGCATGTGGCTGCTCAAATGGTCAGAAACAGACTCCATGAGGATGGTATGAGGGCCCGACATCCACAGGTGGGGGTTGTGCTTACAGCCCAACACCATGCAAGATGTTTGGCATTTGCCAGAGAACACCAAGATTGGCAAATTCGCCACTGGAACCCTGTGCTCTTCACAGATGAAAGCAGGTTCACACTGAGCACATGTGACAAATGTGACAGGGTCTGGAGATGCCATGGAGAATGTTCTGCTGCCTGCAACATCTTCCAGCATGACTGGTTTGGCAGTGGGTCAGTAATGGTGTGAGGTGGCATTTCTTTAGGGGGCCACACAGCCCTCCATGTGCTAACCAGAGGTAGCCTGACAGCCATTAGGTACCAAGATGAGATCGTCATACCCCTTTTGAGATGATATGCTGGTGCGGTTGGCCCTGGGTTCCTCCTAATGCAAGACAATGCTAGACATCATGTGGCTGGAGTGTGTCAGCAGTTCCTGCAAGATGAAGACATTGATGCTATGGACTGGCCCACCTGTTCCCCAGACCTGAGTCCAATTGAGCACATCTGGGACATCATGTCTCGCTCCATCCACCAACGCCACGTTGCAACACAGACTGTCCAGAAGTTGGGAGATTCTTTAGTCCAAGTGTGGAAGGAGAACCCTCAGGAGACCATCTGCCACCTCATCAGGAGGATGCCCAGGTGTTGTAGGGAGGTCATACAGGCATGTGGAGGCCACACACACTACTGAGCTTCATTTTGACTTGTTTTAAGGACATTACATCAAAGTTGGATCAGCCTATAGTGTTTTTTTCCACCTTAATTTTGAGTGTAACTCCAAATCCAGACCTCCATGGGTTGCTAAATTTGATTTCCATTGATAATTTTTGTGTGATTTTGTTGTCGGCACATTCAACTATGTAATGAACAAAGTATTTAATAAGAATATTTCATTCATTCAGATCTAGGATGTCTTATTTTTGTGTTCCCTTTATTTTTTTGAGCAGTGTATATTGCCTTAATCATTTTGACAAACCTTTCCCCAAAACCCATTTCTTCCATTTGCACCAACATAAATTGCCAATTCACATTATCAAACACTTTCTGTGCATCTAAGAAACCAATGCCATGTTTTTCTGGGTGTGCTTCATAGTATTCCGGTGTATTCAATATTGTTCTCATATTATCTTTTATTTGTTTCTTAGGCAAGAAGCCATTTTGGTCCATGTGTATAAAATGATTTAAATATCTTTTAAGTCTTTCTGCCATTATTGAAGCAAATATTTTATAATCTGCATTGAACAAGGATATCGGTCTATAGTTTTTAATCTGTTGTAAGTCGGAGTCTTCTTTCAATATAGGAGTAATGTAAGCCTCCATCCATAAATTAGGTACTTTGGCTTTTATCAGTATATCATTTAATACCTCTAACATTGTATTGCAAAGAGAATCCTGTAATGTTTTATAAAATTCTGCTGGCAGAATAATGGGAGCTTTCCCATTATTTTGTCTATTTAATGCTTCAATTAATTCCTTATTATTGTTATCCTTCCTTCTAGCATTAATTTAATTTCTTCTGATATTTTAGGTAGTTTTGCTTCCTTCAAATATTGTTTAACCTTCTCTTCTATGATTGTCTCTTGGTCATATAGTTTCTCATAATACTTTTTAACTATTTCTTTTTTTCTTCATTTCTATAACAAATAGTCCCATTATCATCTATTAATTGTATTATCCTTTTCTGTTCTTTTTCTTTTTTCAATTTATATGCTAACCATCTTCCTGGTTTATTTGCATTTTCAAATTTTTTTGCTTAGATCTTTTAATTTTTTGTGTCAATTCTTTCTCTATTAATTCCAGTTTTTGTTTAACTAAGTTCATTTGATTTTTTATATTATTTTGTTGCAGATATTTTTATAATTCTTTTTCTAGCCTATTATAGTCCTTTTCTAGTATTTTTTTATCTTGTCTCTTTTTTATTTCTCTTTCTTGTATAAGTTATAGTTAACCCTCTAATATAGGCCTTCATTTTATCCCATACATTTTGTAACAAAGTTTCTTCTTTTTTATTTTCTTTAAAGAAAAAAGCCAGTTCTTTTTCCATGTCTTTTATAAATTCCTTTTCTTTCAAGATTAGATTATTCAGTATCCATCTTGTCCTTTTCTTTTGTCCCTTCCACATAATCCTTATTGGATTATGATCTGCCCAGATGCTTGCTTCAATGTTTATTTCTTGTATGTTTAAAATTAGTTCTGCTGACATCCAAATCATATCAATCCTTGACTATGACAAAAGTTTATTTGAGTAAAATGTATATTGTTTACTTTTATAATTCATTTCTCACCACGCATCCCATATGTCTAGTTATTTTGCCATTTTGAAGAAGGACTTCGGTAGCGTTTCTCTGTTCTTTTTATTTATCTTCTGTGTTTTGTAATCCAATTCTGTATCTACTATCGCATTGAAATCTCCTAACATACATATATTATCATATTCCAATTCTATTATATTCTTGTGAAGTTTATTATAAAAGTCTTCTTGCTTCTCATTTGGAACATATCTTGCTACTAGAAGTATCTTTTTGCTATTCTCCATTATCTCCACCATCAATATCTTCCCTTCTTTGTCAGTAGCAATTAATTTGGATTTATTGCATTTTTAATATATAAAACTACTCTTTTGCTTTGGTGTGCCAATGAAGTGTATAAATTGCCAATTTTAAGATAGTCCAAAACCTTAATATGTTGTTTTTAATGTGTACTTCTTGGAAATAAATTATATCCACATTTAATTTCCTTAATTTACTGAAAATCTGTTTCTTTTTAGTAGCTGAATTCAATCCATTTATATTTATTGATATTAACTTCTTCTCTACTTCCATCATTTATACTTTGTAAGTATGATTTATTGCTCTTGTCACTCTTTGCTCCCTTGCTTCTTTTGGTTCTGCTCTTCCTCCTATTGCTCCTTCCTTTCGTATTCTCTCTTCTCTCCTTTCTTGTCATCTCTTTCTTCTGCCATTGCCTCTCAGTATTTTATTATTTCTCCTTCTCTCTTCTTCATTTCCTCTAAAATATTCTTCATAAAATTGTTCTTTTTTTCTGGATTCTGCTTGAATCCAGTCTATGTCTTTGTTCTTGCCAAGTAACCATCAAGCCTTCTGATATTAGCCATCTATCATTTACTCCTTTCTTAATTAGGATCTTTGTCAAGAATTGATATTCCTCTCTCAGATCTCTCACTCTTCTTGGAATTTGTTTTAACACCATGATTGCTTTCCTTTTGTATTTTAAAGGATCATCCCTTACTCTCTGCAATATTTCTGTTTTTATTGCCTTCTTGGTAAATTTCACATGCACTTCTCTAGGTAGCTTATTTCTAATTGTATATTTGGTGTATACTCTAAATATTTCGTCAATTTCACCCATCACTTTTTATTTAGGTATCCCTAAAGCTTCTGCTAATATCTCCACCATTATCTCTGCAAGATTTTCAACTTTTTCTTCCTCCATATTCTGGAATCTTAAATAGAAATCTGCACAATCCATTTCCAATGAGATCATTGACTTTCTCTTATCTCCTGCTTGTATCAGCCTGTAATCTATTTCTCCCACTTTTTTCTCTGTTTGGTCTGCTCTTTATTCAATTTTTTGCATCCTCTCTTCATTTTTCATCATCATCTGTTGTATGTTCTCCACTTTTTCTTCTACACGTTTTCCTTGTTCTTGAAGTGCTTGCATCATCATCTTTAAATCTTGCATTGAAACTTCCTTTCCTTTCCTTTTTCCTGCTGTAACATAGCTTGTATCGATCATTGACCTGTTGGACTTAAGGAAGATGAAGTAGGAATTGAGGATGCTGTTGTCACTTTCTTCCTCGTTTTTAATATTTATATTATAATCCAAAAACAGAGAGTGGATGCCAATTAATCTACTCCCAGCTTCTTTTTATCAGGGTCTTCTTTACCTTAATCCAATTTTATACGGGTGATAACCTCAATATTAGCAAAAACAAAAATTAAAATTCTGAGAAGGGAGGAATAAAAAATATAAAAAGGAAATATATAGGAAAAAGAAAAAAATAATCCAATAGTAATCCAATAGTGGTAATCCAATTGTCCAACAGTAAGAAAGAACACAAAAAAGAGAAAAACAAAGACAAAAAGCCAGTCAAAAAGAAAAAAATTGTTCCAAAAAGCACACATTATAAGGAAAGAAAATAACCAGCAGTAACTTATCCACATCTACATCCTCTTAAAAAGAAAAATCCACAAAGCAAATCTGAGCCACCAACTAGTAACAAAACAAAATCTCTTCAAGGAGAAAAAAATCTTTTCTCTTCCATTTCCAGCTGTTTCATTTATTTTCCAAGAGCTGCACCAGTTCAAAACAAAAGTCCAGTGCTCAACTCCATTTCTCTCTTTCTGAGTCAAAAACAGCCAAAACAACTTTTTATCTTCTTTTCCTTTCCCACAAGTTTTATTTTCTTAATTTTCAAAACTTTCCTCTTTGACCTTCAGGTGGTGCTGTTGCTCTGCTTTCTCTTTGCCTCTTCACTATATTATTTCAAGAAATCCTGTTTATACTTTACAAAAAAGATATATTTTTTTGACAGATTAAAAAAAAACAGGGAGAAAATTAATCCAATGTCCAATTTAGTCTCTGACCAGCTAACTCCAACTAAAAGAAAAAAAGAAAAAGAAAGAAGAAAATTCAGTCCAGTTCCAGATATTGCTCCTTTGTTACAGTCTCAATTAATTAGTTACGTTTTCAATTGATAGTTTAAAAATGCTTTCCTTAATCCCACTCCGTTTTGACTTCAAGTCCTCTTATAATTTGCTTTTTTTTTTTTAGGTGCTCTTTCATTATTTAAGTAGAAAAACAAAGTTTCTCACCCAGTCCAGACACACTTTCTTTCTGTTCCTTCTTCTGTTCAGAGCTTTCCCAACCTTTTAGCAGCTTTAATGGCTGATTTCCACTATGGCTGGCTTAGGAAGCTTTCTCTGGATCAACCAGGGACTTTGCGATGTACCTGGGATCAACAGAATGCACTCCCCTTGTTCATCATCTCTACGGGACGATTTAGATCCAAATGGACTGACCAGCTGTCAGGATGTTGACGGCATTCCAAGATACCCCGAGTTGCCTGTCGTCTTACCCTGATGTCAGCCCCGCCATTCCCCTCCCTCAGTCTTTAGCAGTTCAGTGATAGTGTTCTGACCCAACCAAATTCCCCGAGAGTGAACACAGATAAACTTAAACTTTCACGGCTTTAATCTACAAATAAACCTCTTTGTAGATAACAGATGGCTTGCGGCCAATTAATCCAATTACAAAAACCTTGGCAGAAATCTTCCAATAAATCAGAGTCTGTAATCACCACACTAAGTCTTTCAAACCTTTGCCTTTTGCAAAGGCAAAAGCCATTTGAAACCAGGCTTATATTCCCTAGAGGGAGGGGCCATTACATTGCATTCTTACTCCCAAGTCGCCTGTGCAGTTTCAGCTGTTCTCTTCTACGAATCATCCTGCACTCACACGCACTTAGCACAGGCTCTTCTGAAACCTCCTCATCGCTGCTGCCAGCCCCCACCATCCCTGAAGGCAGCAGTCCACTCCCTGATGGTCCCGGCTCCTCCTCTGAGTCCTCGCTCTCCTCCACTATCTGCACCTGCTGCTGGCTAACCACAACAGATAGGCAGGGTGATTTCAGCAAAAGTGGGGGTGAATGCCTGTAGAACCTAGCAAACCCCAGGAAGCTTTGAAGTTGTTTTCGTGTACATGGAACTACCAGTCTAAAACTACGTTGACTTTAGCTGTTGGGTCCATTTCCACACCCTTGTTTGACATTCAGTAGCCCAGGTGGTCTAGACTGGTCTTATGGAATTGTGACAGCTTCCTGTATTTTAGCCAAGAGGAACTTTTTCAACACTTGAAGTATTAGTTTAATATGCTCTTTGAGGGACTCACTGAAGATAAGAATGTAGTACATGAGGACCTCTTTACACAGGTATTCATGTACTGCCTCATTTATCAGTTGCATAAAGACTGCAAGGGTTCCTTGAAAGCCAAAGGGCATTACTTTGAATTGGAAGCTCCCTAAGGGGCAGTTGAAGGCAGTTTCCCATTTGTCCCCTTCCTTGATTCGCACTCAGTAGTACACCTTTCGTAGGCCCAATTTGGTGAACACCTTTCTGGGCCGGCATGTCTTTCATGAGGGGGAGTGGGTATGTGTTTTCCATGCACACAATGTTAATTCCCCTAAAATCTACATAGACCCTCATATTTCTCTTTGAAGAGGATGGGGATAGCCACTTTGGATTTAGCCGGTTGGATAAATCTGTGGGCTAGGTTAGAATTGATGTACTCCCTCAGTTCTCTCATCTCTTTCGGGGTCATGGAGTATATCTTTGGCTTGGGCAGGTTTTCCCATGGTATGATCTCTATGGCACAATCCATAGGGTGGTATTGGGATAGCATGTTGCAATCCTCCTCACTGAACACCTTGGCTAAGTCCTGGTATTCCCTGGGGATCTGGGGAGTGCCTAGGGCAGCTGTGAGGCAGCCATGGCTCTTTCATTTAACTTACTGTAGTTCAGTCGCTGGACAGGTTTTTCCCTGGTGGTGTTAAGAGGGGGAGTGGTCCTATTCCCAGCTTCAACTTCCTGTAGCCATCTTTCCTTGAGATGGTGGAGCACCACTTGTCTAGCCATGCCAACCCAGAATCACTGCTTCTGTCATTTTTGATGTCACTATGAACTGGATCAGCTCCCAGTGCTGGCTAATTGTATAAGTTTGGTGAGGAGCATGGTAGGGGCTCCTCCTATCAATGACCCATTAACCCCAGCATATGGGGTTGGCTTAAAGGCCTCATCCTGGTTCCCAGCTTCTGGACAGTGAGCAGACTGATTAGACATTGGGTGCAACCCATGTCTATGATGGCTTCTACTTCCCTCTGGGCCCTGTCTTGGATATCATTAGCTTTGACTGAATTGTGAATGGACGGATGGTCTCACCATCAAGTCATCCTCACTGTCATTCTTACTGTCATAGGTGGCCAGCAGCGGGGCTTCAGGGAGCAGAGTTCCCTCTTCCCTGAGAAGGGGGGACCTTGACAACTAACCCCTTCCTGTGCCAGTGGAGCTCGAGGTCCATGGCCACTGCCATCTGGTACCACTCATGGATGTGATCAGGATCCCTTGTCTGATGCAGGTATGGAGCAGCTCCTTGTCCAAGCCCTCCTTAAAGAAGTAGACCAGAAGTCACCTGGGTCAGTGCCATAATTTGCCAGCCACCCTCCTGAACTCTCAGACATATTCTTTGGAATCCTCTTTGCTTGATTCCCTTGATTTCCTCCTCAGCTTCCTGGGCTTAGGATTCATCTTTAAATCTGGCTCTTAGCTTCTGCAGGAAAACTTCGACATTTCCCAAATCTGGCATGTCCTCATTGTGTAGTTAGGTCATCACTCTGCTCCTTCCCCTGTTAGGTTGTCAGTGATGGACTGGAAAATTTCTTGATCATTGGGGTAGTCCACCCCATACTCATCAATGTGGGCCCACGCCCAGTTCAGATAAAATGCCAGATTGCCTGGTCTCTGTCAAAGGTAGCCTGGAACGGTAGCAAGGCAGGAAACTGAGCTAGCAGCAGAGGCAGTGGCAGGGCTGGGGCAGGGGTCTACTGGGCTTGGATCCAGGCATGCTAGAGTGATAGGCCCAGCCAAGTGGCACTTGCCAATTTTGTGGAGGCTGGGGCTACCCAGGAGGCCAGCTGCCCCCTGCTGCCTTGGTGGGCTCTGCTGTTGGCCTGGCATGACTGCAGTAAAGGAAGTGGTAGATGGCTGGTCACCTGGGACTTTGCGGTGGTAGATTAGTCTCTCTGGAGGGGAAACAGCCCAGAGCTTGATTGTACTGGATGAAGCAGCAAAGGGCTGACTGGTTGGGAGACCGTAGTGATGGACTAGTCCTGCTGGGGAGAGAATGTCATAGTTGGCTGGTTCAGGAGGAATCCTGGGCATTTGGTCTGAGGTGGGCACCCCAAGCCACAAAGGCTCAACTGGTTGAACCTCTCCGGCAATTGCTCCAAGGTCTGGAGTGAGCACCATGGTCTGGTATGTCCAGTCTCCAGAGTTACTCAGGCTCAATGGTCCCATTTCTTTCTATTTGAGAATCGTGGTCATCGACTCCCTGGTCAATGTCACAGGATGGTCCCTCACTGGCTCTTGGAGTGAGCTTTGGCTGCTGAAAACTCTCTCTACGTGGTACAGGTCCCTGGAGGCTGGCCACTTGGTATAGACTTTAGGCTGGCTGGAATTTTTATGGTCCCTTCTCCTCTTGCTATCTCTCCAAAAGGTGACAAGTTTCTAGCCATCTAGCTCCAGTCCTCCAGTTGTATATCATGTGCAGTTATACAGATTCAATATAAGATTTAATATATCAGGTTACATAAAAAAGGATTACTTGTACCAACTCCCCCCACCCCTTCTTCTTCCATTGAAGAATGGCAGGTACACGGATCTGACAAATATCTTCATAAATGACTTAGATGAGGGAATAGAAGGGGAACTTACCAAATTTGCAGATGATACTAAGGTGGCAGGAGTAGCTAACTCCCTAGAAGATAGGCTCAAGATCCAGATGGATCTTGACAGACTTGAACACTGGGCCATATCTAACAAAGTGAAATTCAATGTAGAGAAAAGTAAAGTCTTAGGCAAGAAAAACCAAAAGTACACATGTAGACTGGGTGAAACCAGGTTTAAGAGCAGTAAGTGTGAGAGGGATCTTGTTAGTCTAGTGGACAACCAGTTAAATATGAGCCAGCAGTGTGCAGCAGCAGCCAAAAACACCAATGCCATCCTAAATTGCATTAACAAAGGGATACAATCAAGATCAAGTAAGGTGTTAAAGCCTTAATAAGACCACACGTAGAATACTGCATCCAGTTTTGGTCACCACACTATAAAAAAGATGTTGAGATTCTAGAAAAAGTGCACAGAAGAGCAACCAGGATGATTAGGGGCTGGATTCTAAAACATATGATATATGGTTGCAGGAACTGGGCATGCCTATTTAGTGAAGAGAAGGACCAGGGGAGACATGATAGCAGTGTATCCAATATTTGAGGAGCTGCCACAAGGCCAGACAAGGAATAATGGATGGAAACTGATCTTGGAGAAATTCAGGAAACAAGGAGAAATTTTCTGACAGTGAGAACAATCAACCAATGGAAAAGCTTGCCTTCAGAAGTTGTGGGAGTTTCATCACTGGAAATTTTAAAGAAGAGTCTGGACTGCCTCTGTCAAAAATAGTGTAGGGTCTGCTTGGGGGGGGGGGGGTTGGACTAGATGACCTACCAGGTCCCTTCCAACTCTGTTAATCTGTAATCTGTTACCAGACTAGGAACCAGATTCCTCTCCCTGTTCAGATCTGCTGACCACCCTAAGAAAAAGCAGCTTTATTTCAGTAGTCATACCAGTGAGACAAACCAGTATTCACCTATGCCTCCCATGTTCCTTTGTCTTTCCCTACTGGTATTCCTGACTGAATCAATTAATTTCCACTACAGAAAGTAAATGAAAAACCATTGCAAATTTGCTAGTGACCATATCATTTCAATAGCTGTGATTTGGATTACATAAGGGGCTATACAGTTGTTTCCAAAGTTACACGATGCATATGAGAGTAAGCTTGGTGAAGTGGTTAAGGCACCACTCTAGAGACCAGGAGACCATAGGAGCTGGATAACCTTTGGCCAGTCATTCTCTCTCAGCACTAGGAAAGAGGCAATGGCAAAACACGTCTGAAATCTTGCCAAGAAAACTACAGGGATTTATCCAGGCAATCATCAGGAGTCAACACTGACTTGAAGGCACCAAAACAAAAAACAAAAAAATAGCAAAACAAAACAAAACCCCTCGTGATGAATCAGAATTGAACTGATCTCAAGGAAACCCATGCTATTTTTTTTCAGGCATCTGATGACCTCTGGGGTTACAAGTTCCTGCTCACATTGTTCCTTGAAGGTCCTGAAATGTCTGCAAAAGTATAATACGTATTGTATTCAAAATAGAATCATGGCATTAACTACGTATGGCAGCCGATCCTAATTAGATCTTGTCCACATGAACACAAAAAGCCCCTGTACACCAGCCTTGAAAAAAAAAATACAAAAAGAAGGCCAAAGCTCCTGAAGGAATCAATTGCTCCCCTTCTGCCCACCCCCCTTCCATTGCCAGCACTGCCGTGCAGGCACCCTCTTCACCCTGTTGGAAGGTGACATTTGCTATTAACCTTATATTGGGCCATTTTGTAAATCAATGTCACTTACATTTAATAACAAGTGTAATCAAAGGAATTATGCAAATTTAATTTGATGCTTCTTGAATTATGCAAATCCACTGCACATATAATGGCTTCTGACATGTGCCCAGTTGGAGAATGTTCCATTACCTCCTCTCTTATTACCCCTTTCATTACTTTTATTTTATTTTTATTTTTAAATCCACTACTCAGGGAAGGCTGCAATGCAGTTTGGACTGCAAAGCGATGGAGAAAGGATATGTAAGCAGATAATTTCTTTCTCTCTGCCTCTCTCTCTTTCTCAAATATTCACACACACACATACACATAAAGATGCACTTCTGCATTTCTGTTATTGTTATTGCAAGACAAAATAGCCAGGGTGGGGTGAAAGGACAGAGAATGTCTTTACGGGCAATAATGATGCAAAAAATTTGACCCTAAATATGAAACCTATATTTATTTGTCTAGTGCTAGACATTGCTGCCTAAATTATTAGAAACAAGGGTGAGAAGGGGAATCTCACCCACATGGTATTGAGCAGACATCCTGAGACTGAAGGCACTGTTGTATTTCAGAAAAACACAAAATGCAATCTCCTCTAAACCTGCTAATACCCTCCAAATATTTCCAGTCTACAAAGTTTTCTTTAAACAACACATTATTATTGTGCTGAACCAGTGACTACAGAACTACCAATCAATATTCTCCTTGAGTCTGGCCCTGTGGATAGGAATGGGATCAAGGAAGTCCAGCGCCCAACCTTCAGAATCAGTTTAAAAGGAATATCTTAAGAAGACCACTAAAATGAGATCAATATATTAATAACTATCCCTTTCTTGTCTCCTTCTAAAGGTCATCCATCGGAGAAATCAAAAGCAATTCGAGTGCATAACTATTAAATTCAAACAGGAATAGCAAATCCGTGTTTTTCCAGAACATTGGAAGCTGCACAGTCCTATCCTTTTGAGCTCTTCTCAAGAAAGGTACGTGAGTTAGCAGTCGTTAAAAACAAAAAACAAAGTAAGCAATTTTTAGAAAATGTATTCATTATTTCTTTGATTTATGTCCTGATTTTTACACAACCTGAGCAGTTTTTAAGGTGATTTTTTTAAGCAAGTTGTTGTTTAGAATTCATAAGCAGTGTTCCAAATCAATTAATGGGACAAGTTGCAGAATTACAGAATTCTAGCGCTAGAAGTTGGCACTTGGGCTTCTGACGAGGCATTGCTCAATGCAAAATCTAAATTAAGTAAAAATGAATAGAACGAATCCATATAGGACATGTATCTCAAATGGAGATGCTAAGGTGTGGGAAGAGAACTAGGCAATTCTGTTTCTCAGTTTTTTATTTTTCCCTACAGAACAGTGTGCCCCCAAAGACCCAGATGGCACCTTCCCACATTGCCTTTGGGAAAGAAGAAAAAAACAGAATTATTTCACAGAGTATTTAATCTGTAATGTTACTGGGGAATGGATGCCAAGATAAGAGTTTTTGTTATAGCTTTAAAGCAAAGTTTTATAGTTGTTGTTTATCAATAAGTTGTAAACTGTAGGATTCGTGCTGGTGATACACCCACCCCCACACCCCCACACCCCCACACCCCATATTTTTTGCACTATAAAATACTCCAGGCCATAAGACGCACCTAGCTTTTGGGGAGGAAAACAAGAAAAAAAAAACTGCCTCTGTCTCGAAGCAATTTCTCTCCTTTCAGCAAACAGCAAACAGCCTGGTCAGCTTCAGCACAGCCTAATTTAACCTGGAACGGGCTGAAAACAGGACATGCAGAGGCTGAAAATGGGGTGTGCAGAGGCAGCGATAGGCGCCAGTGATCCCCACGGCCTGGAACAGCTGATCGTCAGGAGGTCGATCCAACCGCCAATCAGCTGTGCTGATGCTGACCAGGCTGTTTGCTACAAGGAGGCAAATTGCTGGGAGGCAGAGGCAGAAGGGTGGGGGTCGGTGGGTGGGTAGGGCTTCAGCAACATTTACTCTATAAGATGCACAACATTTCCATCTACTTTGGGGGGTGGATTGTGTCTTATAATGTGAAAAATACAGTATATACATATACACACACACACACTGCTGTCCCAGCCAGTCTATGGAAACTGGATAGTTACTGAGGAATTATGAGCTGTCCCCTTAAGGGAATGCATCATGGTAAATGTAGTTAAAGGTATCCTAGGAAATGTAGTTCATGTCACGTGACCACATCTGTAATACCGATTGGTCACTAATTTGACCCTTGATGGGTTGGGGGAGTTTTCCTCACTTTTGCCTGAATTCTCTAACTCATGGCAGCTGCTTTCTATCGCTACGAGATGGGTTAGGAGATAACCATCTTTTACCTACAAGGCAGATATGCAAAGGATTGGTCACTAAAGAAGAACTTCATCATAAATGTGAGTTATGAGGATACCTGATGAACCAATAAATGTACTTTGTTATGGACATCTTGTTGAGTTTATCTATCTGCATCTGCACTGCTTAAAAATCCACTACTATGCAGAATACAGAAAAGTAAAAGATGGTTTTTGTATTCCTGAAGCCCAAGAAAATTAAAAGGATTGCTTAATTTGAATTCCTGACACCAAAATAGGATTAAAAAGTAAAATATGTTCTCCTGAAGCCCATCAGTATAAAGACTGTTAATATGGATTTCTGATAAAGCAAAGTAATATTGAAGCAAGGAGTGAACATGCATCGTCTCTCTCTCTCTCTCTCTGTGTGAGCATCGAAACTCTTTACTTGCTGGTTGGATGGTGGGAGGAGTTGGAATTACCCCACATGCTAGAAACAAAGAGAACTTTCTAACCACAGAGTTGAAAACCAGTAACCCACCCACCCCCTCTTCTCTGCTCAATTTGTCTTCCTGATATTTCAAAGACTCCATTTGCATAACAAGGAGAGTCAGATATTTCCCAGCTCTCAAAGGAAAATCAAACCTTTGTCTTTAAACCTTCTACAAATGCAGTGAGAGACTCTGAGAAATCATGCCTGTATGCTTGTCGGTAAACAAAAGCTAATCTTCCTCTGCTTATCTGGAAGGCGGGCAAAGCAATAAAGAGGCCAGGGTTATAAAAAAATTCCTCCAGCCAGAGCCGACTCCAGAGCAATGGGCACATTCCTTCCTCCTGAAGAAAGACACTTAATCTAGCAATGATTTAAACAAAGTCAGCATCTTGCCTCTTGTTATCCTGCTGAAGTCAATAAGGATTTTTCCTTTAACAAAATTAGTAGCAATCTAAAAGCAACCACAGTGAAGCATCGTAGTTGTGTTTTCAATTGCCATTCAACTGCTAGACTCTATCACCATCTGGTGGTCAAAAAAAATTCTTATATGGTTTTTTTTACAAAGTCTTTCAAGATTGGCCAGTGTTTCTCCAATGATAACCCCTTTTTGCAACTCTTGTGGACAATTTAATCAATTAATTCAAGGTTCCAGGATTCACTGCAGCCCAGCATGTGCATAGCAATAGCATCTGCCAGACCTCTAGTACCCTCTTGTGTAGCAAACAATGCTGACAGGTGAATTTCTGCATTCAGTCCTCAAGTCTCTAGACTTTGCAATGCAACCTCTAGTATCTCCTTGTGGAGCAAGCCACACTAGCAGGTGAAAATGCCGTGAAAATGTACATGCGGATAGACACTCAAAGCACCTGCACCCTGGCCAGACCCGCATTCTTTGACCTCTTTGAGGTGCAACAGGACGAACTTCCCTTCACTGTATCAACGTGCCATGGACCAAGAAGCACAGTGGGGAGGAGAGCTACTGGACTCTGCATAGAGTCATTGGATGGAAGTTCCTGGTTCCCACTACGGCCTGTATTTGAATGTGATGGGGTACCGAACAACTGCAGTCAGATCGCAACATCTGAGGTCATAAGTACCATGCCTCAGCTGTTCCCTTAAGGGAATGCATCATGTAGTTAAAGGTATCCTGGGAAATGTAGTTCATGTCACATGGCCACATCTGTAATCCTGATTGGTCACTAATTTGACTCTTGATGGGGGGAGTTTTCCTCACTTTTGCCTGAATTCTCTAACTCATGGCAGCTGCTTTCTGTCGCTATGAGATAGGTTAGGAGATAACCATCTTTTATCTACAAGGCAGATATGCAAAGGATTAATCATTAAAGAAGAACTTCATCACAAATGTGAGTTATGAGGATACCTGATGAACCAATAAATGTACTTCGTTATGGATGTCTTGTTGAGTTTATCTGCATCTGCACAGCTTAAAATTCCACTACTGTGCAGAATACAGAAAACACACACACACACATTACATATATCTATATCTATCTATCTATCTATCTATCTATCTATCTATCTATCTATCTATCTATAGATATAGATATAGATATAGATATGGATATTAATCAGGATGATTAAGAACTCTGCTTAAAAAGATAGTATACTATATATTCCCTTTATGTTATTCCTTTCTATATGAGCAATATTTTGCAAAGTGCAGAAAGGAGATTAGGCCAAAGAAATTAAAGACATAAAATAAGAAAAAGGAAAGGAAATATAAGTAAATCTAGTTTACATTAGCATCATTCTCTTAAGTACCACAGTTTCGTACATTAAATTTACATTCATCTTGATATACTCAACTCCACTTGCCAGTGACAAAGTAGGCAAAAGCACAAAGTAGTACACAGGCAATTTTGTTTTTGGAACAAACATTCATTCCTCACAACCAACCACCACTCACCACATTTTCCTAACTATTGCACATCTTAATATTTTTCTATCCATTTCTCATCATTAGTAATCATTCTACAAAGTACACCAGTTTATCTACTTATTCCAGTTTTTGGTATTTATGTGTAACTTTTTGTTCACTCCATTTCCAATCAGGACTACCTTGGTTTCAATATATTAACTTTCAGATCTATATTATTTCTTGCATTGTCCTATCTGCTGTCACTTGTTCAGCCAGGAGCATTAGATGCTGTAACATCCGCATACAAAACTACACAGACATTCATATCCCCAACCAACCACTGCATCACAAATATTTATCTTATATTTATCTATGAACAAGGTAGAAAATGAGACAACTTACATCTCTGTTTTACTCCCTGCTTGATTTGAACCATGTGTTAAACATTATGATTATTCTCACACGTTTCACTTCCATCATATACCACTTATAGTATATTGCATTTAACAACTGTATTGCATTCATTTCCATGCTTACATGAAATGTTCTATAATTCTAGCATATTAATTTAATCATACTTCTTTACTTCCTTTTTTTACTCCAAGTGTCGAGGGTTTTAAACATGCAGTTTCTTTAAATCAATAAATATCTAATACACTTTTTTCTCACAAATGAAGGCAAAAACATTTTTCTGTTATATTTTTCTCAGGGTGAACAAGATCTACTTTGTGCACATACTGTCAGTCTTAACGTTGCACTGCACTTCCCAAAGTGTATTTATTCTCACCTCTCATACCCATTCAACCAAAATTCTTCCAAACACTTTTCCAGAAACAAGTTAATACCGCTGTAGTTTTTGCATTTGCTCTTACTATCAATCTTGTTGTATGAGAGAACAATAACAGCAGGGCTGTCAAACTCCTGGCCCATGGGCCGGATGCATCACATGCCAGCCATGTCCATGCCCAGTTTAGCAAAGGGGGAAAAAGTCCTGATACATCACATGACGATGGGAATTTGAGATCCCTGAATAACAGTGTTCTTCCAATCCTCAGGAACAGATGCATTTTTCACAGACGGAAATTGCATGGCCAAACAACACTTATCCATACAGATTGTCCTCAGGTTATGACCACTTGTTAAGGGATTGTTTAATGTTATGACAGCATTGAATGAAGAGGACCGTTGCATGGTCTCCATGATCACATAATTGTGATCTAGATGTTTGGGTGCCCAATTTGGGAATATGATGTCACAGGATGCTGCAGTCATATGATTGCCATTTGCAACCTTCTCTACTAGCTTCCCACAAGCAAAGTAAATGGGCAAGTTGGTAGTGTTGGAAGAAATATCCACCTGGTTCAGTTCCAAATGGTTCCATCTGGTTCAGCTCAAAATGGAGGCTGGAGGCTGATTGGAAAGAGGGTCCATTTATTGATGAACAGAACCACATGGTTGTAGTTCTGGAGCAGCTGATCACATGGAGCTGAGAGTAGGGGGTATTTATACCTTTTATTGGGCTTTGCACTTGAACTTCCTGTTCCTGTGCAAGAATATGTATTCTATTGGCTGTTGTCAGACTCCCATGGGGCCACGTACAAATCCTAGGAGTTTGTCTGAGCTAAGTTTGTTGAAGTTTACTGGGGTGATAATGCAACTGAGATGATGCTATGAAGGGGCTTGTGTTCTGAAAGGGTGTTGGGCAATTCCTATTATGGTTTAATGGCTTTGTCCTGCCCCTCTTGAGTGAGGACTAATCTTACCACTCTGTTTATTCTCTTGTAAGCTATTGACAAATAAAATAGAATAAATTAATAGAGATACCGGGATACTTGGCTTCTTTCAATAAGATATCCGTTAAATGCTGACATCTGCTGAGGGCTACTAAGAAAGGTGGGGGCTGCTTTCTCCCTCTAAAAACTTCTCATAATATTCTGCCTTTTTAATATTTCTCAAAATATTTCATTCTTCTAGGAGAGGGGTGGGTGCTACAGCAGGAAAGGTTGCAAGTTGCTCCCATAAGTTAAACTGCTTTTTCCCCCACCAAGAAGCCCCTGCCAGCCCACCCACACTCTATATATGCAGTATACAGTCTTTACCATTAGGTCCTTTCAGGGGTGGGATGGACCTTGAATCTTTTAGTTGTTGTTTACAAAATTATAGAAAGCGTGGATGGAATTGGTGCGTAGAAGGTTTTCTTCTTGTTTAATGTGATAATTGGGGCATTCAGTTTTTATCTGGTGGCATACATTTTTGTATTGGCTTTTGAAGTTGGCAACGTGACCAGATTTGTTTTTCCGCCAAAGTGATTACTTTTTGGATTGAAGCTTCCTTATTGTTTACTCGGAGCCAAGCCGCACTAAAAGCCTCCAATACGGGAACACAATGTTGCCAGCTAATCAAGACAAAAAAAAACCACAAAACAGACAGAAGACATTAGAAACACTAATCAAGCAGAACACAGCAATCTCCAAGACCAATAAACACAGACCAAGACTCCCAACCAATCAGGGTGAAGAAAAAACCATTCTGGCACAGCAGTAGGCTAGCCCCAAATTTAAAACTGAAATGGCTGTGAAAGTCTGACTCACAGACGAACACAATACAAAAGCCTGATGATCGCAGATGAGATTCTGCCGAAACGTTGCTACAACTTTAAAAACACAACTATAATGACGTGGGAAAATACCCGAACATAGCTGAATACCACACACACACACACTTTCTTGGCTCTTCTTCCATGTCGTATTATATACTTTTTGATTTTCAGATCTTCATTAAGTTTTTCATGTAGCCATGTTTTAACATGAAACCCACATTTATTTTATGTTATATAATCTGAATGTGCAAAAATACAATGTTTTCTTTTGACAAGCAGAAGCCCACTATAAATTTTATATTTCAGGTCAAACTGTATACTAGAAATTTGGAAAATCCTTAATGGATAATATTTTCATGCTTTCACGAAACCTGAGTGCAAACATAATAGATCCATATACCTATTTTCCTAGTGCTTGATCTACTGCAGGAACTTTTACATAAGGTTAGTAGTATGGATTGTTCTCAACTTATTCAAATTATTTTGATATGGTGATATCAGACAGAATCCATTAGGGCTTACTTGGGCATGTTTAGACTGAATGTTGGTCAGACCATGATGATAAACTATCTGCCACAGAGCAGTTTCTCCATTCTTCTTCCCTGCCTGCTCATCCCCCACCCTGCAATCATGATACATTCCCTCAGTGACAAATTTTATAGGAAACTTTCCTGGATTTCTCTTGAACTTTGCCACATTTCCTTAGCATCTTTGCTTTTCATTTTTGTCCCTTTTTTATTTTTCTTGTTTATTCATTTTCTTTGGTAAAAGTAAAGCTAGGAGAGAATAAGCAGTTCACATGGAAGGCAGAAGGAGAGCAAGCAGACAAACAGAAAGGAGCGAGGAAGAAACAAAACCATCGTCTAATTGGCCTGCAGTGAATTATTCACATGTATAATCTTTTTTGAAAATTCCTGCGCAAAGCAATGCAAGCAAATGCTGTTCATGTTTAAAAGTCATTTCCATAAGTAAGTGCAATTTCTCTAGTGTTTGCCCCTGTTTAATGAAGTGAATTCTTGTTTGCATTTCTCCCAATTTCCCAACGAAAGGCGCCCAAGCGTTTGCACCAAAATTACTCGGCCCAAATTAAAACCCTTCAACACTTTTCAAAAAGGAAAAGGAGGTATATGTGTGTCTGGAGGGGCAAGATCATGCTTATTTTTAAAATGCCTTAAGTGCACCCCAAGATACTAATTTATTTTTAGACACTCATTATTAAGAGTGTTAAGTTCCCACTTCTAGTTCTCTCCCCATTCCTCTCCCCCTCTATTTCTTATTTAAATGAACTTAATGGCAGTAGATGCAAATGTCTGGAAGAGGAAAATAGTTAACATTTATTTATTCTTACTGTTGTCTCTTCCCTGGCTGCTATCATTAGAACAGTTCGCTGCATCCCATTCGCTCCCATTAGCTCTGCTATCAGAGCTACCCAGCACGACTCCAGTCCTGCTCCAAGTGCTTTCCTGCAGCCCACATAGGGGCTGCATCATCATTTGCAAGGCACTGACTTAATGACAAGAGGGAAGGGGGAAAAAATCCCAGAAAATATTGCAGACTGATCTCTGGAAACAACAAAACAAAACAGCCCTTTCCTGAAACGCTAGCAAACAGTGACAGAACAATTGATTTCCCCATTGAAGTAGGATGTAATCTTCCCAATTTCTAGTATAGTATGGATCCCATCCATGGCATGTTCTTGCTTGGGACGGGCAATCTGTGCCAGGACAGCCATAGTGCTGTAATCCCTTCATTCAGGCAGTGTTTCAAAAAAGACACCATTGGGAACCAAAAGTGCTTTGAAAGGCATTCCGGAAAGACCCAGTGAGACTGCAAAGGACTCAGACAGCTGTTGTTTGTACTAGGCTGCACACCCCAGTGTGCTGTTGCCAGGCATCAGATTCTCAAGAGCTCCTGGTCAAGATGGATACCACAAATAATTTTCTGCCCTCTTAGAGACTAGGCAGAATCAACTGTCGGAGAGATATGTTAGTAGCCAATCTTCACAAATATTTTATTCCAGTTCTGTGACATTTGGCCATGCCAGTGCAATACATGCTACACTCCCTAACCTATCCTCCTGATACTGTTTTCCCTCAATATTCCATTTTTTCCACCAGAATGATTTTATGATATTTCTTTTGGGTGATTGTGGCTTCTGTATATTGCCAAGTGAAGAAGATTTTAATCTTGAGACATAATTCTTACTAGAGGATTTCAAAGTCTAGCTGTTTAATAGGTGGCTGGGGCAGCTGCATCTTCTGTGTGTGCCATGGAGTGTGAGCCTGCTGAGAATGGAATAAAATACAAGGAAAGGGAAAGGCTTTTGTTCATCTAATGGGGCCTGGGCCAGAGCTTTATTTCTTAAAGATCTTTAGTAACTATACATTTTGCTGTTCTAGGAGGAAAGGGTCTTGTGGGAAAAGAATCAATGAGTTGTAGTTGTTGGATGATCCTACTGTATACCTATTGACCTTCTCACCCCACAACAGAAAAAAGCAACCTAAAACTGCATAGCTTGGAACACTCAGGTGCTTTTATGTGAGGAAAATACATATGGCCTTTCAAAGACGTCCCATTTCTTATGATCTAAAAACACTGTTTTATTACCAACACACTTGCATTTTCACTGAGAGGCAATGGAAATCAGAAAGAAAAATACTAGCAGTGCCTCATACACAACAGAAGCTCCAGAGGAGATCCCGACTTCCCAGCTGAAGAGGGGAGAAGTCTCTTCCCTCAACATACCCATCTTCCCCCAATCTGTCTGCCTCTTGATGACCAATCTCTTCCACTTTCTTGCCTGAAGATTCATCCAAATTCCCAGACCAGCCCTGGACGAGGAAAAAGAACTGGAAGCTATATATCATCCCATTCACAGGAAGAAGGAATTCAATCCAGGTAATATTCTTGACTGTCTGTTTTGTGAGGTGAATGAAAACATGCAACTTTCTGCTTCTCTTTACAAAATGTATATGGTTCTATCGTTAAAAAAATTGCTGATATTTGGGGTGTGCAACCAGGTTACTTCTGAGATCTACTTAATGCAATTTAATTCATGCAAAAAGTTTCCAATGCAGGTTCCCCCCCCCCCCCCCCCAATATTTTATCTAGGACACCCCAACCAAAATCACTAGAATTGATTTCCAAGCTATATGTGCATTAAATGACAACAGTGAAGGAAAAGTGGGAGTTCTAAATATAATGACCAAACGGATTGCAGTTTCTAAATTATTTGCACAATTTAGATAAAAGTGGGAGATAAATTATACCAATATACACGAATATAAAATGTGTGGTGATTTACTTGAGAAAGAAGTTTGTACCCTGATGGGTTGAATTAAAATTTTACTTTTTAAGATACAGGTATTTCTTGAAATATGGAGCCTTCCCATTATAGTCACATGTTGCACATGTGGCTTTTGTAGGAGAGGGCAAACAACTGCTCCCTTAAGGTCAGTAGAACTATTCCTCGTTCAAAGTTGAATATACAGTATCACCACTTGGTCCAACCTTACACTGTCTTCATGGAGGCCTTGACTCAGGAGCCACGTAGATCAAATGAACAGGCAGCTGCACTGACAATCCAAGATGCAGTTAAATGTTAGGAAAAACTTTCTAAAGATTATAATAATTCAATAATTGGACAAATTATTAAGAGAGGTTGCTTCTCTTTTTTCTTGAAATATTGAAGCTATCATTCTGGGGTGCTTTAATATGGGTTCTTGCACTAAGCAGAAATTGGTTTCAGGGACTTAAATGGTCCCTTCAAAATCTATGGTTCATACACACACACACACAAACACACACACTGTTACCCTTAATAGAGGTGCATATTTTTATCTCTCTTGCAAATTTATTGTCTGTGGTTATTGAATTTGATCATCTGTAATAAAAAATCATAACAGTTACTTTGTTCGGGTTTCCATTGGTGCCACTTTCCCAAAATGTTGGTCTGGACACATTTAACTTTACCATTTTGATGAACATTTTTGTGACCCAATTTCCTGTTTTAAATGACTACATGAAAATATTTGTGAACTGTATAATTAGGTGTATCAAACTCACGTCATCATGGCAGCATCACGTGTCGTATCAGGACTCTTTCCCCTTTGCTAAACAGGCATGGGCAGGGCCAGAACATGACACATCCGGCCCATGGCCCGGGAGTTTGACAGGTATAGAAGATCAGGCCAAATAACTGATTTATTTAAGGAAATCCACTGCCTTCAGGAAGAGGCATCATCATTCTTATGAAAATTCTACAACCCACCCACCTGACCATCTGAATGGGTCTTCCTTTTTGTAGAGCTATTATAACTGCAAGTTTAATCTGACTCTGCTTCCAAAAATGAAATAATGGAAGCTTAATCAAATTGTAAAGGAATTCAGGTTTAATATATTGACACCAGTACTTTTGCCTACTTCTTTTCTTTATGTCTTGAGTTGCTAGAACTTTCCTCTGGCCTCTTTTTCTCTTCCCTGCTTGTAGGATTCTTGATAGTTCCCAGTCCTTTTATAATGAACACTGCAGAATTACAGCTAATTAAAGATGCAAATGATACTGGGAAGAGGGAGGGGAGGTGAAAGCTACTAGCTGTGTGCAACTCTGCAGTAAAATGTTTCCAACCTCAGCAGAAAAGTTGACAATGTCAACTTTAGATGAGTTTTGACTGCAGAAGAGTCTGAGAGCAACTTGTTTTCTTCTGTAAATGTTACAGCAGCTCTTCTCTGGCTTTAGGTTGAACTGAACTTTCTTGGGTTTTTTTTCCTAACCCTAAACCTAACCATAAAGTTTGGGACAAACATGACCACGATGATCAAAAATCTCCACAGACTTTAAATAAAATAAAATATGATCATTGCATTTTAGGACTATGCAAGGACCACCTCCCTGTTTTGTAGATGAATAATCAGTTCAGAAAGTGGTATGAACAATACAGAGAAGCTCACCCTGTTTTGATCCAATTTTGAAGAAGTATTTGAGAAAATAGGAAAATAGCTTCTCATATAGCATTCGGGAAAATAATCTTAAGAATACCGATAACATTTTTATTTATATAAAAGGAGAGAAATTTAGGAGAAAGTCAGATCAAAGTTGATAGAAATTGATGCAAGATTCTTGAAGTTGCACTCTTTTAGGTGTCTAATTTTTTTATGTTTAACTTAATGGGATAAAATTTGCAGGAAAACTGGAATCTTAGAGGAGTTGAAATGTGCCACACTTCAATGCAACAATCTTAGTTCCAGGACTGGTTCTTTCTATTATAGTAGCTGTTAGTTCAGCTCATTCCCAAAGCAGCATAATTCGTTGATGCTTTCCCCTAACTGTCTGTTAACATACATATCCAGTTAGTTCTCAGCAGGGCCAAAATGGAATGAAACAACACCTGATAGGAACAAGACACAAACATCCTGTTAACAGTTACCGGTTTGTTTGTTTTTTTTACACTATAAAACACTCCAGACCATAAGACATACCTAGCTTTTGGAGAGGGGAAAAAAAATCTGCCTCTGCCTTCCAGCAATTTGCCTCCTTGCAGCAAACAGAAAACAGCCTGGTCAGTTTCAACGCAGCCTGATTTAGCACGAGCAGCTGGTTGGTGGTTGGATCGGCCTCCCAGAATACTGCCAATCAGCTGTTCCAGGCTGTGGGAATCACCGCTACTCATCACTACTGTGAAAATGGGAATGAAGATGATAGAAAAAACCCTCACTACACCGCAGTAGAATGCCACCTTGAGAGCTACATTATAAGGAATCCTGGGTGACTATGAGGTATGATTCGCTTTCTTGGAGGTAAGGAAAGTTAGAAAAAAAGGCTCAGTAAAAGCATAGAAGGAACCTACTTTCATATGTGGTGGTCTTGCAAAGAAGCCCAGAAATATTGGCAAAAAATCAGAAAATGGTTGGAGGAGATAACCAAAGAACAAATCGAATACAAACCAGAGTTCTTCCTACTAGGGATCTCTGATAAACATTTACCTAAAAAGATGAAATATGTAACAATTCATATCCTAACTGCGGCCAGATTAGCATTCGCACAGTGCTGGAAATCATCCTATATACCTACAGAACAAATGGTCATCCAGAAAATATGTGACTGTGCAGAAATGGATAAATTAACTATAGCACTTAAAAATAAAGAGTCTTCAAAATTTTATGATAATTGGAACTCGTGGTATAATTGGTTATTTCAGAGATAAACTGCTTAATGAACAATGGGTAATTTAAGCATAGATATTGATAAGATGTGTGTATTTAAAGTAAGGTAGGAGAATTGGATCTTGCAGACTGTCAAAAAGGATATCTGTCTGTTTTTAAATGTATTTTCTTTTCTCTTCCGTTTCTTTGTTTCTTTCTTTCTTTTATATCTCTTTTTCTCTTCTTTTTTCGGTTCGTAAGACCGAGCGTTTTTTTTTTCTTTTTTCTTTTTCTCCCCCTTTTGTATATGTAATGTCAATATGTTTTTAATTGTAAATTCAATAAAATTTATTTAAAAAAAAAGAAAAAAGAAAAAAAGGCTCATCATTCCCTGCCATACTAAGTATGAAGCGTCTTATGGAATACTGTACACAAAAATATGTGTAATACTTAGAAAAATGTACACAAATTATTGTGTTAGAGATATCTATGGAGATTCTCAGTCATCCAGGTCACGGTTGTCCCAAAGGTATTTCCCCCCTCCTGCAAGAGGCAACTGAACTTTTTTGTTTTTCTTTGAAGACATTTTGCATCTCATCCAAGAACCTTCTTCAGCTCTGACTGGACGGTGGAGAATGGAAGGATTTATATTCCTTGTAAACAACTAGTCATTTGTATTCTTTTAGAGAGTTGTTGAGGCCACTTGGAGATTTATCTGTGTTGTCAGGGTCACCTGAGTAGTGCAAATGGTTGTGGAGCTTTCTTGGAACTGTTGAAAGGATTGTGTTATAGAGTGGAGATAGATGATGTCATATCCCTCCCCCTCTGTTGAGAGAGGACTGTTCAATTTTCATATTGATGTCTCTTTGACCCCTCTTTCAAACCAATTGTCCTCTCTGTCCAAGTCCACATAATTCATGCTAGCTTGACACCACAACCACAGATAAACTGACATGAAAGCGGAACAAAATGAAAACTTCCAAGTGTTTCACCTGGTGATGTCACACCCACATTGAATTGAATTTTAAAAGGGGCGGAAATGGGCAGGTTTGGTGGTTCAGTATGATACTTGCAGTCCATGGAGGAAATATAAGCATCTGTGAAGAATTTTTTCCTAAGTAAGCTTCAAGGGAAAGATTTTCCACAAGATCTTATTAGATGGTCATCCTCTTCTGCTCTTTGCATTCTAACAAATGTGTATGTGAGAGAAAACATTTTTTTGGTTCCAAGTAAAATGCTTGTCACTGTCCTCATCCTGATTAATTGACTGGAATTGGCCTAAGAGAGAGATTTGGTTCTTTCGTTTGTTATTAATTCTAATGCCCTGGCCCAAAACACATTTTAGGATAATTTCACAAAATGTCATGGAATATTTCTTTGGAATCTCTACTACCCAAGAGAATATAGTACTCTAAAATGTTTGGTGCATAAAAACAATTTCTCTGTCAAGAAGCAAACTGATTACTTTTCATGTTAGCACCAAATTGTTTTAATCTGGTTCTACTTCAAGAACATTTTTCTCTTTGGAATATCTGTTGTATTTTTAATGAATCATTGCATTACAGTATTTGCATTATCTTTGGTTTATTTTTAACTTCGTTGTAAAATGTCAAAGTTGTAAGATTAGGATGGTTTACAAATATAGTAAGCAAACATATTTCTAAATACAGAACTCAGAGGAGGTGCAAAATGTGTGTCTGATGATTGGTCAAAGAACAAATAAGCTAAAGAGATGTTACCAACTACTGTAATGAGAATGTTCCTTTTGTTTCATATCAGTTCTCTACTCTGCCCTAAGCCAATTATTTTATCCATATTATATGCATTTGAACTAGAAACCTTTTGCTGAGAGATATATTTTGTGCATGAAAAAACAGCGTCTATTCCAGAAAATTCTACCTTGTAAGTAGATACAGATAATTCTGCTATCCTTCAAAAAGACCTCGACTATGTATCAGTATGGTCAAACAAATGGCAACTTCAAATCTCAACAAATAAATGCTCTGTCTTACATATTGGCAAAAAAAAATCAAAAATCAAATACAAGCTGAATAGTCAAAACCTTGTTGATGATCCAAACTCTGTCAAGGACCTTGGAGTACTCATCTCAAATGATGTAAGTGCTAGAGCCCACTGTAACTACATAGCCAAAAAGGCATTAAGAGTTGTTAACCTAATCTTACACAGCGTTTTTTCTGGTAATATCACACTACTAACTAGAGCATACAAAACATTTGCTAGACCAATACTCAAATACAGCTCATCAGTCTGGAACCCACATTACATATCTGATATTAGCACAGTAGAGAAAGTCCAGAAATATTTCACAAGAAGAGTTCTCCACTCTTCTATTCATTGCAGAATACCTTATGCCACCAGACTTGAAATTCTAGACCTAGAAAACCTAGAACTACGCTGCCTTCGGTCTGATTTAAGTATAGTATATAAAATCATACATTGAAATGTCCTACCTGTCAATGAATACTTCAGCTTCAACCATAACAACACAAGAGCACACAATAGATACAAAGTCATGGTTAACCGCACCAAACTTGATTGCAGGAAATACGACTTCAGCAACAGAGTGTTCAACTGGAATACTCTACCTGACTCTGTGGTTTCTTAACGAAACCCCAAAAACTTTAACCTTAGACTGACCTTACCCCTTTCCTGAGAGGTCTGTAGGGGGCGTGCATAAGCACACCCTGTCTTATTGTTTCTTTTATTTTTCTTATATGTATCCATGTATTCATTACTATGTTTACACTTATACCTATTATCTTGTAAGCATTTGACAAATCAAAATAAATAAATAAATAAAAGTAAGTGTGCCTACAGAAAAGTCGTAGGACAAGCAAAGACATTTATAGGAGTAGCAACACATTCAGTAGTTAAGACAAAAAATAGCATATTCAGTAATAATGAAAAACTTGCTTGAAAATGGGAGTTTAAGATGCATTCATTTTCCACATGCTCCAAAAACCATGGAAATTGTGTTTTAAGATAGCCATCTTAAATTATGCACCATTTAAGTAGGAATTTAAAAAGGCCTCCACAGACTTTATGGAAACAGAACAATTAGTCAAAACAGACTCCACCTGCTGCACAAATAAGCCAAACTGTTGCTAACACAGCTTTAACAAGAAATTTTTTTATTATTAGTAAAATGTATCTATTGTTCTTGCTTAGGATGTAATATTAATATTTGGGCAGCTTCTAGATTCAGTTGTGTCTATTTGTGTAAGATAAGCGAGGCACCATTTTAAGGTGCCCCAGATAAGAGTATCTTGGGAGGCCGGTTCCCATTCAACTTCACTATCCCAGGCCTTTCCTAAGGAAAATTATGAGGCAGCTGGGATTGGAAGGCTCTCCCTGCAGGGAGCATATTCAGCCAGTGGCAGCTTCATGCTTTGTCCATCCTCTTCTTTCCCAGAGGGAAAAATGCCAGGTGGGTAAAAACAATTCCCTGGGCACTACATACAGCTTATATTTAAAAAGAGTTATCTTAAAGTGGACAAAAGTCCACAGAAAATGATGGGAAACTACAGGCATGACAGAGAGCAGCACCAGCTGCAACGGGCAATGTACAAAATACAGAATAGATTCCAAAAGGAAATGGAATGGAACAGAACGGAGAAATGAGATGATGTGGTTTATGTTGCTTTTCTGCTCTGTTATTTCTTAGTTTTTACTCCACATCGCTTTAAACTGTTCTGTCACTGTAGCAGACACAAGGCCGCAGGCATTGCCCAAATTTGGCCCCACCTCCCCGCCATGGAGCCCATTCATTACCTACATCATCTTACACTTTATCTTCAGTTATTTTAGAAGCTTCGTTAAAGGCAGAGGCCATGAATTGTACAGAGGAGGATTTTAAAAAATTGAGCTTATTGCTTACTGCCTTCCACATTGGGATGAGAAAGAGATCCCCCTTGAAGAAAGTCTATATTTAGACATGGAATTATCTGCTGAAAGCAGCATGGCAGAACTGAAATGAATGGTGACTGCAATAGAAAAGTGTTGCTCAACCTTAGCAGCTTTAAGATGTGAGGACTTCAACTCCCATTCCTCAGCCTACCTATCCAGAATTCCGGGAGTTGAAGTCCACACATCTTAAAACTGCCAAAGTTGAGAAATACTGGCGTAGGCTGATTGGTCCACCATCATCTCACTCTAGGGACGATTAAAATGTTCCAACTTTGGAATATGCCACACCAGAAATGGTTATTTTACGTATGTTCTGTTTAGAACGCTTGCATTCTGTAGCCTTTTGTGTTGAGCTCAGGACAAGAAAAAGTGGATTTAGACCCAAATAGGGCCTTCTCAAGAAAATTGTTTCAAGCGTTTCGGTTAGTTCAGTTGTTTTGTGACTCATAATTGGGTTGTTTTTCTTCAAAATATTTATAATATAATAGTAAATTAATAGATTAATTATATACATATATTTTAAAAGCTCTTTCATTTTAAATTGACCTTTAGGCTTCAGGTACTGCCCAAATTTGGCCCCACCTTAAATTGCTTTTATGATTTCCCTCTGCCTTCCCCAGTTGAGGACTAGGTAGCTTATACCACCCATTCCCCAGAGCCAAAGGCCACCAATAGTGGGGACGAAAGGGCCTCTAGAGGGCTAAACTGGTGAAGGCAAGACCTGTTGGTCAAAAGGGGTGAATGGGAACAACAGGTACGAAGACACTTAATGTCAACTCTTTCTGCAGCAATAGTGATGGCACCAATTTGCTACTCAGGATGATAGTGAGACTGAGTCAGGACAGGAGAACCAAGGATCCTATGATTCAGAGTGCTAGAATGGTCCATTTAAGCCCTGAACCTGCCCTGCCCAATGCAAGAATCTAAGTAAAAGCATCTCAGGCAATAGCTGTTCAGCTCTGTTTAAATCCATGAAGGGAAGCCCATCCCACCATTCTAAGGTCTCAATACTACTCCCACTTCCAAATGAATCTTTCTTGCTGGTTAATATCAAGTTAAGGGTACTGATCCTCTTACGCCTATCTCCATCCTTCTATCCTGAAAGAGGGTTTAAGGATTTCCTAAAAGGGCTATGCTTGGCTTCTTTAATAGCAGTGCTTGATAGTATGGTAATTAAGGCATCCTGAAGGAAGCTACTATACTTGAGAAGTATATTTTTCAAAGTATGGATTGATGAACATATGATGCATATGTTCACCAATCCATACATTAGTCTGCCTGTTCATTCATTAGTACGTTTAATCTGCATTCTTGTATTATATTAATAGTCACGTATTGTTCTGTATCCTGTACAGATGCAGATAGATAAACTCCACAAAACATCCATAACAAAGTATTTTTATTGGTTCATCAGGTATCCTCATAACTCACATTTGTGATGAAGTTCTTCTTTAATGACCAATCCTTTGCATATCAGTCTTGTAGGTAAAAAGATGATTTATCGTCTATCCTTTTCCCCTCATGTTGTAGCGATAGAAGTAACACAGTTACCATGAGTCCGTGAGTTCAGCCAAGAGTGAGGAAAACCTCCTCCAACCCCTCGAGGGTCAATTTAGTGACCAATCAGGATTACAGATGTGGTCACGTGACATGGACTACATTTCCCAGGATACCTTAACTACTTTACCATAATGCATTCCCTTAAGGGGACCGCTCACAATTGCTACCTAACTATCCAACTGGCTGGACAGCACACGTATACATCAGAAATTCATATAGGAAAAAAACCTCTTAAACATGGAGGACAATGTGCTGTAGACCTCTATATTCCACCAAAATCTAAGGTAGAAATGCAGCATCTCACCTGACTTAGAACTTATATTACTAGCAGTTGTTATCATATGAAACTGAGTTATCATATGGTCATCTGAGTACTTTTATCTTCCTTTTTTAGATTTTCTCATAAGCATAGGGAGAGTGGGGATCTTGAGACATGACTATGTTCTCTTTAATTTTTAATTTGATATTTATTGTCTTGTAGCATTCTTGGTGCAAGCTAATGAAAATACTGAGAGGCGTCTGGCAATTTCAGAGTCACTTGGTGTTTAACTCTTTAATTAATTTTACTTTCAAAGGACAAAACAAATATTCCAAGAAACAGATACAGCCGTAAAAGGACACATTAAAAGATACTGATAATATAAAAATTGTTAAAGAATTGGACGGCCGACCGCAATAGAAGGTATCCAGTGAGTTGTCACTTAGAAAAAGAGAGTTAACAAAAGGCATGATCTGGCCATACAAAACAAGGAGTACAAAAATACCCCAGAGACTCTGGATTTTTCTCCTTAGGGGAGGCAGACAGAACAGGTTACAACAATCTTTCCAATGTCTGAAAGGATGTCACACTGCAGAAAGTGAAGGCCTGTTCTTATTTTTATTTATTTTATTTTGTCAAGCGATTATAAGATAACAGGCATAAGTATAAACATGGTTATGAATACATGAAATGGATACATATAAGAGAAATAAAAAGAAACAATAGGACAGGGATGGTAGGCATGTTGGTGCGCTTATGCACGCCCCCTACAGACCTCTTAGGAAAGGGGCGAGGTCAATAGTAGACAGTCTAAGGTTAAAGTTTTTGGGGTTTGGGGAAGAAACCACAGAGTCAGGTAGAGTATTCCAGACATTGACCACTCTGTTCTTCATTTTTCCAGTATGGAGGACATAAAATGATTTAAATTACAGGAAAAAAGATTCCAATTGAATTTTACAAAAAGTGTTAACATGCACATCCGATTAAAGTTTCTATCATTAAAGTATTCAGCCCAAGGCCTTGGAGCAGCAAGAGGTCCAGAGATGGGAGCTTAATCCTACCCTCATAGATCCTATTCCATCCTTTTTCTGAATTGTTCCTATAATTTTCTTTTCTGTTTGGTCCTGTTTGTTAAATACATTCTAGTTGGCAGATAATTTGACTTTCATTAGCATTTTTATTCAATTTTCAAAATCCATCTTGGTTTCACTTGGAGTTGTTTTAACTGCATCTGTTTGCATTATTGTATATGCAGTGATTAGACAGAGTTACAGTTTTCCGAAGAGTAAAATCACATGTAAGTCCCACTGAAAGTTGAGGACTTATTTCTGCATATAGTCAGAACAATTATTTTATAAATGAATAAAATAATATTTGGAGGATTTTAAACTCCCTTATTTTTATCCATTAAGAAACTTGAATGGTAAAATAGCAAAATATATTCTAATCTTTCAAAATCAAACAGGGTTTTTCCATGACAAGGATAAACTTGAAACTGGATCATCATTTTCCCCCAGTCCAGTCTTATGCCCTGCTATTCAGTGGTGTATTAACCATTAAGCAGTCTAAGGACGTGCTTAGGGCACCAGGCCCAAAGCGAGGCACCACAAAAACTTTTATGTAGCCTAAGCTTGGCTTCGTTTGTACAGTATGTACAAAGGAAAGGGCACCAAGATTTGTCAGTGCTTAAGGCACCAGTGAGCCTTAATCCGCCACTGATGCTATTCCATGGTGAACTTGCTCTCCCAGAATTAAACCAAATGAATTATCCCGAAAGGGAATCAATCAGCTAGCCAGCTAAAGACTTTTTAAAACATGTTTTCTTGGAAAAGATTTCAAATTTCCTTTTTCTTGTTTAAATTCAGTGTTAATGACTGTGGATGGTGAAAGCGTATTGTTGTGCCAGCTTTCTCCTTCAGTCGATGCACATATTTTAGAAGACCTGTACACAGAAAGGTGTACACCTGTACACATATCTCTGAATAACTGGGGAGGTGGGCAGGTTCCTAACAGGCCATGGAACTGCTATGAGTGGTACTTCAAAACCAGCTAAAGTCTTCTAGCCAAGACATTTGTTTTTGTTTCTAATACCAAAATATGTTCTTTACTTCTCTCCTCAGTTTTATACCCCTTTAGTCATTAATGTTTTCCTACAGAGTAGAAATGTTGTCCTTTAATAGATTTTTCTTATTTATTTACATTTCATATTTCTAAACTGCCCATCTCCCTCAGTAGCCAGTTATTGTAGTTGACTAAACGCAACACTGATTGTATACAGGTAAACTTTGAATTATGAGCATAATGGAGCCTGTCCATCATGGTTTTAAGTTGTGACAGTCATAAATTGGGTCACCCAAATGCTCAATATGGCAAATTTTCCAGCAGTCGCTAAAAGAACATCATAGTTCTTAAGCAAATCAAATAACTATGGGCCAGTTTAGATGAAAAATGAGAACTAAATGGAAATGTTAGCAATACTTTTTGTGAGAATTGGAAATATGAATGCTGAGATGTTTAATTTGGAGCCATTTGGGATGAAAATGGCTTGCAATTCAACTT
Organism: Pseudonaja textilis; assembly: GCF_900518735.1. The sequence goes on from NW_020769378.1 coordinate 2,550,182, forward strand.
GGGAGCAACATGGGAAGAACCAGCCAATACTTTGTCCCTTTCTTAGCCATTTCCCTTCCTCCATCTAAGAAAAAAAACTAAATATCTTTTATTTCTGATCAAGGATTAAATCTTTCTCCCATTTTCCAAGGTTTTAGAATAGTTTTCATTATAGTTAATTTTAAAGACTCAGTGTTTCTAAAATGGTTCCACTGGCGGCAACAGAAACATTTTCAAAGGCTAATTGCTGTGCTTATGTGTTTGCATTGGGCAAATGGAGCACAGGGGCAGTGAGAGACAAAGGAAGGGATATGGTTGTTGGGAAAAGTACATGTGGGATTGCTATTGTGCTCCCTGCTGTCCCCAAATGCTTGCTTCCCTTTGAATTCTTTATTTATTGACTAATTTAAGGAGCAGTTGACGACGTTCCCTGGTCCCATTTGTTGCTTACAGGTGTTCATATGCAAATGTTCCTCTTCCTGTCCTAAAGAGTAGGTTTCATGGTGGTTTCTGGATAAAATGTGACTCTTGATATCCATTGGTAAATGACTACCTTCACACCTCGGTTTTCTTATCTTGGTGTATGGGAATGATAAAATTCTCTCTGGAATGGCTGCAGTTGGAGGGATAATAAAACACTGTAAAAATACTCAGTGATCAGTTCTGGAACATTTTGCAAAGGTTTTCTGTTTTTTTTTTTTATCCCTACCTAGACATTTTAGTTGTATGTTCAATTTTAAGACATGAGAATGTAAAGTGCTTTTATTGTAAAATATTTGAATTTGTCAGAATAGACATATCCACTTTTTATAAATAAATAGCACTCCAAAATCGGTAGAGAAATTTCCAAAGTGCACATCCAAACCACCATTGTCAAAATAATGTCCTCTTCACTCATCCTAAGTAGAGAACAGAATGCAAACGGTGCAACAGGATGTGCAAATCTGTCAATATATTATTTTGAATTTGAGAGTCAGGGATAAATAAACAAATTCAAATCAGTCCAAGGTTCAATTCAGTAACAAACTTGCGTGTATGGAGAAACTTCAACAAACCAACAACTACTTTTTTGGCAGCGTGGGATGACAATATTATGGGTAGTGAATCCTTTAGAAGAATGTGATCTTGCAAACTACCAGCCAAGTAGCTTCAAGGGTTTCTCCTCAATAAAGTTTTGAAATATTTTTATTTGTATCTCCTGCAAGACAGAGAACTGCAACACTGCAGCCTTACTGCCCATCAAAATAAACCTACAGAATAGCAGTGCTGAACTAATGCAAAAAAAACCCCAAAAACGTCTACTCCTACTAAAATGAAAACTTTCAAAAGCTACTTACAAAGAAGGGTATTAAAGATTGAAGACACTAATCCTCTGACCACTTGCTTTTTTCTAGTTGGCAGTCTTACTACCATGGCTCATCAGCCAATTGTTCATCTCAATATCAGAGAGTGTATCAATTCTCTTCCCCAACGGAGTTTATCGATAACAGGAAAGATGCAATCATGTCAAAAATTCTACCAAGCCAGAAAGTCTATTAACACCCCTTCCTTAATCCCTTCAAACCATTTGTTCCAAAGCACTTGAAAATACCCGATTTCATTCAACACTTCAAATTGTGTTTGGGATTCATTTTGAAAGTTCAGTTCAAAACTGTGATTTAGCCAATCTCTTTCAAATCACGTAACTCTTAAGCAATTTTGGAAGGATTTTTATGGGATAAGACAGGGGTCCCAAAACTTTTGGACCTCAGGGATCATGAAACTCATAATTTTAAATCCTGTGGACCACTAATATGAATTTTGACTGATGGTGGCTTGCTGATGTTGGTGGGAGAGAGATCGAGAGATCCGATCTAATCTCAGAAGGCTGGCGGTAATGTTCTCTCTCTCTCTCTCTCTCTCTCTCTCTCTCTCTCTCTCTCTCTCTCACACACACACACACACACACACACACACACACACACACACACATCCCTCACACACCCCTATCCCCTCCAAGGCAGCCACATTCCTTCACTAACCTGCTTTCCAGCTCTGTTCTCAGGGAGGGAGAGAGAGAGGAAGGGAGGGAGGGAGAGAGAGAGAGAGAGAGAGAGAGACGTTATCCTGTGATCCCAAATAAAGAATGATCGATCGGTAGGAAAATGGGGTGGAGGGTTTTCCTGCAGACTTTTTTGGGGATTTTCCCAGGGTCTCTGTCTGCAGAGACCCAAGTCCCCCAAAAATTCCCCAGCCTATTTTCCTACCGATTGATCATTCTTTATTTGGGATCACAGGATACTGTCTCCAGCTTCGTTCTCAGGGGGAGAGAAAGGGAGAGAGGCTTTTGGCTTCATGCAAAGAAAACAGCAGAAGCAGCAGAAGTCTTTCGTTCTCTCCCCACAAACCCCACCAGAAATGTGTCTTTGCTGGCACAGCTTCTTGGAGCGGGATGCCTTGCAGGGTCCCAAAGACCCATTTCTGGCAGAGTTTGGGGGAGAGAAAGAAAGACTTTTGCTGCTTTCCTTGCGTGCAGCCAAAAGCAGAAGAAAGAAATGGAAAGAAGCAGCCCGGTGACCAGGCTGGGCGCGTGGGGCGCGTGGGGCAAGTTCCCCCCCTTCTGCCTTTTCCCCCCTCCCCTCACTACTTTGTGTTGTTCACGATGCAAGCCTTGTATTCCTGCGGGCCATGTGGGTGGCACAGCCTTGTGTTCCCACGCAGCCTGGATTAATTGCTTTGGGGGTTGCTTTGGGGGAAACATTTCTCTGCGGACCACCAAAATTTTTGGCAACCACTGGAATAAAAGACTACTCATGCATTGTACCTCCAAGTCAATCTTAGCTGCTCTTTGTAAAACATTAAACCTAGAGACAGTTTAGAGGAATGTTTAAGATAACGGGGTGCATTTATCTTACAAAGATTAAAAGAAGACACAGTTGCAAGATTGTCATCTAGACAAGGGACCATTCTCCATCACCCTGTAGGGCAGACCAGTGGAATGAAACTACAGGTAGGTGTCAATTTACAACCACAATTGGGACCAGAACATACATTGCTAAGCAATGCAATTGTTAAGTGAGGGATGCCCAAATGTAGGGCCTTTTTTGCTAGTCATTAAGCAAAACATGTGGTCATTAAGTAATCTGACTTCCTCCATTGACTTTCCTTATCAGAAACACTCTAGGAAGATCACAAAAGGCAATTATGAGACCTAGGATGCTGCAATCATATATGCTGATTGCACAGTGCTTAAATTTTGATCACATGACCATGAAATTTGCACCAATCTTAAGTGCTAGTTATGAATCACTCTTTTTGGTGCTCTCTTAACATCAAATGGTTGGTGTTATGGATGGTCATAAGTCAAATCCTGCCTTAGGCATAAATACAGCTGAGTGACCTTGGGCCTAATCTCTTTCTCTCAGCCTAGAAAAAAAAAAATAGGTAATGGCAAACCACTTCTGAAATCTTGCCAAGAAATTTGCTGGGACTTGTCCAGGCACTTACCACAAATCTTCAGTGAATCTAAAGCACAAAAAGAAAAGAAAAGAAAAGAAAAGAAAAGAAAAGAAAGCAGTCAACTGGTGGAATAGGTTTCCTCATGAAGCAGGCTGCCTCGTGAAGACCCTTCATTGAGGTCTTCAGATACAAATACTAGGTTGTCCTTTACTTACAACAGTTTGTTTAATGGCTGTTTGAAGTTATGATACTTAAAAAAAAGAGACTTATGACCATTTTTCACACTTATGAGTGTGCAGCATCCCCTTGGCCACATAATCAAAATTCAGATTCTTGGCAACTGACTCATTCGTGATAGTTGCAGTGTCCTAGTGTCATGTGATCACCTTTTGTGACCTTCTGAAAAACAAAGTCAGTGGGGAAGGCAGATTATTACTAACTTAACAACTGTAGTGATCACTTAACAACTATGGCAGGAAAGGTTGTAAAATGGGCCAAAACTCATTTAACAACAGAAATTTGGAGCTCAGTTATGGTTTTTAAGTCAAAGACTCCTGGTAGTCATTTGTCTGGGATGTTAAAGAAGCTCCTGAATCAAATGGTTTGAACTAGATAATCAGTCTGACCAATGATATTCCTGCCAATTGTGTAATTCTACAAAGGGGGAGAGATTTTCTTCCTTTGCTATTAATTCACTAGTTGATGGTAAAATCCACACGCTGAATTTCTGCAATGATTAATGTAACGCACGAGAGGCCTAGACCCAGGGATTTGGATAGTCCTCTTCTTTTACAGGTACTTGCTCTCACTTCTGGCAGACACTTGGGAGGCCTGGAGTTAAAAAATAAATAAAATAAAGTTGACCACTAGAAAAGACCTTAGGGAAAAAGCCCATCATGTTCTATTGGACTGGTAACAGAACTGAACCTGAGAATTAAAGGAAAATAGTCCAAATATAAATTGCAAAAATTCTTAATCTCTTAAAAAATAAGACCCCTACATTGTTAACAGCTTGCCAAGAACAACAATGGTATAATTTCAAGGCTTCTTCATTTGTTTGCAGAGTGAATATTAAAAGTGCTGTCTGCAGCCTTGAAGCATTTCCCCTGGGAACTGTTAGTGTCTGCAGTAACGAGGTCATTCATTTTTTATTAGGCAAAGAGTTTCTGTGAAGTTAAATGTGCTGACAACCTTTTTGTCTTTGATGTTGGGTTTCACCTCAATCCCTCCTGTTCATTCAGCTCCTCCTTAGCAGAGCTGGGAAAATCTCTTCCATCTGTGTTAAGTGACTTGCATTCTGTTTGCTTTAGATACTGTGATAAGCAGATGGCCATTAAAAGTACAACATTTAAAGGTGGCATAGAATTTCAGCGCATGATGGAGATACAAATGATTACAGTGCCATCATGAAGTCACATCTTTCATGTCACAAAGACCCGTGATTTATTTAAGGGCCACACAGATAATTGTCTGCACAGAGGCCAGAAAGTCATTCGTAATCTGGGAAGTAGAAAAGTTAAACACTTTACTACCATAGGTAGTTATGATTAATTTGATTGTGTTGCTCTAGTTAACAAAAGCAAATCAAATAAGCTTAAAATGCAAAGTTCCTTTTAATACTTTCCCCTCAAAACACAGCCCAGCCAATCCAATCTACTTTTGCAAGTGCAATATTTTGGCTGCTATTTCCTAGTCAATTCTTCCAGCATCCTCCCCCGGCATTCATCTCCCACTTTCTCTGCTAAGAAGGCTTTGTAGTCCGGTGATAACTGGCTCACCATTCACTTTTCTAAAAGAAGATAGTCCCAAAAGTCACAACAAAGAGTGCTTCTGTCATACTTCATAGTTGAATGGAGGTGGCAACACTGTATATTAGTTTGCTTTGTTGCTTTAAACACAAAAGGGAAGTTTCTTGCATCTTGAGGGGGTTGTATTCCCTAGAACATGGGTGTCAAACTCGTGCCCTCATAGCAGCATCACGTGATGTATCGCAACTTTTTCCCCCTTTGCTAAACCGGGTGTGGGCATGGCCAGCGTGTGCTGCATCTGGCCCACGGGCTGCAGTTTTGACAGGCCTGCCCTAGAGGTTAAGGCCAGCCTTATTCTATCTAAGGAAGAAATGTTATTTTCTTTTTCCGCAAGAAAACTTATCTTTTGAGAGATTATTGATCACATTTGAGTTTTCTTTTGACGAAATTGTTTTAATGTCATGTGTGCCTTTAAAAATCTTATTTATAAAGCCCAGATTATAACCTACCAATAAAGAAATTAAAAACATTTCAATTAATGGATTAGCTGTGAGTTTTTAGTGTAAACAGATTTATTATATGAATTTCTGGGTGACAACCCCAGATCTGAAATAAACTCGAATCGGTTTCTTAACAGTTTCTGTAACTCTGTTCAACTTCTTTACTCAACTACTTAAATCATCCTAATAACTTGATAAACAATTCATGGTTTATTCAAGAAATCATAATTGGCTGAGATAACATAACAAGCTAAGTATAAAATATGGATTGGAAACTGCAAACATAGTAAACCAAAGTAGACAATCCACGTTTGGACTCAGCAAGACAGACAAAGCCAATCTCATCCAAAAATCTGAAAGAAGGCTATTGCTTATTCAGGCTATAATCTGTTTTATGGGACATAATAAAATAACAACTTTTTTAAAAAAAGTTAACTACATTTTCAATATTATACAGAAGCCTGATGATGGCAGATGAGATTCTGCCAAAACATCACTTTGGTTATTTGGGTTTTCTCCTGCATAAAATTGGAAGTATCTAGGCAATGTTTCGATGAAGTCTCATTCATCATCTTCAGGCTTGTGTCTTCGGCTTTGTGCTTCTCGGAGTAATGTGAGCTTGCAGCTGCTTCTTCCTTTTAACTGCTAGTGGGGCTGTGACTTGATTGGGAGGGGGCTTGGCTGTGTTCTGATTGGTAGGGGGTTTGGCTGTGTTCTGATTGGCTGGGGGTCTGTTCTGTTCAGGTGGGGGCTTGGTTGTGCTCAGGTTAGTCTTAGTTGCTGGAGGATTTGAGCTGGTGAGCTGTGATCCTTTTGTTTGGCTTCATGTTCGTGGTCGTGCCACATCTTCATGTAGGTAGTGATGCAGCTGCAGTACGGCTTCTGGTCCGTGGTCCAGTAGCAGTTAAAAGGAAGAAGCAGCTGCAAGCTCACATTACTCTGAGAAGCACAAAGCCGAAGACACAAGCCTGAAGATGATGAATGAGACTTCATTGAAACGTCGCTTAGATACTTCCAATTTTACGTGGGAGAAAACCTGAATAACCAAAGATCCATATATATATATCACCATGCTTGGTACTTTGAATGTACAAGTATAGCATAGAAAAGAGATATATTACTAGATCTGATCTTGAGATTTATTCCAAATTTTATAAATAATACCTATATATTATTGCTTATTTTCTAAGCAGTGCTAATTCTCATATTTCCCTATTCCAATCCACAATTGGAATTGCTTGTAAGACTGCTCTTTTCAAATATATTGTATACTTTATCTGTTAATTCTCCAGTTTATTTGCATCCAGTTTAAAATATCAGACCATAAATTAGTATTGCAGTCAAGTATTAGTATTGCATATCCAGAATAATCAAATCAACAAAGACGCTTTGATATTTCTGCAGTTATATTTCTACTTGAAAGATATACTAACTAAAACCTTTGAGGTGGGTCAAAATCATACACGATGTTAATCTAAGTTTTAATCTCAATCAAAAATGCATAGTAAGATCTTCATCTAATATAGAATTTGTTTGGATGTGATCATTTACGACCATTCTCAAGAAATGCAGAGCATGTGTGTTCTTTTAGTAACAGTACTAAAAATGGCCTTGATGATCATGGGGAGGGGCGTTTACAGAGATATTTAAAAAAACTAACAATCTTTTCACAAATGAGAATCATATTGAGTATTGTTTAGATTAGTGGCTGGGGACCACTGGTGTTCCGTGAGAAACTTTTGGTGGTCCGCAGAGAAATGTCCCCCTAAAGCACCCCCCACAGCAAATAATCCAGGTTTCACTAGAACACAAGCCTGTGCCGCCCACATGGCCCACGAGAACACAAGGCTTGCATTGTTTGCATTGCGAACAACACGATGTAGTAAGGGGAGGGAGGAAAGGGCAGCAGGGGGAGGAACTTGCCCCACTCGCCCCATGTGCCTGGCCTGGCCACCAGGTTGCTTCTTTCCACTTCTTTCTTCTTCTGCTTTTGGCTGCATGCAAGGAAAGCAGCAAAAGTCTTTCTTTCTCTCTCCCAAATTTCACCAGAAATGAGTCTTTGGGACTCTACAAGGCATCCTCCTCCAAGAGGCTGCACTGGCACGACAAGTCTCACAAGGACTCATTTCTGGAGGAGTTTGGGGGAGAGAAAGAAAGACTTCTGTTGCTTCTGCTGCTTTCCTTGCATGAAGCCAAAAGTCTCCCTCTCCCCACCCCCCAAGAATGGAGCTGGAGACGGTATCCTGCAATCCCAAATAAAGAATAATTGATCAGTAGGAAAACGGGGTGGGGAATCTTCCTGCAGACTTTTTGCGGGGGATTTTCCCAGTGTCTCTGGTCCGTGGGATTTAGAAGTATGAGTTTGGTGGTCCCTGGGGTACAAAAGGTTGGCAACCCCTGGTTTTGATTGTGATAAAGTGTCCTAAAGGACTTTATGGAAGTTGTTATCTCTCTATCCAAATTAGGAAGTTATGACAATGAAGAGACTGAAATAGTATATACTGCCTTGAATTTCTTGGAAGAAAAATGACATAAAAGTAGCAAATAAATGTTTGAAATGCTGAACATAATTCTTGATATGCAATATGCCTATTACCCATGTGCAATAAATCACATGATGTTGCAAATGTAATAACTCAGGCTTTTTACCTTAGCTGGAAGAGAACAGAAGGAACACAAATCCATATTTACCAAGAGCTTAATCAGTCATACATACTTATCTGATAAATTTGCTGTAAAGAGTTTAAAACATACATTCCCTTCTAAAGATCACCAACATTTTGAGATGTATACATTATTAGTGATTTCAATGAGCATTATTAACACGTAGAATCTCATGATTCCTCAATCCAGTTTTCTGGTATATGAATGAACCCAAGACTTTGGATTTATGTAACCTGCCAAGTCGAAATATGATTAACCGGTCTATCTCAGTGTATAGTATAGACTATATGTAGATTTTGCAGTTTTGTATCTGTAGAATCAGGGAGATGGATGAGATTGTCTTGCTTCAGCATTGCTTTTGATATATAGCATTTTACTAGACATTATACTGGTACATGGTTCACAAAACTAAGCTATTTATGGCTCAAAACAGAGTGGCAACATTTTGCCATTCATTAGTAATATATCCATTATTTATCTATTAGTAAATAAG
>NW_020769378.1:2561503-2596795 GCF_900518735.1 Pseudonaja textilis
TTCAGGAGTGAAGTCCGTTGCTCTTTTAAAAAGGCATCTTAAATTATTATTTTATTCATCTGATTATCTTTTTTTTTTTCAATTAGGATTTTTGGTTTCTTCCCAGCTTGGTACTTTCCTTAGCTCTTTTACAGCATTTGTTCCTGCCTGACTTAAAACTTTTAAGGTTTGCCAAGGATTTCCACAGCTGTGGTACTCTGTTACCCATCTTAAGGCTTGATCAGTGCTGTCTGCATTGCTTTAAGCTATTTTGTAATGTCTTGAATTTCATGTGTAGAAATAAGTTTTCTTCTCTTAACCATAGCACTAAGCTAGAGATTTGCAAATATATACTTAGTCTCAAACTTGCTTGTGTCTGAATTAAGAAGGTTGACAGCCCTTGACTGATTTTCAAGTAAATCAACAACCTGCTGCTGCTTTTGCTGCCTAGTTGGGGCTTTAAAATAAGGGCCAATTGCATACTTATGTTGTAGATATAAGAAATATAAACAGGTTTACATATGTTATTTGTGTGTATTTTATCTTATTTTATTTAAAGTATTTGCATTGTCGCCCACTCACTTTCAGTGACTTTAGGCAGTTTATAAAAAATAAAGTATTCATGTATTTTGTATGTGCATTCAATAATATCCCAAGCTGTGTTTCCGGCCCAAAGCCTTATCAAATAACATAAAAACAATACACATAATAACAAATCTCATCTGGTACTTTAACTGATCTTGCCTGGCAATGAGTTGAATTTGTTCCTGCTAAAGGAATTCCATGACTTCTCAAGAAGTCTGCATTCAATCAGATCTTCCATTTTGTCGTGTGAATTAGCATTACTCAGCTAGAAACTGAAGTCTGAAAGAGCACTTGTAACAAAGGAATGGCCTTATTGTTATGTTGGCTAGTGTCTTGTCGAAACAAGTTTCATCTCCTGTTCTGGCTTCTCAGTTTTAACACATGAAATGAGTGCCCAGCCAGTTCCCATTACTGACACATTTGTATGGGCGCTTTTCCTGTCTTTGCTTATCATAGGGATGGGCTCCTGTCTCAGTGCCAAAACTTTTGGTTGGCATTTTGTATTACAAAGATCTTGAAGGAACCACCAAAATATATTGAATAATAAAGAGAGACACCAGATAACACGGGTGTTTTGTTTTTCTTATTGCACATACAGTATCTAGAAATTTAGTTGCCCACTACCCATTTCCCTCAGCAATCTCATCTGCCCAACTAATGTGCAACCCCTGAGGACACCAGAGATGCTCCACAAGATGCGATCAAATTGTAATTTTCATTGTTACAGAAAACAGTACTAACCGTATTTATGTCATTTAGTTACCTTTAAATTAAGTTGAAGTTAATTAATGGTGATGACTCTTTGTAATGTGGAACCCTAGCCCATCACAGTTGATCAAGTATGGCCGTTGGCTTTGGTGAAATATAGTGGGATAGGTTTAGGTGGATAATTGCTGTCTTTAATTGCTGTTTTACCATGAGGCTCAAATACAAACTCTGAACTACTTTCTTGCTTTCAGACTTGCTCTAAACTACATCATCATTGCTTTATGAGAAATGGGATGAAAAATTAGATTTCTTGTTGAATGCTTGAGTAGAAGGGTAGGAATTTATGTTCCTTTGGCAGGAGCAAAGGTTTGTGCACTTCTTGCATTAATAATGTATTTGTGTTCTACCTCTGTGCCAGGATGCATACTATTAACATCCACTGTTGGCGCAATAATAATAATCATAGCTTAGCAATCATTCAAAGCTGACAAGAAAAAAAACAATAAAGACATGCTCCACCCCATGTCCACATCATAGCATAAATTTACAGTGACTGTGGTTACTTTTAGGCATTTGTACACCCCTAAAGCCTCGTACTTATGGGTGAAAAGATAAGACGTTGCAAATATATTTCATAGGCCAACTTCTGCTGGATGCAGAAGGGCAACCATAGAAAACAATTTTCTGACCAGAAATGAAAGAAATAACCCTTTCTTCTTAAATTGGGGGTTTATTTGTGGGAAGAAGTGAAAAATTGCAGTTTTAATTATCCACAAGAAAGGATAGCTGTGGTGAAAGAAGGTGCAAAATGGAAACAGAAAGATGTATACAAAATAAACTCATACCAAATGCTGGCCCTACATTTTTTCCTGGGCTATCTAGCTAGCTCTATTAAGGAACATTCAGGCAAGAAGGCTGGCTTGTCAACAATAGATTCAGTATCAGATATTCCTTGGAGAAATGTTAATTGTTTTGTTATCAGACTATTTTCTGACCTCATCTCTGTTTTCCTTACACCATATGAATGGAAAAACAATGGTTATTTCCTATTACAAATCCATTTAAAATGCATATTATTGAATAAAATACCTATGATAAAAAAATTCGGTGATGTTTATAGCTTCACTTCTGTTTTCAATTCGCAATGAGCAGTTAACTGGAGAACAAGGATAGCAATAATTAATAACAAAATAATTGTTCAAAGTGTGCATTAAATTACAATTATTTTAAAATTACAACAATATCTAAGCCAACAGGGATTCAGCTCCATTCCATCCTTGAGTCTGTGTGCCCTTCCTGCCCTCCCACTCACCCCCGGCATCTGAGCTGAACTAGGGGCATGCATCATAACCACGTCCTTCTATCAAGTGTGGACTAAGAACAATCTCCATTAGCTGACAGGCAGGCAGGGTGATAAATGCTCCCGACGAAGGGGAAGGAATTGCGTAAAATAAAGAAGCATGTTCCAACAAGTCTTGTCAAAATTGTATTGATTTAATCATCTGCAGAAATACACATTCCTGGCTACTGTAGCGTGCATCGTGGGTGCAGTTTAGAGCGGCAGGCAGGCCCTCTCACACCCCCCCCCTTACCAAGTCCGAAGGTGATGAAGTGCAAGACAAACAGCTTTCTAATTCCTTTAAAAAAGATGTTGGATCACTGAGATGTGCATTGTTTTCCCTTCTTTGTGCATTTTGCTGAATTTACTGCTTAAAACAATAATAAACTAAGTAGTACCCATTTTGATATGCATTCTGCTCTTTGTTAATGAGCAAAGTTAAAGCTAATTTTAATCCTATCAAAGCATCTGAAGAGTCAACTTGGATTGAAGTCTTAGATGGGGGTCCCCTGCGTACCATTCAACCCACTGAGGTTTCAAAGAGGGAAAACTACATCTCTTGCCCTGTTCCTGCTGATGCAAGCCGGCCTGCTGCACTGGAGTTCACTAGGACGCTTACATTTCCTCAGGGACAGAGAGGAACTCTGATATGTGGAAAGGAAGCCCTTTAAATTTAAAAACAAGGAGGGGATATTCAAAATAAGTGGACCACTTGACAAACAGTTCCTGGCTTCCACTCAAATCTCTTTTGGCATAAATCATCTGATTAGATCTCCGTAGATGATTCCAGAACTGCCAATATTCTCTGGCCACTGTAAAAGGTGAGATGGAAGCAACACAAGGTGACAGTAGAATGCCAGCTGGCCACCAGCCAAGTCTTTTTCCACTTCGCAGAATTAAAGCTGAAATTATGACTTCAAGGCAGAGGCAGGAGGGAAGGGTGGCAAATGGTTATGCCGAGGAGTCGCAGCGTGGTGATTGTGGTGTTTTCATTCTGTTTTCGATAACGGTAACTTAGAACTGCAGACTAAAGGGGCACAGATCAGTAAAAAATAATTTCATTTTATAGCCTGCATTAGAAGATTGTTGTTTTTTTTAATTCTCTGTGAAAAAAACCACAGCCCACTTTTATTTTCTGTCTCCTAATACATGGAGTCTTTATAAATACTTTTTTTCTAGTTTACATAGCTGTTAATGTAAGTAGTCAAAGAACATTTTAATATAATTATCCTGAAGATAAAACACACACACACACACACAGAAGCACACACACACACACACACACACACACACACACAGGCACAATTTTAAAGAATTTAAATGTGAGCTTTTTGTTAAAATGTAACCACTGTTTGCACGCAACTAAACATAACTTTAAGTACTATACTTCTTTTGGAGTTTGTGTGAGTTTTGGATTGTGAAAAGAATGATAGGAATAATTGAGGCTATTCTTCATAACTGTAATGCAGATAAGTCAGTGGCTTTTCAGCAGCAGCTCACCACTAACCTTTTTAAAGGGGAAAATAGCTTTGACAGAGCAATCTTTATACGAAGAAGAGCTTCTTTTAATGCCTGAAATTTACAGGAATAACATTATTGCTGCCCTAAAGGATTTCTATAGCAGAAGCCCCAAGATCTAAAACTCCAACCCTCAGTTCTGTAGTTGGGTAACCGACATGGATCATCTTTCTGATAGTTTAACAATCCTAAGAACAGTTCTAAAATTGGTTTATCTAAAAATAGTCTCCGTAAGGGTAATAATGATGTGTGTGATTCAGGGTGTTTTCAATACAAGCTATGATTTTTTTAAAAAAAAATACTTTATTTAATCAATTTTAGTGTTTCTTCATTATATTGTTAGATAAATATATTCTTAAAATCTGATAAATATACATTGCATCTCCTTTTTCTAATTTTCCCAAGCCAAAGAACAACTAGGTAACTGGGATTAGAGGAAGAATCTGAGTGGGAATCCAGCCAAGTATGAAGAGGGAAAAAAAAAAACCTCTTGACATTCTCAAGGAAAGGAAGAATTTGCACTTTGGCAGACTTTTTTTTTAGGAATCATTTTCAGAGAGGGCATTTTAATTGTTAATCTTTCAGGAAGAAATATCATCAGAACAAGCAACTTTCAGGATTGAAATAAGAGTAAAAGTTTCCTTGAGGTATAGTCATACATGATGGATGGAACAGACCCAACAGATGATTATTTTCTGATAGCTAAATTGCAGGAAGAAAAGACAGGAGCCAATATTTCTCTAGGCCAGACCTCCAAATTTCATTAAGAACTGAGAGAGCCAGTGCAGACACTTGATTTACATGGATTTAGGATTAAGTCATGAAAATGAGTCTTTGGAATACATTGCTGTATTGACATATCTGAAGGAGATTAGCCTGAGGAAGGATGTGTTACTAGAATAGAAGGCATGTGTGCCCTTAGTTATGGCACTATGTGGGATAAACCACATATGTGGAATACCAAATGCTGGTCAGATTTTGGCACTTACTGTGTTCTCCCGAAAATAAGACCTATCCCAAAAATAAGCCCAAGCATATTTCTGTGCGTGCAGTCAATATAAGCCCTACCTCAAAAATAAGGCCTACGTAAAGTGCCTGCACAGCCAACTAGCTATCCATTTGGTCTGGTTGCTCGTGGTGCTGCCAACATGAGATGAAACAAGGGGAGGGTGGAGCAGCCCCATGCTCACACCAGCTTATCTAAGCCCCCTCAGCCAGGCAATCCAAACCTCGACAACTGCCTCACAGTGGCAGCACCAATAGTCATGTGCAGCAGGAGCCCACATTTCCACCAGCCCACTTCTTCCAGCTCCGGCGTGTCAATGGAGCAGAAGGCTGAGCAATGTGCCAGTGCCACAGCCATGAGGCATGGGAGGGTGGAGCTGTTTCATGTACCCTGCACCACCTTACCTTAGGGCCCCCACAGCCACTCCATCCATATTCTGACAATTGTCTCACCTCACAGGGGTGACTCCAACAGCCCCATCCAGCAAGACCCCACATGCCCACTGGTCCACTTCTGCTTGCTTGCAGCCACAACCGAGCAGGAGACCAAGAGATGGGACAGTGCCACAACCACAAGGTGCAGCAGGTGTTGGGGCATGGATAGCCTAGCTGCAGGGGTCCTGAAGTAAGCTGGTGCGGGGCATGTGGGACAGTTCCACCTCCCCTGCCTTGCAGCAGCAGCACTCAAAAGAAATTAAGATATCCCCTGAAAGTAAGCCCTAGTACTTATTTGGGGGCCCAAAAGAAAATAAGACTGGGCCTTATTTTCAGGGAAACAAGGTAGAAGCAAGCACTGAAGTGTCTCCAAATGAAACTGTTTTAACATTACAAGCTTATACGTATCAGAAAAGAAGAAAATGTTCATATGAAGTTTCACAGTTGAGAGGGTTTTTATTGGAGCAGGCTTTTAGAATCAATGCTGCAGTGTTTATCCAAACACAACCAGCTCTCATAATAGGGTGTTTTGCTGATGCAACCATAAGGCAACCAGATCAGAGCTGCAAAAATATACACAACCACTAGAGGGTGGGAGAGTGTTAGGGCTTTTTGTATTCTTTTGTTGCCATCCAGTGGTCATTCACCTTTTTGCAGCTCAGATCTAGTAGTCCTGTACAATATTCCAACCAGGTTTTTCTTTAGCCTTTTAAGCCCTTTAAGTCCATGATTGATAGAGAAATTGAAAATAGGCTCCGAACCCTTTCAAACTGCGTTAACAAAGCCACCATTAGAGGGAGCTGGAGACAACAATAAGCTGCCTGACTGAAGGGTAATAGTCCCATCTGGTGACTTCTGAAAAGATCCAAATTCTGTTAGTTCTACTGGTTCTGGGTATAATGTAGTTCACCATGTTGAATTTAATAAGCATTTATAAGACAATTGGAGTAGCAGAATGCCAGCTTTGTTCTTTTCAGGAGAGGGCATGACTTTCATCTCAGAAAGACTGACTCAGGATTCTTTCTTTCTCTGAAGAAAGATTAAGTGATTTCTACCAAAGACTTTCGAAAGGAGAAAATGCCTTGGCTGAATTACTCAGTTATATATTTTCAGCTCCTCACATCAAACTGGGAGGGGACAAATCTCTTGAGAAAGTACAGATCAGTCAGAAAGAAATCTTGGAGTCACTTCAAACATCCTGTCAATAATTCATGGTTCATGCAATGAGGGTTTTTAAAAGCCCATTTTTTCATTTGCCAAGTACAGAGAGAGCAGAATGTTCTCCATTGTGTAGGAACACCATAGCAGATTGCATTTAACAAGGAAAGGTCAGCAAGAAGAACCATGCCTCCTCTTTAAAAAAAGTGCTAGAAAAAAAAATATTTTGCAATGTAGCAGCTAGGCTTGCAGGCACACAACTCTTTACACATCCATTCATGCACACATACCTCATATAATTGTAATGGGAATTGTTCTGATCCTCAAACAAGTGGGAATCAAAGGTCCTAAAATCTAGTTTGGATCCAGTGTACACTTGCTTTCACACATTTCAATGCAATTGGTTCATCTTGATTTTTAATATCATCAAACAAGGTGCTTGTATGCAGACGGAGTTAAAAAAAAACTAGGAAAAATAAAGGAGATTGTTATATTTGGAGGACAGTTTCTTTCTAAAAAAAGATCAGTGGCCTTATTCTAAACAAAAGCTCTTAGGTGAGACAGTTAATGTTTCACAAAACATTTCTCAGTTTTTAAAAAACTTTTAGTAAAAGCAGTTGGGTTGGTGAATAGGGTTGTTAGTTTATGTGTTTGTGTCTGTGTGAGTGTGTATGCAAGAGAGATCTTTTAATTAGGAACAGTTCTACTGAAAAGCTGTGGTTTCCATGGACTGAAGTGATACGTTAAAATGCATAAAGCAGTTTCAAGGATAACATTCTGAGTTTTGGAGGAAGAATCAAAACACTTCCTTTAATTGCTGCTTCATAAAATAGACGAGCACATATCTGTTCCCAAAGGGCTACCAGGCAAAATTCTAGCACTGTCAGTATGTGCCACTCTGCACTGCTTGTTATAACGTGAGAAGGACTTACATAAACCCAAGTATAAATTAGTAGCAAGGTTTTGGGGTTTTGTGATTATTTCATGAGATTTTGTGTTTTGAAATTTCTATCCATCCATCCATTTACCATCTCATTTATTTATTAAATTTATATGTCACCTGATTCCCAGCAACTTAGAGTTCAAATGCTTCATTTGTTAGCAGTTGAATTACTACTTAGCCATCAAGCTGATTGAATGACCATCACCATTCTGAAATTGAATTGAGTTAATGGAACCATTTTATTATAGCCTGCATACGTTGTTCTGATCTTTTTCATGAATGTAGGGTTACTAAAGTAATAAATCAGGAATGAGTAATTTAATGGCATTCCATAATAAGAGAATGTCTAAAATGTTTCTTCTTAGGTATAAGTAATCAGAACTTAATTTCAGCTGTGTTCTGGATTATAGCCCATTTCATGTGAAATGCAGGGAAATCGGTCCTATTCATGACGGCTCATATACTGTATCTATAGCTGTAGTTATATCTAACTAAAGATATGATTATTAGATTTCCCAGTTCAAAACAGTGCCACAGGATGAGTCACTCTAATTATTGCATTACACTAACCAAGTCAACAGTAACACCTGGAGTTAATTCCACATGCTATAATAGAGAATAGACATATGTTAATGAGAAAGTGTAACAGAAGAGTCCGCATAAACTTGCAGCAATTGAAAACAAATTTAGAATCAAATGATGTTCAAGTTGTAAACTTATTACATTCTGTTGAAAGAAAATCAGATTTACTTGTGATTCAGAATCCAGCAGATCAGGTGGTGGTAGTGGTGGTGATGTTTTGTACAGAAGTGAAGGGTCAAGATCAAATGTGACATTATGAGATATGAGCATCCAGTCAATGTCAGAGCTATCAGAACATGTTTGACGAGTCTACAACATTTAGGAGATTTTTTTCTTTTTTAAGATGTTGGAACTAAAGTATCTGCTAATAGAAATAGAACATTTTAATAAACTAAATGTAACAATGGAGGAAAACTTCTCCAATGGAGGAGAATCTGGATTTGTAGAATCATCCATTTCTGTTAGAATGTCAGTAGACAAAATAAGGTTATATACAGGTACTGTCTATTTGATTTTTTTTTGTTTCATATCCTTTAATGGAATTCCACTGATAGACCATATTTTCCCCCTTATAGGTGGGCATTGCTCCCATCATTTGAGTGATAGGTTGCCTAAAATGGAGGACCACAATCTCTGAGCCTCAAAGCTCTACACCAAATTATCCAAATGCAAAAATCACAAAGAGAAAATAGACTATTTAGGCTATTGCATTTCCCCAAGGGGGGGTAGAAATGGACCCAGATAAGGTGCAGACAGGAACCGAGTGGGCCCCGCCGCACATCAGGAGGCAACTACAAAACTTCCTTGGCTTTGCTAATTTCTACAGACAATTCATCCCATCTTTCACCCAGATCGTGCTCCTCATCACTAACTTACTAAAAACCAAAACAAGAGACAAACCAAATCCTAGCTAGCTTTGAACTGGCCCATGAAGTGCCAGGCGGCAATCGAGAAACTAAAAAGGGGTTTTTTTCCATTGAATTGGTGCTAAAGCAGCCAGACCTGGAAACCTTTTGTCATCCAAGCAGATGCAAGCAACGTGGCTGTCGGGGCTGTCCTACTCCAGGAAAACGAACAGAGCCAATTACAGCCCTGCACATACACCTTTAAAAAAAAAAGACAGACATGGAGCAATGATGTGCAGCCTCTGTGGTCCGCTCAGCTCTCCTCACTTGGCACCACTTCCTAGAGGGGAGTAGCATTCCATTCCAGGTGCGGACTGACCGTAAAAATCTGGAAGCTCTCAAAACCCCGAGGAAATTATCTCCCAAGCAAGTGCGATGGGCTTGATACTTTCAGCAATTCAACTTCACCCTCCAATATATAAAAGGGAAAAAAATCCTAGCAGACCATCACTGTCCAAATGACAGTATTTCCTGCACTTTCAGACAATTCTATAATAAAATCCATGGAAATTAGCAAAGAAATCCCACCCTGGGATGTACTTACGAGTGAAATTAAACTGGTTAAAGTACTAGGTCCACCACATCTGCTTGGGTGAGAGTTTGTGGGAGGTCCTGAGGATCTCTAAATTCTTGTGATCAGTCCACATCTTGAAAAGCACTTTACTCCCCTCCAAGAAATGCCGCCAAGTCAATAGTGTCCAGAGAATGGCAAATGCCTCCTTCTCCCACACTGTCCACCTTTGTTCAGTGTCTGTGAGTTTACAGGAGGTGTAGGTGCATGGTTGCAGCTCCCTCCTTTTGTTCTTCTGTAATAAAACTGCCCTCACAGCCACATCGCTGGCATTGGCTTGGATCATGAATGGGTTTGTTTTAGGATGTGCTCCTCAACAAATAGTCTTTTTAAAGTCACCAAAGCTTGTTGGCACTGTCCACTGCGTTGTCCACTGCAAGGGTTGATTGGGTCAGGGTCCCCCCGCCCCCCTGGTTCCGGTTTTCAGTAATTAGTGATTGTAAGGATTACTCTGGCAAACAAATTGCAGGTAGAAGTTCTCAAATCCCAAGAAGCTGTTCAAAGGGGTTGCCACTCCAGAATGGCTTTCATATTCACTGGATTCATTTCTATTCCCTTACTTGACACTCGGTAGCCCAGATAGCCCAGCCATTCTTGATGGAATTCGCACTTAGATAGCTTCACATAAAGATTTGTAGCTAGGTGTTTCATTAAAACTTGATGGATTAATTTGACGTGCTTGTCCATCTTTACAGTGAAGATGAGAATGTCATCTAAATACACTAGTAGAATGTCATCTAAATATACCTCTGATACAGGTGCTCATACAGCATGTCATTTATTAGCTGCATGAATACTGCAGGGGCTCTCCACCTCCGGTTCTTCCCCTCTGTCTGGGACTTCTGCTCCATTCTCTCTGCCTTTGACTCCTGCCCCCTTCTCCACCCGAGACCTCTGAGTTAGGCTCGAAGTAGTTTCCAGACAAAACTTTGGGCTAGTCAATCAGAATTGACCAGGGGGGCTTTGGCTTCTCTGGTCAAAATATGGCTCTATTGGGTGGCCAGGCACCCAGCTGCTGGCCTCCCATCCCTGCCATGATTTGGCATCCTGGAAACTTGCCTTATTGAGCCTTTCCCTGAACTGCTCCAACTCTTGGCTGACCAGTGTGGTTGAGTAGCTCCAGTCCTCCCCCTTGTCTTCCTCAGTCATTCTCTGGTCTCACCACCATGTTAGGTGTGCTCCATAGTGGCTCTGTGACACCATTGGGGGTTCGGTCTCATAGGTTGTCATCATCGCCTGCACTGTTCCTTAACTTTGGTCAGATGAGGACTCTCCATCCCCATTGGGTCACCCTGGGCTGATAGTGCATTGGCTTTCTCCACCTGAATCTTTGGATGAATGTCCAGCTTCTGCATTTCCCCTGCCGCTGGTGTGGTAACTGTCACCGTCACCAGGATCATCTCAGGCTCAACAGCCTCTGCTCCCTTTGACATCCCTTCTGCCATCGTTCTCTGGGGTTTTCTGACCTCCTGGTCAGTATCGGGTGGTCAGCTGGGTCTCAGGGGTCTCAGGTGATTTTTTTGGTAGATTGTGAGAGCTAGCTTAGTGTCATCATTCCGAGTAATGAATTCCCGTGTTTGGAGAAGTCCAGAGGTTTTCCCTTGTTGCTGCTTGGCAGTGGCACAGATAGGGCAACTTGCCACATACCTTTCAATGTCTTTTTTCAGAGACTCATTTGATTAGATATAAAATGTTTACAAAGCCAAAGTGCCCAGCAGACTTGGAGTCATCACTTTTCCCCAAGACCAACAGCCTCTGGCTTTCCGATACATATAGTTTAGACTCCATCCAGGGTAACTGATCCTGGACTGAACAAATGTTTCCATGGCTTTGAAACATTTGTCATCCTTCAGGGCAACTTTAAGTGTGGCCATTGCCTCACTGTTGACTTGCTAGTTTTCTTTCTTCTGCACTCAGGTGGTCATTTGGGCTGCCAATTGCTTGGATGGGAATAGCAGTTTGACTACTACTGCTTTAGAGCAATTATATTAAGGCATTCAGAATAAAGCATCAACCAGGAAGTTCTTCCCCCTGGGAGTTAGTGCAACTTGAATTTGAAGCGGTTAAAAAATTGTGCCCTGTTTAGGAGAGAGTCTCCAAGGGTTTTTTTTAGTGCCTTTAGGTTCTTGCGGTCAGTTCATACCTCAAAAGGCACCTTGCTTCCTTCAAGGAAGTGCCTACAAATTAAGAATGCCCAGAGCACTGCATAAGCCTCATTTCCCCATATCACCCACCTCTGGTCAGTTGCTGATAGTTTCCTGAAAGTGTAAACACAAGGCTGCATCTGGCTATCCTCCCACACCCACATCAGCCTGGGTGACAAAGGAAACGTTTGGGTCTAGGTGCTTCAGGACTGGTTCATAGCCATTTGAGCTTTTCAAATGCTGCTTGGCATTCCAAAGTCCATTTAAGAGGCTGGCTAGGCTTAGGTTTATCCTCCCTTTTGTCTTAAGCAAATCCATGAATGTGATCTGCATAAAAGACAGGATGAACTGGCAGTAATAATTACCGAAGCCTAGGAAGCTTTGTAGCTGCCTCCTTGTTCAGGGTAAAGCCCAGTCCAGCACCACTTGGACTTTTTGAGAGTCCTTCTTAATGCCTTGGTGTGAGATGTGATAGCCCAAGTAGTCTGTTTTGCTTTGGTGAAGTTCACATTTGGAGAGCTTGTCATACAATTTGGTGGCCTGCAGTTTTTTGAATATGGATCTCAGTAATTTCACATGCTCTGCCTTTGTTTCAGGGTAGATTAAAATGTCATTCAGATACACCAGTACTCCCTTATATAGGTGATCATGTAAGACCTCATTTATCAATTGCACGAATACTTCTGGGGGGCCCTGGAGGCTAAGGACTTCGAACTGGAAGCAGCCCAACAGGCAGTTGAATGCAGTCTTCCACTCATCCCCTTCCCTAATTCTTATGCTGTAGTAGGCCAGATTATTGAATATTTTGCCCTTCACCAAATGAACCAGCATGTCTTTCATTAGGGGCAGAGGGTAAACATTTTCCATGCAAACGGCATTTAAACCCCCCCTACTGTCCACACACTGTTGAAGCATCCTACCCTTCCTTTCACTGAACAAGGCCAGGGCCACTAGTCTGGGTCAGACTGATTGAATAAATCTGTGGGCAAGATTTTTGTCAATAAACAATCACAGTTCATCTAACTCTCTCAGTATCATAGAATATGATTTTGGCTTAGGCAATTTAGTCCCTGGAAGGATTTTTATAGCACAGTCCATTGGTCAGTGAGGGGGGAGTTCATCTGAATTGTTTTCACTATCTCTTTTAGCTTCCAATACTCTTTGGGAATAGTAGGGCAGTTTTCTTCTCACCCATATGCCACTACCCCGATTTTTCACTGTGGGGAGGCCACTTTCTGGAGTTTCAATTGCTCCTTGGGAGGGTGACTTGTCCTTGGGGACAATATAAAGCTTAAAGTCTCTATGTGGGCCCCCATCAGCATTTGTATGGGTTTGATGACAAAGATGACCAGGATGCCCTCTGCCACTGATGCGTCTAGTTAGCAAAATGCAATGGGTATTTTCAAATGTCACATGTGGCTTCCTAATTTTTCAACCAGAGCTGGGTTAACTAAGCCCCCGAATCTAGCAAGGCTCATAAAGTGGCCTTCAGCCCCGAGGTCTGGAAACTCTACAGGGAGCATCACTGGTGTGACTGGGCCACTTACCAGTGGGTCTTTGTTAGTGTCGGTTAGCCCCTGGCTGTTGGTTGGTGGGGTCAGAATTCCCTTGTCCCACTTTGATGACGGGGTGAACTCCACAACTTCCACTCCCTTCAGCACTGTTTCTCTGGCCCATTGTGGGGTCTTAGTAGCTTTCCCAGGTGGCCCAGGAAAGGTCTTCTTGGCTAGGTGGCCAGCCTTGTACTGTGCCATGTAGTGTCTTTCCTAGCCACGCTTGAAATAGGCGGTAGAGTGTGGCTGCAGGTTTTGTGGTTTCACTGCCTCTCTTTTCCCCAGGGCTGGTTTTTTCCACAGTGGGTTCGAGTGGTACTGGTTGCATGCTTGGTCAATCTCTACCTTCTCAGCCAGCACACATCAGTCATGCAGGATGGCAGGGGCTCCCCTTGAGATACAGGCATTGTACAGGTCATTTAGCCCATCTTTGAAGCAACTGACGAGGATGTCTTCCAGCCAGTCGTTGAATCAGCATGCCAGGTCCTGAAATTCTGTAGTGTACTTGGCCACTACTCTGCAGCCTTGATGCATGGTTTTTTGTTTTTTTTTTAATTATTGGTTTTTAAGACAAACATAGACAAACAAAACATAAAAACATCAAGCCATCTTCCATATATATACATACAGTGTGTCGGTTGGTTTACAAATTGTTTGTGCTTCAATTTCGTAGTCTTCAATTACAATTACATTGTATATATTCTCATATTTTCAATCAAGTATTAAATACATTATTATCATTGTTAATCAATCATTTGACTATACTTTTATACATTCATGTTTTACGAAGTAATCCATATATTACTTAATTTGTATTATGACAGTTCATATTATCATCATCTCAAATTTATCCTACAATCATTTTGTAGATATAATAAGAAAAGAATACATCTTTATATATTTATTATTTTCTAAGAATCTACATATTTCATTACCATGTTTTATTGTCTAACCGTTGATAGAATAGATCCCAAATTTTATAAAATTGTTTATCATCTTGTTCTCTGATTTCAAATGTCAATCTACTCATTTCAGCACATTCCAATATTTTCTTAATGATTTCCTCCGTAATGGTTTTTTCTCATTTTTCCAGTTTTTGGAAAAGGAAGGGGAAAGTGAAAGCAGAAGAAACTTTGTAACACTGCCAACTCGAGGCTTGGAAATATTTTATCTTTTTTTTCTTGACCAGACAAAGCTGAGAAAAAACTGAGACTTCTTTTCAAGGACATTGTAAATATGTTTATTGTTTTCTGTCCTTCTTGTGTGCCATCCAGAGTCATTTTTGTGAGATAGCTCTCCGTGTAAATTTGATAGGTAAATAAATACTTTATTATAAAAGAAATACAAACATTGGGAACTAAATACTCTTAATTCTGTGTTGTGTCATATTCTGCATAGATAGATAGTGGTGTTTCATAATTGGCTGCTTTCATTTACTTGAAAATTTAAATATCTTAATGCTGGTTATTTACAATTCTATATTACAGAGCACAATGAAAAAGTACTTTTCACTTAGCTGTGGGAAATGGGGTGTTCCCATACACTCCAATTAATGCTTAAGTTAAATCATTTAAGTTACCAGCCGGCAACATATTAAGTATTAGGTATTTTAATCTTCAAATGCAAGTTTAATTTATATGGATGTATTAATTCCAAGAAGTGGTGATGAACTGAGTTGATTCAGAAACTCAAGTGAGCTCAGTATTTGCTGCAGGGACAGAGTAATAGAAAGACAGCTCTATGTTAATTGGACAACAACAATTATCATCCAGAACCGAAAGAGGGAATGAATTAAGCTCAGTGCATCATTATTTGGAAATTGTACTGTCTATAGGTAGATTTGCCATTGTACCATGGTACTCAACCGCTTTGAAACACATTGAATTTGGTACTCAATGCATTTTGATGTGAAAATTTTGTCCCAATATTCATCTTTTGTTTGGTACTCAACGCACTAGCTAGAACTTGTCAGTGATGGCTACCTTGTGATTCACTACATTAAACCTTATGGGAAAAATTTGTTTTTGATACTCATTATTCATTCTAGAACCAATTAATGATGAATAACAAGATACCACTGTAGATACAAAGGAGCAAAAAGTAATTTTTTCATATTGGGATAAACTCTTGGTGAGCAAAGCCGTTTTATGTCTTGGCAATAATAAACATAGAAATCAGGCTCCCAAGATATTGGGGGGGGGGGCATGGAGAAGGGACAATGTCCTGGTTTAATTTATAATCTAGAGATTTTCTAGTGATGCCCATCCAAATAGTAATAAAGTTCAACCCTTAGGCATTCTGCTGTGCCATGCTTTTTCTATTTTAACCACCGACAACATTTTTGAAAGTCATGATGAAAGAATCTTATATATGCCTCTGACGCATTGGGAAATTGGAAATGCACATTTAGTGGCTTATTCCTGTTCGTGAAATAATTCAGAACTGCCCACATCGGTATCCAAAAAGTTCTGATTGACATTCAGATTCATTCTTGTCCACATTTTGCTTGGACATGACATCCTTTAATGGGATTATAGTTGAATTAGAATGATATGATGCTATACAGGCAGTCCTTGACTTGTAACAATATGTTTGGTGTCTGTTTGAAGTTACAACAGAAAAAATGACTATGTTTCACACTTATGACCATTGCGGCATCCCCATGATCATGTGATCAAAATTTGGTCACAAAATGGGGCAAAGTTCACTGAACAACTTCCTCACTCAGCAACATAAATTTTGGGCTCAATTGTGGTCGTGATGTGAGAACTACCTATACTACATCCCAGTGCAGAGGCAAAAGACTGGGAATGTTGTCTATCTTTTCTGCCTGGAGGATACTTTTCAATGAAAGCCACCAGCGGCACCGCTCCGCTGGAGGAGTAAAGAAACTCAGGGCAGCAGGAAAAGGGGGATGGCCCTGCCAAACCTCGCATGTCCACCTTGAGTGTCAGACTCTGAGAAAGCTGGAGCGCCCTCGCCAAAGACACTCGCCTGTCAGCCAGTCTACCCCTCCCTCTGTATCTCTCTCTCTCTCTCTCTGTGTATCTCTCTGTATCTGTATCTGTATCTGTATCTGTATTTGTATCTGTATCTGTATCTCTATCTGTATCTCGATCTGTATCTCGATCTCTATCTCTATCTCTATCTCTATCTCGATCTCGATCTCTTTCTCTGTGTCTCTTCTCTCTCTCTGGGCCAAGCCAGTGAGCTCTCCTTGGGGCTCTTCACTACTCCTTTTCTTCCTTGGCAACTTTTTGGAAATCCGGACTGGCTGAGGAATGAACACGAGCCACGGTGGAGGCTTCCCTTCGGCTGACCCTCTTCCACCTCCTTCTCTTGCCACCCCCCTGGCCGGCTGTGGCAGGACCGAGAGGGTGTGCATGAGTGGGAAGACCCTCTTCAAGTGAGTGGCTGGGCTCAGCCAAAGTGCAGCAAAGGAGTGATGTTGAGTTGGCCGCATCCACCCAGGTTTTGTGGCTCCTGGTGTTTTCTTTTCTGTGGGAAATAGGTCCAAATGGTTCTTTGAGTGTTTAAGGTTGCAGACCCCTGTCCTAGTCCAACCCCCTGCTGAAGCAGGACACCCTATACTACAAATTCTAATCCGGATTGGTCACTGGGAAAGAGGTTTACTCTTCTAAACTTTTGAACTTGTGCTGGAGCCCATCCTCAGGGAACTTCTCTCTACTGGAATATGTGTTTTGGACTATTCTATGCATCGTACGTATGTATGTAATGCATACCTATTGGTTGATTGATGTATTGGTGGCCAGCAATTGGCTGTTGTTTCCTTGTGCTGCCAGGTCCTTCGCTCCTAGCTGGTGCTAAATCAGTATTCCTATTAAGTGACAAGGAGCCCATTTCTCAAGCTCCTTTGGAAGTTGAGAAAAAGACTGATACTGGTTTTAATTGGTCTTGTCTTTAAGGCCAGGCTGCTGATTCACTAGCCTAAGAAGTATTGAAGCTAAAATGGCGGGAGATGAGGAGTAGGCTGCTCTCGGGGAGCCTAAGATCATTGTCTTCTAGCAAATTCATGTTCCAGCTTGTTGGTCACAATCCCAGTATCCGGGCATCACACCATCTGTGGCCATGGTTTTTGGTTACTGCTTCTAAAGGTCAGATTGTAATCAAGCAAAGATTTAATCACTGTATGAGAGGGCTGACCTGGGATAGAGAGTAAAGGTTGTGGTTCATAAGAGAGGAGGAGCTAACCTTTTCAAAGATATGCCTAACTGAGTTTCAGGTGTGGTATCAACCAAGACTCCATGGCAGGAGAGTGGGAGTGGTGATTGTCATCCAGGAATATGCAGGGGCATTGCACTACCAGATGTGAGAACCTGTTTACTAAAGTTGGACTCTGGGGACAAGTTGGTGTATATTGAGCTCCCTGCTTAAGCTCCTTAATTCATTTTGGAGTTAGTAGTAGAGTTCCCCAGACCTGCCTTTAGCCTGCCCTGGCTTGTGAAAGTGGCTTGGAGGTATCATGTGAGTGGGCTTAGTGGAGCACAATCTGAGGCCCTTTTAGGCTCACATTTCCTACTCAAAGAATAGGTGACTGTTGTGACTAGGAAAGCCTTTGCTTAACTTCATATTGTGTGCCAGTTTTGCCCCTTCCTAGATTGGTGGCTCTGCTCCTTGTCACTCATGCCCTAGTCACCTTCAGATTGTACTACTGTACTTCTGTGCTTTACAGGGAGCTGCCCTTGAAGAATAGTCAGAAGCTTCCATTGGTGCAGAATGCAGGAGTGCAGAAATTATGCGTCTCCTCCCCAGTTGCTTCTGGAATTCCCTCAATACCTGGATATGTCACCAGCCCTGCTTGGGGGTCCCAGAGAAGTTCTAAGATGGCTCTACTACTGTACCTAATGTTCATTCTCTCCTTGTCTTTCAGATTGTATATTTTAACCTTAATAATGATTGCTTTATATTTATAAAGATAGTTTTATATACTTGTTTTACCTGATTGTGGTATGCCATCCAGAGTCACTTCTTATGAGATAGGGTATAAATTTGACAAATAAACAAATAAACACAAAATGAAATCCAACTTTAGTATTATGCCTCAACTTGGTGTCCGGTATTGATTTTATCTTTCTGTCTCTTGTCTTGTATCCTAGTACTAGTTCCAATGGAATATTGTTCTTTCATGTGGTAAGTAGGCCCTCTTCTTACTGCTCAGGAAAATGTAATTCTGTTTATTTTTTCAATGTTGTATTTTTATAATTTGTAGGGTACTATTTGGAATTGAGCATCATTTTCTTGCTCACTCTGTTGACTTGCCAGTTTTCTTTCACCTGTACTCAGATGGTCATTTGGGCTGATACTGATGTCCTTATAGTAAGGTTAGAGGAAATTACCAATTTTTGTCATTCTAACTGGAAATTGGTAGGGAAACGTGTGTGTAATCTTAGAAAATGGCTGCAATCTGGTTGAACTGATACCGAGAGCCAATTTGGTCTAGTAGTTAAGACACCAGGCTAGGACGTCAGGGGCCATGAGTTCTATTCCCACTTTAGCCATGAATGCCAGCTGGGTGACCTGAGCCAGTCTTTCTCTCTCAGACCAACTCATTCACAGGGTTGTTGTTTTGGGAGAAATAACAGGAGAAAGGATGTATTTGCCACCTTGAGTTATTTGTAAATATAATAAAGGCGGGATACAAATACCACAAATACAAATACTACATACAATGGATTGTAAGAAGTAAAGGCTTGAGGGTGGGATCTTCAGTGTAAAAAAAATAGCTTCTTTCTCAAGTGGACTATATTAGAGGAGTTTGCTTTTTGATGATTGACAGTACAGATTGACAGGTGTTTACAAGTTCTTTCCTCCATAACCTTGCTGGGATAAGAACTGACCAGACAGCTTCTCAGTCTATATTTTACCTTTGGAAAATTGCATCTAATGATATGTCAGTGCCTACTGCCTGCTTTGCTTTGGTCATAATATGCTAGCTTTTATTTGTAGCTTTTATTAAAAAAAATACAAACTTATGGTCTATTTTAAGCCTATGGTAATGCACCTGTCCTTTGAAGCATCTGCTCAGTCAGAAGCTCTGTTACCTAGCAACAACTTCAGAAACTCTCTCTTTTTTATTGCTATGGAGTCCAACCTCGCCAATAGGATTTCTCAGCCCCCATTATTTTTAATGAGCTTCCCAGTAGCTACCCTGGTTTCCACTGGATAATTTACTCTGTGTGTACATATCCGATAGTGTGTTAAATTTGTCCTATTTATTTACCTGAGCAATAGGGACAGAAATTTTGGGATAGGACTAGGAATGCACAGAACAAAAAGGGCTTCAATGTCGTACACTTTGTAAACTTGGTCTAGTGATCTACAAGCTTTTAAGCACTTGTGTAAATTCTAAACAACAAATAATAAATTCAGAGGAGGAATTTTGATATGGACTATTAAGAGCAGGGGAGATTTACCTTTCTTAATTGTTAATCTTTACACTAGGATGGTATTCAACAAAAACTTGATACAATTATTTCAAAACGGCTAGGAACAAAATGCACAGTCAAGTGAACCATTAAAGACTGTGAAATACCAAAAGACAGGAGACTATGAGAATGTCTATCTATTCTTTTTAAGTGAAAACCTAGAGTATTTTATAGTTTTAAAAAGTGACTAATTTAAGTATAATGTAGTTGGGAGGGTTAGGAATTTTCTGTCCAATCAGCTCTTGGGAAGTTGTCAGCAGTCCCTGGGTTTAAGAGGAAACTGAGAATGAGCAGGAAGAGAGGCAAATGGAGGAAACCGAGATGAATAAAATTAAGTACAAATTAAATCCCATCTGAAGTAATATTCCATAGGAGGTTGCAATGAGAAAATGACATACTTCTCACCTCTATTGTCTTCGCACAGATTACTGTAGACTAGTTGTGTTTTTGTGTAATTGAACAGCACATCCACCACAAAAATGCTGGAAGAGAGGCTGAAACAGATGGTTGTTTACTGTGAATAATTTGTAATATTCTTCATGGATAAAGTTGCTTAGATCTGTTTCAGCTTGGATTCCAATATTGGCACAAAACAAGGGTGATTATGAAAGCCATTAGCAGTTAGGGCACTGACTAGAAGTGGGGAAACTTCAATGCTAGTTCTGACTTAATCAGGGAAGCTTGCTAGATGACTTTGGGCCAATCATTCTCTTAGACTTAAGAGAAAGACAATGGCAAATATTTTCTAAAAAATAACCACATTGTTAGCTATGCTGTTGCCATAAGTCAAGTTTAACTTGAAGTGGGGAAAACACATCACACAGCCAGAGGAACTGTATGTTGTTTTACATTATTTTCAGTTTCGGTTCTCAAGGGTATTCTGAGAAGTGAGAGTACCACTTCTCACTTCTTCTTGCTTACTCCACTCCTTTGAAGACAACAAAGTCCAGATCATCTATCTCCAGTCAACAGCACAGTCCTTTCAGCAGTTCCAAGAATGCTCCACTCTCATTTGCCCTACTCAAGTGACCCTGAGGACACAGATAAGCCTCTAAATGGCCTCAACAACTCTCTAAAAGAATACAAATGACTAGTAGTCTATAAGGAATATAAATCCTTCCATTCTCCATCATCCAGTCAGAGCTGAAGAAGCTTCTTGGATGAGAAGCGAATCATTTTCAAAGAAAAACAAGAAAGTCCAGTTTTCTCTAGAAAAAAAAAAAGCACCTTTGGGACATATTTAACTTGGGTTAATTGAGAAAGGTGGTTTTCTTGCAACTTCAGACATGTCAGGAGATTATTGTTTACTTGGAACCATTTCAGGTGGGTTTTCAGCCAGGATATGGGATCACACTGCTTTGTTTGTATTGATTAATAGCTTGAATCAAAAACTGCATGGAAGGAGTCTAAATGTACTACTGTAGTTGTCCTGGAGCTCTCTTCTGCTTTTGAAACCATGGACTATAGTTTTCTTTTGGACTACCTGAGTTTTGGGGAATAATATTTTACAGGACCGTTTGGGGTATTTCCTGTCAGACTGTATTCCAAATATTGGCTTCATCTTGTCCCCTACGCTATCCAGTATCTACCTGAAATAATTGGGAGAAGTCATTGGAGTAAGCTGATGAAACTTATCTCTTCTGTTTCTGTTAATATATTTAATGTTGTAGCTGGAACAGTAAAAGTGGGTAATGGATTAGAACACACAGTGGTAGTTGATCGGTTAGAGAGTGCGGGCTCCTGCATGAGGTAATCTATGTTATGAATGATTGCTGGGTTGCCGCCTTTTTCTTTTGTGTGATTTGTTTGCTGTTCTGAGATTTACCTAATGATTTACCTCATAATCTAGTGATGTGCCTGACCATTCTGTCTGCTGTAAATAGAAATGTTAAGGATATTTATTTATATAAAACTACAAGTTCGTGTCAGCGTCTCTGACTTCATTTGGGTCACTGGCTGTGCAATTCTCTGACACCTAAGCAGTATCTACATTATCTACATGAAATCACTGAGAGAAGTCATTCAAACTATTGGAGTAGATCTCTTCTATTTCTATGAGTTGCTATACATGCATAAAAAGCTAGTTTGAGCTAAGTGCTAAACGAAATTGTAGATGAGTCTTCACCTTAGTACTTGTTGGGAGTATGATCCCTACTAATTTCTCACTTCCAGATAATGAATATCCCAGTATCTTGAACAAAAAATATCCACAGATATGATTGGAGGTACATAACAAAAGTTGTATTTCCTCAGCCCTCTTCTTGTGCAGTCTAAAAAGTTTGTGAGCATAAAAACTAAAACAAGAAAGGACCAAGAAAAG
Organism: Pseudonaja textilis; assembly: GCF_900518735.1. Next base: position 2,583,695 of record NW_020769378.1, read on the forward strand.
GTTTAAGGTTCTCCTCCAACTTTAATGCTAAATTTGGAATTGCCAGGATTGAATTAGAATTGCAGTAGTAATTCTTCCATACCAAGGGAGAAAGGTGGGCCCAAGATATGTCAAACCTATAGGATTTTGAGGATGGAATTTCTGCAGTGTATAACTGAAAATGTCAAGATGGCGATGAACATTAAAAAACAGGCAGCAATTTAGTCACACCATAGTGGCCTTTTTTTTTTTTTTTTTTACACACCTTGTGCATAGCCTTTTTGTAGGAGAATGGTAGATACCTCTAATTTCTCACTCAGGGTTACTGCTCAGGGGTGGGATTCAAATTTTTTAACAACCGGTTCTGTGGGCATGGCTTAGTTGGTGGGTGTGGCTTGGTGGTCATGTTATTGGCTGGGTGTGGCCAACTCAATATCACTCACATCGAGGCACGCATCTCCTCGCCTGGCCTCTCATGACTGTGGGGATGCTGCAACAGATTAAGTGTGAAAAATGGTCATAAGTCACTTTTTTCAGTGCCATTATATCTTTGAATGGTCACTCCACACAAGCAAAGTACCAGCAAAGGAGGGGAAAAAAACTCCAGACACCTTCCTGAGACAGGAAGTCTAGTCCTGCCAAGAATGTAATAAGGGTTAACGGAGAGGCAGTTTCTGTAAGCAACACCAGAATGTTTCCTTCCTGCCTTCCTTACAGGATTAGGCCAGTAATTTCTTCTAACAACCGGTTCTCCAAACTGCTTAGAATGTTAACAATTGGTTCTACCGAATAGGTGCGAACTGGTAGAATCCCATCCCTGTTATTGCTACAATGTGTATGTGTGTGTGTGTGCGTGTGTGATATGTATACACATATATGCAGACAAATGCATACATCAAGATGTAAGAGGAGGACTGGGAAACACTTTCACTTCTGTTGTGTGGAACAGCTGCTGGGATTATATTTTTTCTCCTTATGTTCAACATTGTGAAGTTGGCAGAAGAACAGATAATTATAGATAATCTTCAAATTGCCTTTGAGGGACTGGAAAATAGAAATAGTGGCAGTCTGTACATTTCATGGAATCATAGGGCTGGAAGGAACCATGGAGGTCTTCTAATCTAATCCCCTGCCCTATATAAGGCTCCCACAACCTCCCCACAATGGCAGTGTAATATTAGGCAGGAAGGAGTTCAGTTGGAAATGCTATTGCTTGCTGTTTCCTCTTACCCCAGAATGGATATTTCACTCCGGCTTTGTAATAAAGGGAGCAGACCTGGGCACCAAAATAAAGTGGAGGAAACTATTGCGAATCAAATCAAACATTTATTATAGTCAATTACTTATGAAGCATATGTAGTAAAATAAGAAGAGATTAGTTTGCTGGGATGTCTATGGCTACCAAGTCAAGTCAAGTCAATATTTATTACAGTCAAAGACCAGAGCAAGTTAAAAATAATCAAGAAATATCCAGTTAAACATTTTAAAATAAAATAATAATATAACAGATAAAATCTATATTAAAATCACAATCTGGTATCCAACCTGTCCGCTGCACATGAGCAAAACAGTATGGCCTTATTATAATATAATATCAATCCTTAAACTGTGAGGCCCGTAGTCATTAAATACTAAAATGCAAGAGAATGACAATGCAAAAGGGTTTGCTGCATTAATTGTGTAAAATAGCTATGATGGATTAATCACCTGATTCTGATGAATCCCCAGTGCTGCTGCGCAGAATCTAGCCACCTGTGCTGTAAACACAGTCTGTTCGTCCTTAAGCAACCACTAGAGATAAGTAGTGTCAGAAAGACCAGGATACCTATCGATTATTGAGAAGAGACTTCTATAAAAAGAGCAACGACGAAGCATGTGTCCAATAGTCTCTACCTCTCCAGAGCCGCAGGGACTTTTCGTACTTGCTGTGCAGGATGGCCAATGGAAGCATATGGCACTGTGCAAGCGAAAATGCTGGTTCACTTTCTCCACTGGCTAAATAACTGGCAGTGGTAACAACATATTTAATAGAGTCTGGAGCCAGAAATAATAAACTTTTTCTAAGTCAGTTTGCCTCTCTATATTCTCTACCCTTTGTAAATATTGCGAATGAATCTACAGGGGGGGAAATACTGCATCTTACAAGAAAACTAAAAATATGAATAGTAGATAACAGTGCAGAAGTGCAATTGCCTAACAACAAATGAAAAATAATTAAGAGAACATAGTGCAAGATGTAATACAGAAAATGAAAAACCTCAGTAAATGTAACAATTCATGGTAAAATTACATACATAAAAAAGAGTATTTTAATAATATAACCACATAACAATAAGTGAGAAAGTGATAAATGTGGATTGAACTAATTGAAAGGAATTATTCAAAAGAGTTCACAAAATAAATAAAATGAAACTGGCAATCAAGGTATATCATATAAATGTAGGTTTTGAGATAAATGAGATTTAAATAAAGAAAATTTAATAAAAGTGTTTTTAAACTGGCAAGTGGAAGAAAAAAATCAGATTACATTTAACCAAAGAACAAGAAATTGACTGAATGGAGACTAATTAATAGCTCTGAATGTTTTTTGCAAAATGGAAGCAAATAAAGAAGAATTATTCAGAGGAAAGAACAATCAAAATTGCTTAATGCAGCAAACCAAATGTGCTAACAGCCAGCCTCAAACAAGGCTGCAAAAGAATGAGAGAAATCATAATAAAGGGAAACCTCTGCAGCACTGGAACTGGATTCAATCACCTATTTCCTAGCTCTTTTCTGGCCTTCTTGAGATGTTTAGAATATTCATGAAATTTGTCCAGAGGACCACCAATTAAAACTATCATTTCCATACTACCTCTACTTCCCCGCTCTCAATTCCCAAAGGCAGTTTAATAATGATTCAGTCTTTGATGTCAAAACAATGAGCTACTACAGGTTTTGAAATAATAATTTAAACAAAAACTCACTTTACACAACAGGGAAATAAATTAGATCCATGTTCCTCCTCTCCATTGATATTTATTTCATGTTCTGCACATTTCTGGGCATATGCCCAAAATTCCAAATGAGCGATGAAATAAACAAAAAGCTGTAACATTTTTTTTTCTTGTAGACCTTCTGGAAGCTGCAAATCCAGAAACTTAGAAAATATTTAACACCACTGACAATGCTGCTGCCCTACAAAGGGACCTTGACTATGTCTCAGAATGGTTGCGTAATTGGCAACTCCAAATTTCAACTAATAAATGCTCTCTCCTACACATTGGCAATAAAAATCAGAACACCAAATACACGTTGGGCAGAAATGATCTCATAGATGACCCTCTGTCAAGGACCTAGGAGTACTGATCTCAAACGATCTAAGCCCCAGAACTCACTGTAACAACATTGCCAAAAGAGGCATTAAGAGTTGTTAACATTATTTTGCGAAGCTTCTTCTCCAGTAACATTGAATTGTTAACTAGGGCATACAAAACCTTTGCTAGACCAATTCTCAAATACAGCTCATCCAACTGGAAACCACACTGTATATTGGACATTAACACAATTGAGTGGGTTCAGAACTATTTCTCAAGAACAGTACTCTACTCCTCTACCCACAATAGAATTCCCTATGCCTCCAGGCTTGAAATTTTGGGCTTGGGCAATCTGGAACTACTCCACCTGCGGTCCGATCTGAGCATAGTACATAAAATTGTCTGCTACAATGTTTTGCCTGTCAACAATTTCTTCAGCTTCAACCACAACAATGCATGGGCAAACAATCGATACAAACTCATGGTAAATCGCTTCAAATTCAATTGCGGAAAATATGACTTCAGCAAGAGTGGCCAATGCCTGGAAGGTTCTACCTGACTCCTTGGTTACAGCCTCAAATCCTCACAGCTTCAATCTCAATCTGTCTACTGTGGACCTCACCCCATTCTTAAGAGGTCCTTAAGGGAGGCATGCATAAGTGTACCAACATGCCTACCGTCCCTGTCTTACTGTCCCCATTTACCTGTATTTACTTTCTCTCTTCATGTTTATGTTCATACCTGCACTTGTTATCCTGTATGTTTGACAAATAAATAAAATACCCCAGAACTCCTACTATTAGGCAAACATCTGCCACAGTTTCCATGTACTTTCAGGATTTTAAAGGTATTAATTTTACTGGAATGTCTAATACACTGTAAAAAAATTAATTGGCTCACATTGATGTTAAATACATTGATATTATAGGGTCCAGGCCTGCTTCTGAAATGGTTGCAGACTTCCGATCTTGTGACTTGTATTTTATCATTTAGATGATAAATGAAAGATGAAAGATTTACTGATTTATTTCAATAATATTATAGGTAAGTTTGTAAGAGACAAGGTTCTTTGCAAAAAAAAGAATATATTTGATTTTCTTTTCACTTGGCAATGGCATAGTCTTTTTTGTATATAATTTTATTAAAATATTTAAGCAAGAAGAAAATTCCAGCCCTATGATTCTATAATTCTATGAATTCCGTAGTAGTGTTTATGAGTAGAAAGAAATCTTGCAAAAGGTGCAAGAAAATGAAAAAAGGAAGAGAAAATGGAAAAGAAAGGGCAAAAATATCAAGAAGTGGCTTCTGATATTCTTCATAGCAGTTATAAGTCCAAATATAGTTTAACCTCTCTCTCTAAAGATATATCACATTACTATAATATGATATAATCTATCTTGTGTAATCATCAAAGCTGTAAGTCACAAGTTCATTTTTTTTCCATTTTTACACAAAAAGAAGCTTCCATCCAGCAATGAACGTAGTTAATATACTTTTTTGTATTTATCCATTTCTACAAAATCTGTCAACTTCATCAGCCATTCCCGAATAGTGGGTAGTGTCGAATATTTTTATCTCTGTGCATACCATAGTCTTGCTTTTATGATCATATATTGAAATAATCTTCCATGTATTTTTCTGTTTATCCATTAATCCTACATGGAATTAATCTTTAAGATCCTCTGTATCAAAGTGTGTGTGTGTGTGTGTGCAGTTTTTTTACATGCTCACCAAACATAATAAGTAATAGTTTATGGTCAATGTTAATATAGATATTTGTTCAGTTGTGAAAATTTGTGGTTATCTTTCAAGTGGCTGTTTTTTAAATTATTGTAAAGTTTCCAAAAACTTCCAAGGCAGGTCCAAATGTACCATTATGACTAAAAGATTCATCTTTTGTTTAGTCATATGATTATTAAATTTATTCACATTTCAATTATTTCTGTAGTTCCAGAATCAAATTACTTGCTGCAATTTATTTTATTTACACTCCTGCTTAGAAAGAAAGACATGAGTGAACACAAATTCCTACATCAGGATCCAAAGACAAGATTGTTACAATGTAAGAATGGGAAAATTTATTGGATAGGTCATCTAAATACCCCAAAACAGACAAGACAAGAATTATGAAAGTTAAGCAAACAGACCGTTATTCAGTTATGCCAGCAATGTCCCCAACAAACTCTAAGCAAACAAGCAAAACAAACACATGTATCAACTTAAAAAACACAAGTTCAAAAGAAAAAGAAAATCCAATTATAGATATTTTTGGGGAGGAAAAACAAAGCATCACATATTAGAATTAGATATCTGTGTTTGGATTTGGGATGGTTTCTAATTCAGCTGGAGGCAGGGGCTATGCAATTTATTATGTCTCAAAATTTCTCTACAAATTAAGCCTCCAATTTTGGTCCAAGATTTCAGAAAGGCTACAGTATGTTCCAAAATAGTAAAAAGAAATAATAATTGGGGGGGGAATAGGTTCATGTCCTGCCTTGGTCTTTGTCTTCCGTTTTTGGACAGGTAGCAAGACTGTGAGGAATGAAGAATTAGATTTGAATGCAATTGCTGTGGCTCCAATCATACCTCATTATCACCAAGGTTTGTCAGTGTGATGGCACTCTCAGCAGCAACTGCTAATTTGTGTTTTTTTTCCCCCATTTATAAAATGATAAGGTTGAAAGGGGCCATTGAGGCTATTGAGCCCAGTCTCCTGCTTAGTTCAGGACTCCAAATTAAACCACCCCAGACAGATAGCTGAGCCTCTGCTTGAATGCATCCAGTGAATGGCAGCCCACCACTTCTCCTGGTAATTGGTTCCATTCTTTAACTGTTCTTAATGTGAGAAAGGCTTTTTGTAAACATTCAACTGGAATCTGTTTTCTTTAAATGAAAGACCATTATAATTCCATGCCTGAACATGGGAACAATCAGGTGGTTTTTTTTTCTGTACAGTACCACTTCATGTACCTTATCTCTATCATCAGTTCTCTCAAAGCTAAACATTATTTGCTTCACTGTCTCTTCATATGCTTTAGTTTCAGTGATCATCCTTGTTGTTTTTCTTTTAGTCTGTTCGAGTCCCTAATGAATGGTAATTGCCATAACTAAACACAATAATCTTTAGAATTAAAATTAAATTATTATTTCCCATGATCTAGAAGGTATTCTTGATAAAGTCAAAACTGTATTTGTCATTTTTTTTTATTTTATGAATGTGTCGTCACATTGCACAGCTGACTCATATTCAATTTGGCATCCACAACTTAAGATGCAGTTGTAGCCCAAAGGGGCTTCTGTCAGAAGAATGGACAACTTGCTACAGCAAAATTGCTGTGGCCAACCTACCATGGCCAACTCACCACAACCATCTCATTACAGCCAAGGCACTGTGGGACAACTTCACCATGGCCAACTCGCAATGGGACAATTCTATTTAATTATTTAAAATAAATAAAAATATTTTAATCTTTGCCATTAACATTTTATTCTGTCCCTCCTTTTGCATCCTTTCTTTAATTATTCTGTTTCAACGTTTCTTTGATATTGGTGTAGCTCTTGTCCTGCAGTGTCCTGTGGCAAGATTATTTAATTATTCTATTCCACCATTTCTTTGATATTAGTGTAACTCTTGTCCTGAGTTGTGCTGCAGCAAGTTGGCCATGACAGGTTGGCTGTAGCAAGTTAGCCATGGTGAGTTGGCTGTGGCAAGTTGGTCATGGCGAATTGGCTGCGGTGAATTGTCATAGGTCCGTCAGATGCAACTCCCATAGAGAAATTACTAAAGCAGGGATGCATTTTAGAACCCTTACATTTCAATGGTTCTATTAACATTCCGGTTAATTGTTATGTCAATCCTTTGTACCATTCTTCCATGCTGGCCGATGGACCCTTATAGATTTGTTCTGTGGATATACCATTATGTTGTCCATGACAACAGTACATAATATGTGTACATAAGAAAAAAGCATTATATCTATATGGCAATATTGTAAGCTTGATTGTCCAGGTTTGTTTTAAAAACATCCATTAAAAATTAAATTCAAAAGTTTGCACATCAAACAGTAAAATAAAATAAAAATTAAACCAATTAAGATAAAAATAAAAAGAAAGCCAAAGAAGATGAAACCCAGTGTGAAGTAGTTAACCCATAATGGATGATGATGTGGGAAGCTCCCCTGCCTGCCCTTCTAGATAATAAAATATTTGGGGGAATATTAAAAGAGGTAGAATATTATATTTCCCCAAAGCAAAAATGGAAAAAAAACCACATGTTTTTAAAGACAAACCCAGTCTTCCTGCATAGTGATTCAGCCTCCAATAAGTGCGTGAAGTTTTTAGAGATGGACATTTTGTGTCCATTAAGAAAGACTGGCTCAGAAACAAAACACCTTCACCTCTAGCTATGGCATTAACATTTACATTCTTCTCCACCCAAATTCTAAGAACGGGACATAATTTTAAGGACCCACTACCACAGCAAAAGACACAGCGCTCACTACATTACACAAACCCCTGGGGCATTTCAGACATTACACATATTGGCCATGGTGAAGTTGTCCCACAGTGCGTTGGCTGTAGTGAGATGGTTGTGGTGAGTTGGCCATGGTAGGTTGGCCACAGCAATTTTGCTGTAGCAAGTTTCCCATTCCTCTGACAGAAGCCCCTTCGGGCTACAACTGCATCTTAAGTTGTGGATGCCAAATTGAATATGAGTCAGCTGTGCAATGTGACGACACATTCATAAAATAAAAAAAAATGACAAATACAGTTTTGACTTTATCAAGAATACCTTCTAGATCATGGGAAATAATAATTTAATTTTAATTCTAAAGATTATTGTGTTTAGTTATGGCAATTACCATTCATTAGGGACTTGAACATGCTAAAAGAAAAACAACAAGGATGATCTCTGAAACTAAAGCATATGAAGAGACAGTGAAGCAAATAATGTTTAGCTTTGCACTCACCAAGTTAATTTGTCAGCTGTCCCAGAACCACATTCTGTGGTTCTACTCTTCAATAAACTTTCTTGAAATGTGTTTGAATATTAGTAGCTCAGGCTGGTAGTTATGTGGTTTGAGGTCTGAGCTTGGCAATTTGGTTTGGGTTAGATCAAATTTGTGACCTTCTGAATCTTTTTGGACTGACATGAGGGACAGTTGGGCATGTATTTTGATAGCCAGGATGGTTGGTGCAGTTTGGTTGATAGCTTTCTTCCTGTTTGTCCAACATAGCTCTTTTTGCAGTTGCTGCACTGGATTCAGTATCTTTGCCTGATCTTTGGTTTGTTTCTGTCTGCCCTTTCATTTCTGACAGGATCAGTCTGAGAGTTGAGGTTGGTTTTGATGCAGCTTTGTTTATGGCATTTTGGGTGGTTGCTGTGGAAGTTGAGGATTTGTCCTGTGTGTGTTGCCTTCCTATACACAGATGTTAGAAGTTGGCTATTGGTGGTTCTGGTTACAAGGACATCCAGAAATGATAGTTTGTCATATTCGGTTTCTATTGTAAATCAGATATCCAAGAAGACATTGTTGATCATTTGGTAGGTTTGATCGACCTGATTGTGCTTGATTATCACAAAGGTATCATTAATGTAGCATACCCTTAGCTTGGGATTTATCTGTGGAAGTACAATTTCTTTAATCTTTTGCATGATAACTTCTGCAACTAGGTTGGATATAGGAGATCCCACAGGTGAGCCCTCAATTGTTCATAGATCTCTATGTCAAATTCGAAGTTGGTGGTCAAGTATAGTTGGAGGAGTTAGCATATGTGTTCTGTTGTGAGTGGTTCTCTTGGTGGCTGTGCATTGTCCCATAGTTCTTTGATTAGGTCAATTGCTAGTTTCAGATCTATCAATGTGAATAATGTGGTAACATTGAATGATATCATTGTTTCATCTTTGTCCATGTGTAGATGTTTGAGCTCATCGAGGAATTGTGTGGAGTTGTTTATGGAGTATTGGGAATTGCTGATTAGGTATTTTAGGCATTTCCACATTTCTTTTGCAAGGTTGTAAGTATAAATGTGCTAGGGAGTGAGACAATTGGTCTGAGTGGGGTGTTTTCTTTGTGCACTTTCAGGAGAACTAAGAACTAAGCTATGTTTGAGTTGCTTGCTTTCACTCTCTGATATTCTTTGGTGATTTGATTTGATTCTTGCAACTTTTGTAGGGCTTTGTTGATCTTGTTGGTCAGCTTCACAGTTGGGTTGGTGTTGATGCATCTATAGGTGGATGTATCCTATAGGAGTTGCTTGGCCTTTTGTATGTAGTCACCCTTGTCTAGTAAGACAGCCACTTGACCTTTTTCAGCTGGTAGGATGACAATATTGTTCTCAGTTTTGTGGGACTTCATTGCCTGTTCCTATTTTGTAAAGATGCTGGAGTTTTGTTTGGGTATCTGGACAATGGTCTGACATATTTGTTGTTGGGCTTCTTCACTGAGGTCTTTCACTTTTAAGTCCGTTAGTCTGGATAGCTTGCTTTGCAGGACAATGTGCTTCTTTTATCTAGTATTTGTTGTTCTGTGCTCAATTGCTGCATTTCAAACTTTGCATAAGTTGTGGTCCAATGGTATTGTTTCATAAGAGCTTTTGCTCAGTGAGTCATTTTATGTATTTGTTGAGACGGTTGTGAACATCTGTTATCATCATGCGGATCATACGTTTACCATTCTCCCTTGCTATTGTCCATGCAGCTGGATGATTGATTGGAGATCTGTAGTTAATGCTTTGAGGAAGTATGTTCTGTCTTAGGAATTTATGAAGCAAAAATAGTTGCTCGCATGTGGAAACTTCTCTTCAGGCAAAGGTGTCCTAACATTGAGTGGCATTGAGCGTTGGACCTCCCAAAGGTGATTAAACTATGTTTGAGTATTAGTAGCTCAGGTTGGTAGTTAGGCTGTTGGTTTGAGCTGCAAGCTTGGCAATCTGGTTGCAAACATTTCAGCACCATTCGAGGAAACATTGTCAGCGCGTTTTGAGTTGAGCTAGTCCGTCAGAACACAGGTCTTTAAATACCTTTTTATGAGATGCAAATTAGTCTGACTGTTGTTAGTTCAGATATTTCTGAGTCATGATCTGATTTTGGACTGTTTGATTAGCTGGCTGTTGCTCAAACCAACAGCCTAAACTTTCTTTCTTGAGCAGCCTCCATTTTATTCCCAGCTTGGAACTGAAGATGGATTTTTCTTCCTATAATGGTGAGATAGCAGAACTTCTTAACTCTTATTTTGCATCTCTTTTCTCTCAATGGGAAGGGAAATGTACTTCTAGAGGCCATCATTATGCCTTCCCAATCCACCAGGAGGGCAGGAATTCATATTAGTAAAGACTAGGAGAAGGTAAAAGGGGAATGTAGCTAATTTAAATATTGAGGGCCAATTGTAATCTTTGCAATCCCTTTAGAGGACTAATGAGATTACAGAAGACTGCAAGGGAACAAAGGTCATTCCCATCTTCAAAAAGAAGACATTCATTAATTAAACTAAAGTCCTGTCAGCTGGATGTCTACAGTGGGTGAGATCTTAAAACAAATTATTTTGAATATGTTGCTCATAATAAACATGTTAGTCATAATAAACCATAATAAGACTCCTTAGCCTTGCACTAATGATTTGAATGAAAAGGTGGAGAGAATGTTTTTCCAGATTTTAGATGTCCCAGAACTGGAATAGGTAGCTAACACTATGGAAGACAAAATAAAAATTCAAAATTTTTGGAAATAACTGAATGATACCAAATAAAGATAAATGCCAAGTTTTGCATTTAGGAATAAAAATCAAATGCACAGATATACTGTAGATACAGGATACTAGGCTTGGTTAATGGTACCTGTAGTAAAGATTATGAAATTGTAGATAATCTCTCAGCCTGAGTATTTACTGTTACATGTCAGCTACAATAAGAAGGCAAATGCAGGTTAGGGTGATTTTTAAAAAAAGTATTGTTATTGTTAACAAGAAAGATGTTTCGTGCATTTTTCATTGATCAGACACTACCTCAGGTAGTCTGTGTAGTTCTGGATATCACATTTGAAGGAGGATTAGGAGAGATTTAATCTAAACATTAGGAAGAACTTCCTGATTGTTTGGCTGCCAGCAGGTGGAACATGTTGCCACAAACAAAGGGAGGTTTTCTTTTGCAAGAGGTTTGGATGATCATCATTCAGAGGCTCTGTGGTCCTTTCCAACTGTATGATTCTGTGATAATCATCTCCTTTATCAATAAAGCCATTAATAAAAAAAATTGAAGAGTAAAAGGAGCCTATGATTAAATCTTATGGGATGCCCCGTTCAATACCCTCCACTTCAGGTTATTAGAATTAGAATAGACCTGGAAGGGACCTTGGAGGTCTTATAGTCCAGCCCCCTGCTTAAGCAGGAAGAACCTGTGCTATTTCAGATAAGTGACTGTCTAGTCTCTTCTTAAAAACCTCCAGTGATGGAGCAGCCATGATTTCTGAAGGCAAGCTGTTCCACTGGTTAATTGTCCTCACTAACAGTTTCTCCTTAATTCCAGGTTGCTTCTCCCTTTGCTTAGTTTCCAACCATTGTTTCTTGTCCTGCCCTCTGGTGCTTTGGAGAATAATTTGACCCCCTCTTCTTTGTGGCAGCCCTTTAAATACTGGAATACTGCTATCATGTCACCCCTAATATTTTTCTCTTTAGACTAGCCAAACCCAAATCCTGCAGCCGTTCTTTATGTTTTAGTCTCCAGGCCTTTGCCCTCCTCTGAACTTTATCCAAAGTCTCAACATCTTTTTTTGTAGTATGGGGACCAAAATTGGTTGCAGTATTCCAGGTGTGGCCTTACTAGGGTTTTATGAAGTGGTACTAACACTTCACATGATCTTGATTCTAGAGTTATGTTCCTTCAGTGAAGAACATTCGAGTACAGTGTAATTTTTGGAGATATATTATAGATTTAATTATCTTGTGAATCGGCATGTTTTTAAGAGTTACAATTAATTTATTTATGATGTGCCCTAGAACCTTTGGAGATACTTATATAAAGCTAACGAGGTTGTAGCCCATAGATTCTCTTCTCTTTTTTTTTTAGAAAAGAGGGACAATATATAAACTTCCCCCTTTTTCTGCTTTTGTATTTATCCATTTCCACTGAATGACTGATCAACCGATTTGTTTTTCTATTTCTTTTATTCTCAATATATCTGACTAAGTATTGTTCTTAGCATCTCTTGCCAACTTCAAGCATGTTTAGAAGGACTACGCTAGGCACAGTTTTTTCCCCCACAGCTGCTGTGGGATCATTATTATTTTATGTCTCTTTGAAAAATTGCATTTTTCTTTTGAAAAGGTATCACCCATATATTCTCCTTGATTGGCGGATGATGGTAGATACTTAATAAAATTGTTTTTTATTTGTTCCTGTATTCAGGTGCTATTAATTCAGGTGCTCTTTATCACATTGCCAAATCCATTCATTTGGATTTCTGAAATGTGAATTCTTTAAGCTTCAGTGCTTCCCCGTCTCCCGTTTCTCCAGTTGCTTCCATACTATCCATAAGTTTTGTACTTCAACTGCCTCATCCCAAGTATGGGGTTCTTTCCATCCAATCTCCATTCCACATTGCAGTATGCAAGTATCTTGCCCATGAATAGCGCCTAAGAATTCCCTCTTTCCACCCCACTGAGTCCAACTTTTGTATGTTGAGGGCAAGATGGGTGATGTTTCATGACTGCCCCCACAGCAGCCACCAACCAGTCCAGTAACACACCTGTCTGCAACAATTTACATGTATTATTTATCTATCTATCTATCTATCTATCTATCTATCTATCTATCTATCTATCTATCTATC
>NW_020769378.1:2599186-2780514 GCF_900518735.1 Pseudonaja textilis
TATTGTATTGTATTGTATTGTATTGTATTGTATTGTATTGTATTGTATTGTATTGTATTGTATTGTATTGTATTGTATTGTATGGTTTCTTTGTGTCTGGGTGCTTTAGAATTGGCTCTGCTGAGAACAGTCATTTAAGTTCTTCAAATGCAGCTTGGCAGTCCATTGTCCAGTTCAAAGGCTGTTTCAGTTTTGGGCTCCCCCCGCTTCATTTTTAAGAGGTTAATGTGGAGGGCAATCTGAGCAAAAGTGGGGATAAACTGGTGGCAAAAATTGGTGAACCCCAGGAAACTTTATAATTATTTAAATGTACGAGGTGTTTCCGAATCAAGTACAGCTTGCATTTTTTGAGGGTCCATTTCCACATGCTGGTGTGAAATGCAGTACCCCAAGTAATCAATTTTTTCTTGGTGGAATTCACATTTGGAGAGTTTAGCATAACATCTGGCAGAACGGAGTTTGTTTAAAACAGCCTGGATTAGTTTTACATATTCTGCTTTGGTCTTAGTATATATTAAAATATTGTTCAGATAGACCAGGACTCCCCTATACAAATGATCATGTAGCACTTTGTTTATTAATTGCAAAAACACTGTGGGTGGCCCTTGTAGCCCAAATGGGAGCACTTTGAATTGGTAGCACCCAAGGGGTGTGTGTTAAATGCCATTTTCCACTCATTCCCCTCTCTAATTCTGATTCGGTAGTAGTAAGTCCAGCTTTGAAAAAAAATTCCCTTTAGCAAGGTGTGCTAGCATATCGTCCATAAGGAGCAGAGGGTACATGTTCTCAACAACAGGGGTCACCAACCTTTTGGACCTCAAGGACCACCAAACTCATAATTTTAAATCCAGGGGACTACTAATATGAATTTTGACTGACGGTGGCTTGCTGACTTTGGTGGGAGAGAGAGAGAGATCTAATCTAACCTCTCTCTCTCCCTCCCTCCCTCCCTCTCTCTCTCTCTCACACACACACAGAAACACATAGAGCGTTTCAAATTTCTTAACAACCAATTCTGTGGGCATGACCTAATTTGTGGGTGTGGCTTGGTGGTCATGTGACTGCCTGGGCTGGCTCATATGTAAATATTATAAATATTTATATAAATATTGAATTTTTTATAAAAAAGAGCAACTTTTACCCAAAATCAGGCAAAGCAGGCAGGCAGATTGAGTTGCTCACAGAATCACAGATTCACTTAGAGAGAGTTCTGCATTTCTGCCATCGGCTATCTGAGTCTGCAACTGAATAATAGAACCTTTAGTCCTAAGGGAGGTTCGGCTCTGTTTAAAAGCAGAGCCGAAGATCTAAAAATTAGCTAGAAAGCAAGAAATCCAATGATTTCCTGCTTTCTAGCTAATCCAAATCTCTCAGCACAGCAAAACAACTGATGGTTGGAAAAAGGAAAAATAGCAACTTAGCAAGCAAGTTTGCCAGGGAAGGAGTGGGCAGGGTGGGTTCCCACGGGCCATGTGGGCGGTGCAGCCTTGTGTTCCTGCACAGTCTGGATAAATTGCTTTGGGGGGTGCTCTGGGGGTGACATTTCTCTGCGGACCACCAAAATTTTCTTGTGGACCACCAGTGGACCGTGGCTTACCAGTTGGCGACTGCTGCTCCACAATGATTGTATTTAAATTTCTAAAATCCACATAGAGATGTTTTAAACCATTTTTCCCCCTCTAAATAACATTGGGGCTGTTTGGTCAGGCTGGCTCAATGAAACCCCTTGCTAGGTTTTTCTCAATGAATGCCCTCCAGATCTTCCAGCTCCCTTGGGGACATGCTATACATCTTGGGTTTAGGGAGTTTGGCGTTGGGTAGGATTTCTATCACATAGTCAGTGGAGTAATGTGTGTGTGGGGAGCTCGTCAGAGGTTTTTTCACCAGAAACCTGTGCCAAGTCTTTGTATTCTTTGGGTATGCCCTGGGTTGGCATGGTGTAACCAGGCATTGGTGTTTCTCAGTGCTCCACTCCCTCAGTTTCTGTATGTGGATTCTCGGCAAAAGTCACGTGCATCTGGAATTTTATGGTGCCTTGCTTCCAATTAATTTTGGGGTTCCATTTCTTCAGCCACGCAAGGCTCAAGACTAGCAGCCATTCCATCCCAGGTGCCACTATAAATGCAAGCATTCCTTCATAGCTCCCAATGCCTATTTGTAGAGGCTTGGTGGTAAAAGAAGCTGGCTCCTCCCCTGCTACTGACTCATCTAGTTGGCAAAAAGTGATGAGGGTTTTCAGCTTTCTTACATTAATCCTCAATTTTCCTGCCAGGGTTGGCCTGATTAAACAGTGGCTGCACCCTGAGTCCAATAAAGCGGAGATTTTTATCTCTTTGTCCTGGCTGGGGGTAAGCAGTCTTGGGGGAGGGTAAGCGGTTCAATTGGTTTGCTTGCCAATGGTTCATCCTCTGGATTGCTCCCAAATGAGTTTGGTTCCTCCTGCTGAGATGCCGGTGTTTCCTCCCCAAAGAAGGGAGGGGATGGAAACTCTACAGTCTCTTTGCTTCTCAGGGTGGTCTCCTTCCCGCACTGGCCAGGTTTCACAGGTTTTTCCCCCCAAACAGGCATTCTGATTTCCGGGTGGGTGTTTGAGAATGACATTCTGCAGCTCGGTGCCACTCCTTTCCACACTTGAAGCAGAATGAGGGTTTCAGAGAAAATGTGGTTTGCGGTCTGAAGGGCACTCACTTCCATTTGGGTGGGGATTTCTTCCACATTCATCCCGCTGATACTGATTTCAGGCCGTATCAATCTCAGCTTCTTCGGCGGTGAGATAACACTCACGTAGGTGATTTGATGCACCTCGGGCCATGCAGGCATTGTAGAGGTCATCACTCAGTCCATCCTTGAAACAGCTTACCAGAATATCCTCTGGCCAGTTCACATGACACACAAGGTCTCAGAATTCTTCAGTATACTCTGCCACTGGCTGCCATCCCTGCAGCCATGACTTTAATGCAGTCACAAGCTTTGCGATCTGTGAGGGAGTCCTTGAATTGCCATTGTAGGGCCATCATGAAACAGTTGAAGTTCTGATGCATCGGCATTATGTAGGGTCACAATCCATCTGGCAGCGGCTCCTTCCAGGGCTAGGGTAATGACTCGCACTCGGGGTCCTTGGGTCTGGAAATCGCACCTGTACTCCTGCATGTATGTGAGCACATGTACCACGAAAAATCCCAATTGTTGTGGATCCCCATCAAATTTCACCCTGAGGGAGGGAGTTTTTCTTTCCAGTTGTAGGACTTGGGGCTGGTTGAGAATGGGTCCCAGGGTGTGTGTCGCTCAGGGGGCAGGGTTTTCTGGCCCCCTGGCTGCTTCTGCTGCACCATCCACTTGATCGGCAGGTTCTGGAGAGGGGGTGGCCCCCCTGGCATCATTTGTGGCTGCTGCCATTTCAGTGCCCCTTTGCTGCCATTCTGGCTCCCCTCGGATGTTCAGATTTTCCAAAGTCTCCATCCCCAACTGGGTTCTATGTCTCTTCAGACGACTCTCTCTCAGTGGTGCTTCGGTTAGTTCCTCCTGGTCAGAGAGGGCTTCTAGCTTCAATTTCCACCCAGGCTTTGGGTTACCGTGGGTGAAGGTGACTCATCTGGTTCTCCCATCCCAGCTGTCCTGAAGCCAAGTGACTAGCAGGGCTTTTTGGGGTCCTTTAGGGCCACTTCATCCTCTCCGATGGGGTACAGGAAACAAGCATCTGGCTGGGTGGTGGTCCAGCATTCAGCTTCTCCCTGCTCACTGTTTTGCTCGGACATGGTTTGTAGAGTCCCCTCAGTAGAGCGAAAATTGCTTCTCTGGGTTGACCATTTTTCAGACATTGCTTTCTGTAAGGATTGCCTCTCCTCCTAACTTAAGAAAGTGAAGACTCTTGAAATGAAGTATTTCAAAGGGAACCTTTTACTAAGCAGAAGTGATAGCAATGCATTCAAAGCAACGTCTGAATATCCTTAGGCAAGACAAGTAGAATTAAAGCAGTAGAGACCCTTCCCTTCAGCCAGATGCAGATTCAGCCAATCCACAGGTGTGAACGTATTATTGTACCGGCTGCTCTGAAAAACAGATAAGCATACATTCTCATGGTCATCTTCCGCTGGCTATTAAAATGAAACAACCCACATGGCCCTCCCTCCTATACATTCCCCAAGAAGTAAGAAAATCTCAGGGCAGTCCAGCACCAGGATACAAGTTCTAAAATATCAGTTGTCACAGGCAACATTAATGAATTAAATCCAAGCCACCAACCCCCCCCCCCCCAAATTGAATGGTAGTATCACTTTTAGGGATCTGACACCAGCTTTCTTATTTTCATCATTTCCTGCTTAGAGGCTGATTTGAATTGATGTTACTATAACAGCTGGCATCTATGTCCTGGTCTACCACACCATTAAGAAAAGTAATGGGTAGGACCATAGGGAAGTAGATATGCATAGCACAAGTCTGAGGTGACCAATATGTGACAGGGTCGTCCAACTCAACTACATGGGTGGCGGATCATCCACTCATCTATGAAGGTGACAAGCTATGTCATATTGTTTACATCCTGCGCTGGTTGATATCAATTTAAAGGTAAAATATCACTGCTGTATCAAGCATTAAATTCAAATTGTACACCATTTGAGATAGGCCAGACTAGAAAACCAACTTCGCAAGTTAGACTTGAAATAAATTGATGCAAGCTGCTCTAACAGAATTTTGAAAGGCAGAGTTCATTTTTCTTTTCCTCCCTTATATTCATGAAACAGGACAGTGCCAGTCTCAGTTTCTTCCTTTTGTTTTCCAGGCTTAAAGTATGGTTTATATATTCCAAGATCTTAAGAAGTGCTCCCCAACAGTTGTCAGGTCCAGTTAATGGGTACAAGGAAAAGGACGGTCTTGGTTGCAAACTCTGGAACTCTTTGCCTCAAGAACATTTTTGCCAGTTGGTTAAGCATAATTTTTATTTGATGTTTTATTTCAGACATTTTCTGTCTTTGTTATCAGCCCTTTTTCTTTACAAATTATTCAGCTTCTGAATATAGCATACCATAATACAGATTTGAAATTGCAGATTTCAGAATGAATTATTAACTCAGAATTTCATAAGTGAAAGATTTTATTTTTCTGCCCTCTTCTACAAATTGTTTAATTCCTCCCCTTTCTTTTTGGACGTGGGTACTCTCTGCTTCCCACAGCTAACCATCCTATATTTCCTAGTAGAAATTGGATAGATTTGCCTTTCTCTTTTGGTCCTTTTCTTCCTGTGACTTTACTATATGGTGAAGTCAATCTGGAAGGTCACCTCTTTCATCAAGTATTCGATTTGCATCCAAAATTGTATGTACATGAAAAATGTGGTTGTGTGTCGCACCTAGCTGCAGACGCAGATGAAATTCTGTAGAAAGCCTGATGCACGCTAACCTTTGCAGATGGCTCAGCTATTGCTGAAAAATGGATTGCTTAATAAAGCATATCATCCGACATATTTGCTGCTTGGCTAGCCAAATAGAAGTTGTTTTTTGCACAAATTTCCTTGTCAAATTTGTCAATGTTCATGTCATTTTTGCTTTAGGTCACAGAGCAAGGTGCAAAATCTTGGCATCTTTGCTCGTTGCAAGCCAGTTTTGGCTATTTCTAACAATGGAGTGAATTTCTCCTGAGGTTCAGGTTTGTTATGTATATAAGGAATAAGAGGGGAAAAAAATCAGTTATAGAATGCAGTGGACTTTAAAGAAATTGTCTGGTGCAGGAATGAGGGTTGATTTGTTTTGTTTTTAAAAATAGTGATAAATATTTGTATTCATATTCAAGGAATCTGTTAGAAAGTCAGTGCTGAGAAAGATACTCTTTTTTCCTTTAAATGATTTAGTTTGTTCAGCTCTATAGTTTCAGAGGATTTTGTTGCATGTAGATTATTTGCTTGCCTGCACAGAAAATGTATCCCTTTGTACGTGGATATTTACAGGATGGAAAAAAGGAAATGGGTAGTTTCTGTCAACTTCAAGGTAAGGTCCCTTTGCTCTTTCTTATACACTGTATTCCTTTTATACCTTGTTTGAAGCTTCCTGAAGTCTTCATGGTTCTCTTTATGTTGAAGAATTTAATAGCAGGGTGTGAATGTGTACACTATGTATCTATGACTAAATTGCTGTTCGTTCTCTCTCACTCCAGGCCAGAATTTTATTTTGGAGAATTTGTCTTATTTACTTAAGGGAGAAATGAAAATCCCACCCAACCTTCTGGGAAGGATGGCTCTTCTGCAGGCCCCTTGGGATGTAAATGGCTACGAACTCTCTGCCAAATTTGTGCTGATTTCTGACTGAACTCTAGTTGTAGCTGAGATTAAGATCAGGAAAAAGGTGTTTTGAAAACCCATGCACATACTCCATCTAGTCTTCTTATCCAGGTGTCAAAGCACCCCACTTATGACTTGATATATCCTCATCTGTTCCTCGGAATTGATCCATTTTTAAGGTAGTTCAAAGATAGCTTCAGGTTCCATAACGAACGTGATTATTCCTTTTGCTTGCACAAGTCATTCCATAAAGAAGTGGCTTGAGTTGGTACAGTCAGGGTTAGTGATCTGCTTCAGTCCAATTGATCCAGCTAGTCTGCTTTGGTTCCCTTCAGTTTGGTTGCTGGGGTCTTTTGGGCTGAATTTCTTTCTGGATTTTTTCCTTTTTAAGAACAAGTAAATCAATGGTCTTAAAGTGGTTTCTGCCTTAGTGAGAGACCTATAATCCAACACAGGGCTGTCAAACTCATGGCCTGAGGGCCGGATGCATCATGCACTGGCCATGCCCACGTCCAGTTTAGTGAAGGGAGAAAAAAGTTGTAATGTGTCATGTGACGATGCGAGTTTGACATCAATGATCCAACAGGACAAGCAAATTCTGCTCTATTAGTTCCAAGGGTGCCAGGCAGTTGAATAGGTGGTTTGGATAGGATGTGGGAAAGGCTTCCTTTGTATAGATAGACCTCACTTAATGACCACAAAACTCTCTTGCTAAGTGATGCAAAACATTAAGCAAAACATCATGCCACTGTGACAGACTTATGACCTCACTTCTACCACAGTTGTTAAGTGGGTCACCTTATGCTGTTAAACAAGGCATCATGTGATTGCAACTTGTGATTTTATTTCCAGCTTCTCCATTGCTTCTGCTTACAGAGACTGCCTCTCCGTTAACCCTTATTACATTCTTGGCAGGACTGGACTTTCTGTCTCAGGAACTTTTCTGGAGTTTTTTCCCCCTCCTTTGTTTGTATTTTGTGTGGAGTGACCATTCAAAGTTACAATGGCACTGAAAAAAGTGACTTATGACCATTTTTCAAACTTATGACTGTTGCAGCATCCCCACAGTCATGAGAGGCCAGGCGAGGAGATGCATGCCTCGATGTGAGTGATGTTGAGTTGGCCACACCCACCCAACAACATGACCACCAAGCCATGTCCACCCAGTCACATGACCACCAAGCCATGCCCACCAACTAAGCCACGCCCACAGAACAAGTTGTTAAAAATTTGAATCCCACCCATGCCTAGGGGCACTAAGAAGACTCTGAAGGTTATCACCTAAACAAGGAAGGTGGGCATTATACTTCAATTGTTTCAATTCCAGCCTATATTATTTGCAAGGAGGGAAAAGTTTTCCTAGTGGATGCAGCCACAGTACAAGAATAGAAGAAGAGTTATGCATTTCATTATCCCCTCCAAACAAATTGCCACTTTCACAATCACCCATGTACAAAGCAAAGTGAAGCCCCAGATGGCTGATAATCTCACCCAAACATTCTGTCCAAGGATGACTGGTACAAGCTGCACAAAGATTACTTCACCTTATGAGATGTCCTTGGGGCCAAACTCTATATACCAGCAAAGCAAAGAAATCTCATGTTTCAATGCAGCCACAATTCCAAAAGACTGGAATTGTGAAAACCCTACATCCTGGACCAGGAATCCAGTTGGAGTTAAACAGAAACATAGCCTGGGAAGACTTACCAACTTGGGTGAATTTAGATCTCCAGAGACAACATTTGCATCCTAGGAATTGTGGATTGGTCATGAAGGAATTTTGGATTGCTTATAAAGGAACTGTCGGTTGGTCAAATCTCAATCCATTACTTTTGGGAAATGTTGGAAAACAATTGAAATACCAGATATCTTTTACAATGCCTTGGTAAGATCATACTTGGAATACTGCATCCAGTTTTGGTTGTCACAGTATAAAAAAAAGTTGTTGAGACTCTAGAAAAAGTGCAGAGAAGACCAACAAAGCTGATTAGGGGGACTGAAGGCTTAAACATATAAAGAACAGTTGCTGGAATTGGGTATGTCTAGTTCAAGGGTGTCAAATTCATACTGTCATGGTGGTGTCATGTGACGTATCAGGACTTTTTTCCCCTTTGCTAAACTGGGCAGGGGTGGTGCCAGCACGTGACACATCAGACCTGCAGGCCGCGAGTTTGACACCTCTGGTCTAGTTTAATGAAAAGAAGAACTAGGGGCAACAGTGTTCCAATATCTAACAGGTTGCCACAAAGAAAAGGGAGTCAACCTATTATCCAAAGCACCTGAAAGTACAACAAGAAGCAATGAATGAAAACTAATCAAGGAGAAAAGCAACCTAGAACTAAGGAGAAATTTCCTGACAATTAGAACAATTAATCAGTAGAGCCACTTGTCTCCAGAAGTTGTAAATGCTCTGACATTGGAAGTTTTTAAGAAGAGATTGGATAACCATTGGTCTGAAATACTATAGGACCTCCTGCCTGACCAGGGGATTGGACTAGAAGACCTCCAAGATCCCTTTCAACTTAGTGACTGTTATCTGGGATAAGGAAAGGTGTGTTGAGGAAGAAATCCAAGGAACTTTTAACTGTATGTGGGTTAAGTGACAAAATGTGTGTTGTAATATTGTAGTCTGTGCAAACACCACTGTTTACATTTGGTATGTGATGCAATGATGCAAGTATAACACAGCATAGCCTACATCATTCCATCAATTGCATGTTTCTCGTTTTGGCATCATAATTAGGAAAGGACATCTATGCTGAGACCTGCACTCCTTAACATTATATTAATGTCTCAAATGATGAAGTGCAGGAAATGTATTCTAAAAGTTGCAAGTGACCCAGAAATAGAATAGGTAGCTAAGATTTTAGAAGACATGGTTTCTCTACTTGAGTCTGGATAGAGAACCACTTGTAAAGTGGATGGAAAATAACATAATAAAATTAAGCTATGATAAATGCAGGGTTCTACCCTTAGGAAGCAGAAGTCCAAAGCATACTATGTTGATATGAATACTTGTGAAAAATATACTTGTGAAATTGTAGATGGTCTCAAGCTGAATATAAGTCAGTCGTCTTATCCCCCACCCCACCCCCGGAGCCTGAATCTGCAGCGGAAGATGAGCTGGAATAGAATGGGACAGAGATCGAGGAGGGAACTGGCTGGGCCAGTCAGGCCAGGGCATTTCAGGATTACAACAGCTTGTAGACAGGGAGAAACAGGAGCAAGATGAACATGAGAAACAGAGCTCAGGTGATGAGCAAGGACCCAACCCCTCCTGATCCTAGAGCATGGAGAGAAGAGAGAAGGAGAGATCAACACAGACTGAGCGGGCTACAAGGGAGGAGAGTGCCCCGCCCCACTTCACAAGGCACACCTGGGGACTGAGATGTAAGGAGATGCCTGTGGGAGGGGCATTTGTCGGGAACAAGCATTGAATCTGTGGAGCCACATGAGTACTTGTTGATGCCTGGAGATTTCTGTGCTCTGTCTAGTGGGGCTTGCCCAGTTGCCTGCTTTGCTGAACTTCTTGCAAAACTTGCTTACTGGACTGCTACCCTGGTTACTGTTTTGCAGACCTGTTCTCTGGCTGTCTTGCTTTCTTGCCACGCCCTGGGTCATCACAGTAGTATGTCATGACAGCTAACTTGGAGAATGTAACTTTTGGCTACCTCAAGAAAATATGTTTCTTTGCTTCAGAAATCTATAATTCTGCTACATTTAGCATTCAAAGAGATTCATGCTCAGCTTTGGGAGGAACCTCCAGATTATACAAGTGTCAGCCAGTGGAATGGGCTGTCACATGAACTGATTAGTTGCTAGACTGTTGGAGATCCTCTGGTAGACACTAAGCTGTTGTCCCTTTCCCCCAGTGGCATAACTATGGTATGATCAACTGGGGCTCCATTTCTTTCTGAGAGAAGGCAGACGAAACATAGATGTTCAGAAGTAATGGTTCCAAACCATCAATCATAACTACCTCATCATTTACTCTTCATTGGGGACCTACATTCTGTTGGCTTTTTTATATTTCTAACATACTCCCTGACTCTTTTTCTTATTTTTTGTTTCTCATGCTTTAGTTTTTCTGGTATAATGTATGCAATTTCTAAAGATTCCTTTGTCTTATTTAATCAGAGTATTCCAAGGTTGGAGTACCTTGGCATCAGGCTTAAAATGAGGAGAAAGACAACCTTTTTTTCCCCTGTGAAAGCTAATGTGGTGAGGGAATTTTAAAGCCCAGGAAGAAGCAAGATGCTGAACCTCCATTGGCCTGAGCTAGTCTTTCATGGAGAATAAGTTGTGGGTGGATGCGAAATGTTGATAAATGGTTTTGGTCATTAATTCTAGTATAGTTTCATTATCAATTTCTTCCTAATACACTCATAAAATGATACATAAAATAATCGGTTTACTGATCTACAATACATCTTTCTTTGAATCACTGGTACATAAATATGCAAAAGAGTCTTGGCTGAAAAGTGAATTTGTCTTTATAGATGGTCTTCAGGTTATGACATCTTGTTCAGCAATCTTTCAAACGTGGGATAGCACAGAACGAGGGGTCTCAAGTCCTCAGAGTTCTGGTCACTGTAGCATCCCCACAGTCACATGATCGCAGTTTCCAATGTTCCCTGCTGGCTTCCCACAAGTAAAGTCAAAGAGGAAGATGACAGGAAGTCAAAAATCATGGTCATACAAGTTCCTCATTTAATGATAGCAGTCAGGACTGCTTAGAACTGCCATCATTACGTGGCATGGTAATGCAATAGTGAGCTTTACAACCACATTGCTTAGTGATGGCAATTCCAAATTGCTATCAGAACCCAAGGACTACCTGTAGTTAAGAATGGTTTTGTTTTGTTTTTCAAATTTTCTCACACAGCCAGTCTGATGTGGTAGTTAAGGTGCTGGATTAGAAGTAGAAAGACCCAGATTCTCATCTGCCTCAGCCATGGAAGCTCCATAAATGACTTTGGGCCAGTCAGTGGGTGGTGTTGTGAGGAAAACTGGAGAAGGGAGGACATATATACCACTCTGAATGCTGGTACAAAGGTAGGATATAAGGATATATTTGATTTTCATTTTATTAATTATATTCTGAAGTAATTTGTATTCAGTTAACTCTATTTCTATATATGACTTTTGGATATAAATATTGAACATGGACATTATTTTTTTAACCAAATAATACTAGTAAAAAGTTTTTAATAGTTGCTGTATAGTTTTTGGCTTTTTTATTTTTACATTTTTCAATATTTTGTTGATGCATAAATCATTTTTAAAAAGCTATAACATAAATACATTGTTTTCCCCATATTTCTAAAGGAGCTGTCTGGTGTCATCTCAGAACCACTGTACCCCATCTTTCAAAAATCCCAGAGCACCGTGGAACTACCAGAGGACTGGAAAAGAGCTGATGTGGTTCCTATTTTCAAATAAGGGGAAATAAGAGATTACCATGCCCCACACTTTTCTATTGTATACACCTAGCCTGCTTCCTTTCACAAGACATATGTGGGGCAAAAACAAAACTGAGGCTCTAGAAATGAGCATTCTTTCTTGTTTGTTTGTTCTTTTTTTTTTAAATCAGAGCAGGTGTATATTACTCCTGATAAGTTTTTAGTGTACCATTGTAAAGGTGTTGTTTGATACCTTACACTGCCTGCTATAAAGCCAACATGAGTGATTAATAGCAAAGCCTCTGCCATTTATTATTAATAGCAGTGTGTTGACTCAATTAAATCCAGCCTGCTTTTTTTGGCAGGCCTTTGCAATTATACATATCATTATGGGCAGCAGCCCAAATGCATCCTGGGAGGAGACCAGAACTCCACATTAACTTTTTCTGGCAGTCTCAGGGCAAGTTGGCAACTATGCTGTGTGTCTCTAACCAAGCCAATATGCCTGTCGCAAGGATGTAAGAAGGGAATTGACATTTAGGATGCTGGGAAATGTTTCCCAATACCAGTTTTTGAATAGAAATTTCAGTACCTTTCATCAATTTCGGTAGACTTTCAGAAGAATTCAGGTTGGACTTGGCCACTCTATAGGCCTACTACAAAAATTTCAGATCTAACAGAACTCCTAGACTTAGGTATAGGAGCAAACGCATGTTGACAGTGATACAATTGTCCTTGTTTACTGAATCTATCTTTTCTGTCCAACTGTTAAATAGGAGAAGAGACCAGCCTGGTCAATATTTTAAAGATCTCTACTAAGTTGGTCTTTCCAACCAGTGCTGGTTCTGTTTTTATAACAGTTTGGCCCACCATTACACTAACTTGTTCTCTTTAACTGTGACTGAGAAGAGTGGTCATGGTCAGTGGTCATATTTGGAAGTTATCTTATTGAATAAAAGAAGAAACTCTAGGCTCTGTTTTATCCAATCAAACCAAATGGGCACTGCCAGTTATTCTGCCTTCTGGGAAGGAATTCTATATGGAATATAACAGTACAGTGGAACCTTGGCTCACGACTGTAATCCATTCCAGGACTACGGTCGCAACCCAATTTGGTCATGACTGGAAGTACGACTGACTGCGCATGCGTGGACAAAAAAAAATGTGTGGACTGCGCATGTAAGGAAGGGGAAATCAGCGCAGAAAGGGAATCTGCTGCGGCCGGGTTTGTTCGCCACCCAATTTTTGAATCATGACCCAATTTAAAAATTGAGTTGATTTTTTTGGTCAGAACCCAATTTGGTCACGGTCAGAAGCCTCCACTGTACCTCCATGGAAGTATCAATTTAAAACGACTGGCCAATTTTACCACCCTCATCCTTCTGGCCTTCCAGGAGAGCCTTAAAATCTAGTTTTGCCAGCTGGCTGGGACCTTGATTGGGGCAGATTTTGCTGAAGGTAATTGATGGGGTCAGAAAGATACCTTATCCCCCCCAATGTTGTCTGACCCTTGGCTTTAGTCCTTATTTAAGTCTTTTTAATTTTAACTGTTTTTATATGTATCTTTTAATTATTTTGTAAACTACCCGGAGCCACCTTTTTGGTGAGGCAGGTGCATATAAATCTAATAAAAAGTATTAAATAAACCAGGTTAATGCAAATTCAGTAGAAGGGCTTTTTAAATACTATCCGTATTTGATTGAACTTGCATAAGAAGCCTGTATAGTCAGACCTTAAAAGGGTTCAAAATTCAGCCCCGTGTCCTTGAACACACTTTGTAAGCCTTCTATTTCATCATGGAAAAATCTTCACAAGTGGAGTAGAAATGTTCTAGTCACCACTATATCCCTTTGAACATTTTAAATCTCCAGGTATTCCAGCAGAAAAATAATAGAAGCAAGATTCACAAAATAGCCTAAGTGAAAATCTAGCATTTACATACCAAATATTTGAATTTATGAAATACGTTGCAGCAGAAACCACATTATGACTTAATGTGTTGGGTAAATTTTCTCTAAGAAAAGCATCACTTCTTTGACTGGCCCAACCTGCAGTTGGCAGAAAGACATGGAAAATGGCCAGCTGATTCCTATAGCTTCTGTTAGTGTTATATCTTCTTCATTTCAGAATTGAGGTTAAGGTAATAAGAGTATAAACATTTCTGTCTTTGTTCTCATGGTCTAATGAAGAATATAATGATGATATTTTTTTTGCTATGACTTACATTATTCTTTCCTTAGGCCAATGTAACTGCAGAGGAAGATTAGTTATGCAGTTACATTTTATCTCAAAAAGAACCTGCAATTGCTAGCTCATCATGGTTCAGGTCCTAAAATGTACTTTTATCCATTATCAACCAAGCCAATGTACAACATTCAGTTTTGTCTAAATGCCTTTATGTGCTCAGTCTGACGTGTGAAATAGACAGCATCAGCACTAGATAGATAGTAACTAGCTGACCCACTGCATTTCATTGTAGTCCTCAATGGAACTACATCTACATGGAGGGAGGTATGTTGTGGGGTACCTCAAGGTTCTGTCTTAGGCCCAATACTCTTCAACATTTTCATAAATGAGTTAGATGAAGGGCTAGAAGGGGGATCTATCAAATTTGCAGACAACATCAAGCCGGGGAGAATAATCATCATTTTAGAAAACATGCTCAAGATCCAGATGGAGCTTGATACTGTAGACTTGAACACTGGGGCCTATCCAACAAGATGCAGTTCAATAGTGAGAAAAGTAAGGTTTTACACTTAGGCAAGTAAAACCAAATGCACAGGTATAGAAGATAGTTGGATCAACAGCAGTATTGTGAGAAGGACCTTGGAATCATAAAGAACAATCACTTAAGTATGAGCCAGGAGTGTATTGCAGCTGTCAAAGAAACCAATGCAGTCCTATGCTGCATCAACAGTCAAGATCAAACAATATGTTCTCCCAACTCTGGCACAATGTGCAGAATGCAACCATCTGTTGCTTTCTCTACATCTTGCGCTGCCTGTGTCTTGCTTCATTTTTCGCTCTGTTTTCTTCTCTACTAATCCCACTGTTGCTTCATCTGCAGCAGTCCATTTTTCTCTGTTTGTATTATCTGTGCATGAAAGAATAGAGCACAAAAATATGTATATGCAAGTGTAGATTTTAATTGGGAAAAATAAATCAGTGGGTGCATACATTTTTGGAATGCAGACTCCAAGCAGTATGAAAGATATGTAGTCTATACAGGCTATACAGAAAATAGACAAATTTGATCTAAAAGTTCATTAAGATTATTGTTCCATTTTTGGCAATATGAAAAGAAAAGTTACAATTGCACTAGGAAATGGTCAGTTAAAAGCAGCAAAGCACCATAGTACTTATCTTTCAGTTGGAAGATTCCTTACAATTAATTTGTAAAGTGCAAGAAACATTGTTTAGGACATTATTATTATCAGTCATGAAGGAAAAGCATGCCAAGTATATTTAGGTATATTCTGAGCTGGCCTATTGAAAACATGGTCCAAGAAAAAGTCTGAGGTTATACAGTTAAACTCTCCCACAGTTAAACTCAGTATGGTTCAGCCTGATTAGGGCCTATATACTCCAAACAACATGCTATATATGCAAACGAAAAATTATTTCCATGGGCACTCACATTAAGCCTGAGGTCATATGAACCTGGGGACAAATAAGTCATGGCCTCTGGCAAGTCCATAATAAAAACAGATTAAAATTGGGCCTCATATGATATGCAAGCCTAACTTAAATGCAGGCAGGGAATTATTTACCCATAAAAGT
The DNA here is from genome assembly GCF_900518735.1 of Pseudonaja textilis. Next base: position 2,614,640 of record NW_020769378.1, read on the forward strand.
AATCTTACATTAATTGGTTAATTTCTTAATAATGGAAGTCCAAGCTAGTATGCCACTGAAAGTCCTTTTTCTCAGTTTCTGGGTATATTTCTAGGCTACAGAAAATGCTTTTTATTCCCACTTTTCATCCTTCATAAATGTGCCAGATACTTGGATTCCAAGGCCCGCTTTTTTCAGGAACTTCATCCTAGAAGCTTGTAGCATGTTGTTGTGACATGTAGGGCTACTTTGCTGTGCCCTGGCATGCTTCTGTTCCTAGTTTATACTGGCTCCATCTTAAAACAATCCATTATGATAGGAGGACATTCTGTGCTATCCTTCACAACTTGGACAGGCTCCATTGATGCACTCCATCTGGTTTATTTTGCTGGCACTAGGCACTTCACAGCTGTGGGGTTCTTTATAATAGGACAGAAATATTCACATATTTTGTTTTTGATCTCATTATGTCTTTGTTTCCTTTCTAAGGTAGTCTGATGGGGAATCAAGTTTGAAAAGTAGAAAGCATATAGCTTTGCTGAAGTAGAAAGTTAGAATTTGCTATAGTGTGTGTGTATATGTATATGTCTGTGTATGTGTATGTATACACACACACACACACACACACATCAGGGACAAATACTAATAGATTCAACTCATTCAAAGCACTCCAGGAGATGGTCTTTGAAAAACTTTAAAGAATACAGAATGAGATGGATCAGTGATTCAGAAGGAGATACTTATGTTTGTTTCGCTCCATTGATAATTCAGTGTACATTTGATTGGTCATAAAAATGCTTACTCATGACCGGATAAATTCACAGAAGAGTAAGCCAAAAGTCAATCTAGGATTTAAAGTTCATTATATTGGTTTTTTTTTTTTTAATAATCACAAACTGTTCAATAACTGGTTGCTGATTGGTCATTGTTTTTCCTTTTTTGAAGAGAGGAACATTTGCCTTTCTTCAATCTTCTATCATAGACTCATAGGGGTATAAAGAACCTTGGAGGTCTTCTAGTCCAACCCCTTGCCCAGGTAGGGATCCTTATACCATCCTGGACAAATTGCTATCCAATCTTTTCTTGAAAACTCCAACTGATAAGTCTTTCTCACTGTCAGGAAATTCCTTCTTATTTCCAGGCAGGATCTTCCTCTGACATGCTTCCACTTCCTTGTGAACAACCCTTCAAGTATTAGAAGATTGCTATTATGTGGAGAATCCCCTAATCATTCTCCACATATATACCTAGATCCCTTAACTGATCATCATACAATTTAGCCTCCGGACTCCTTATCACCTCTGCTGCTTTTCTCTGTACTCTTTCTAGGGTCTCAGCATCTTTTTTGTATCATGGTGACCAGAACTGGACATAATATTCCAAATGTGGACTTACTAGTGTAGCATAAAGAAGTGCTATCATTTTTTTTTGTGTGTGATCTTGATGCTATCCCTCTGTTGATGCAGCCTAGGACTGCATTAGCTTTTTTGGCAGATGTAGCACACTACTGGCTCATTGGTCCATCGGGACATCTTCAGTAAGTAGATCCTTCTCACAGTGATGTTGAGCCAAGTATCGCCTGTCCTATTCTAAGCTTGTGCGTTTGATTTTCCCTAAGTACAATACCTTACTTTTCTCACCACTAAACTGTATCGTGTTGGATATGGCCTAGTGTTCAAACCTGTCACGATCCTTCTGAATCTTGAGTCTATCTTCCAAAATATTAGCAATCTCCCCAAGCTTGATATCATCCACAACTTTGATGAGTTCTATCTCCTCATCTAAATTGTTTATGAAGATGTTGAAGGCTACTGGCCCCAAAACAGAACCTTGAGGTACCCCCCTTCATGCTTCTCTCCATTTAGATGTAGTTCCATTGAGGACTACACACTGACTGTGATTGGTCAGCCAATAGTGAATCCATCATGTAGTGGTATCCTACATTGCTCTAGTCTGCTCTAGTCTTTGTCAAATGCCTTGCTGAGTATACCGGATCCACAGCATTTACTTGGTCCACTAATTCAGTCATTTTATCAAAGAAGGCAATAAGGTTTATTTGGCATGACCTGTTTTTGACAAACCCATGCTGACTTCTAGTCATTACCTCATTCATTTCTAAGTACTTGCAGCTCCCCTACTTGATTATCTTTTCATGATTTTCCAAGATATTGATGTCAAGCTTCTGTAGGTACCTGGATCCATTTCCCCCCATTTTTGAAGATTAGAACTACACCAGCTCTTTTCCAGTCCTCTGACAGTTTCCCCATGCTCCAGGAGCTGTGAAAGAGTTTTTTTCAGTGGTTCCAAGACCTCATCTGCCAGCTCTTTCAATATCGTGGGATGTATGCCCAGGTCCAGGAAATTTGAATTCATCCAAAATAGGTGTTCCCCTTACCAATCCCTTTCCTATCTTGGTTTGCTTTCCTGTTCCATCTCCCCCAGGTTGGACTATTTTTTTTTCCTTTTATGTAAAGCCAGATGCAAAGAAGGAATTAAGCAATTCTGCTGCCAGTCACCGTCATGCCATCTTCTTCCAGATTAGTGGACTGACCGTTGCCTTGACTTTCTCCTTACTCCTTATGTATTGAAAGAAACTTTTCTGTTATTTTTGGCATTTGTTGCAAGTTTTAGTTCATTCTGAGCATTGGCCTTTCTGACTCCTTTCTTGAAGATTTGAGCTATTTGTTGGAATTCTGTTCTAGTTATATACCTCCTTTCCATTTTTTATACTTGTCCATTTTGTCCCTCACTTTGCCAGTGAGCTTTTTTTGCAGCCATCTTGTTTTTTCTTTCTCTGTGGTATTATTTTGTTTATGTCATTATGCCTTCATGTATATGTCAATAAACATAGAAAGGGACTATGTTATTCCTGCAAAACTGTTAAGTAATTGGCTTAATGCTGAAAAGTTAAATTCATTCATGGTCCTCAGCCTTTTATTTGCTTACTGGGTTTATTCCATTTTGTCAATTGTCCTGCTTAGGCCCATCTGAATATAGAACAATATGCTTTGGGCCTATGTAACTTTTTTTCTGTAGATATTATCTGTTTTCTGGTACCAAACCTTAATAATTACACCCCTCTTCTATATCCTGTACACATCATTTAACTTTAAAGCTTTCTATACATTCATCATAGTTTCCTAACTTCCCTCCCTCCCCTTCTCCATATTTCTCCACTACTTTGAACGCTAGTACAGTACTTACCTCACCCTTTCAATATCTCTGTTATGAGAGGTTCTAAAAATTGGATTTTGGAACTTTTGACTTGAGACTTGACTTGACTTTCTGGTTGGAGGTTGGAGGACAATGTGTGTGTATGTGTATGTGTCATAGTTGACTCGCTATACAGCCCTGCTCGCAACCAGACAATAGTAATGGGAGTGGGGAGGGAAGGCCTTGGAATGTAAGGGAGGTATGGGAGGGAACTCTGGAATAGAAGTGAGCTGCCTGGGAGCATGAGACAGACCCAAACCACAAGAACATCGATTGGGAATGTCTGAGGCAGACAGGCCATTTCCCAAATAAAGCAAGTGCAAATGGACCATGGACAACTGGACCATGGACTGCATTACCTTCAGGAAGGACTCTTGGCAGATTGCCAGGACAGGCGAAGATGAAACCAGGAAAGCAAAAGCTCAGAATTAACAAAGACTTGCAACAAAAGTCAAAGATGATAAAAAAAAAGTTCCTTTCAACATTAATAACAAGGAAAAATTCAAGGAAACAGTAGGTCCACTAAAGAGAGAAGATGGCAAGGAGGAGTAGGGAGAAACCAGAGCTGCTTAACTTGTTCTTTGCATAAGTCTTCACGCAAAAAGAAATTATATCCCAACATACCAAAAAAAAAAAAAAACTACTGCAAAAGACAAACTAGAAATAAAAATTAAAATAAACAAGAAAATGGTGATAGAACACCTATCTGACCTTGATGAGGATAGATCACCAGGACTTGACAGATTACATCCCAGGAGCTGGCAGATGTTATCTCATAAACATTGTACCGTATCTTTCAAAAATCTTAGAGCACCAGGGGAGTACCTGGGGATTGGAAAAGGGCTGATATAGTTCCCATCTTCAAGAAAGGAAAAACCCAGCAAACTACAGACCAATCAGTCTAACATCAATACAATAGAAGATTCTGGAAAAGATAACCAAGAAACAAATCTGTGATGAACTAGAAGCAAATAAAGCTATAAATAGTAGCCAGCATGGTTTTGTTAAAAATAGATCATGCCAAACTAATCTTATCTCATTCTTTGATAAAGTTACTAAATTAGTAGACTAGTGAAATTCAGTGGACATACTATACTTAGATTTCAGTAAGGCATTCAACAAAGTAGACAACAACCTACTTCTTGGTAAGCTAGAAAAATGTGGAATAGACAACATCACCATCAGGTGGATTTGTAGCTGGCTGACAAATCATATTCAATAAGTAGTCCTTAATGGTACTACATCCACATGGAGAGAAGTAAGTAGTGGGGTACCACAAGACTCTACCCTAGGCCCAGTATTCTTCAATATCTTCATAAATGACTTAGATGACAGGAAATCATCAAATTTGCAGATGACACTAAACTGGCAGGAATAGCAAACCCCCATAGCAAAGACAAGCTCGGGATCCAAAAAGATCTTGACGAACAATGGGCCCTATCCAACAAAATGTACTTTAATACGGACAAAAGCGAAGTTTTTCATTTACAAATTAGGTGAGACCTGGCTCAAAAACAGTAACTGTGAGAGGCACCTTAGAGTCCTCATGGATGATTACTTGAATATGAGTCAGCAGTGTGCAGCAGCAGACAAAAAAACTTAATACAATTGTGGGTTGTATAAACAGAGCCAAAGAATCAAGATCGCGTATTACTACTGCTTTATAGAACCCTACTGAGACCACACCTGAAATACTGTAACCAATTTTGGTCACCATATTACAAAAAAGATGTTGAGACTTTGGAAAAAGTTCAGGGAAGAGCAACTAAGATGATTAAAGGCCTGGAACCTAAAACATATGAAGAACAGCTGCCGGATTTGGGTTTGACTAGTCTAAAGAAAAGAAGAATTAGGGGTGACATGATAGGAGTATTCCAGTATTTGAGGGGCTGCCACAAAGAAGAGAGGGTCAAATTATTCTCCAAAGCACCGGAGGGCAGGACAAGAAACAATGGATGGAAACCAATCAAGGAGAGAAGCAACATGGAATTAAGGAGAAACTTCCTAACAGTGAGGAAAATTAACCAGTGGAATAGCTTGCCTTCAGAAATCATGGGCACTCCATGATTAGACAGCCATTTTTTCTGAAATAGCATAGGGTCTCCTGCTTGGGCAGGGGGCTGGACTAAAAGACCTCCAAGGTCCCTTCCTGTTCTGTTCTGTTCTATCTGATTGGTGGACAATGGGCAATTCCAGGCCGGGTGGGAGGGGCAGGGGGAGGAAAAGTTTTCCTATGCTGTTTGCATGCGAAAACATCAGAACTGGCTTACCTACTTCTGTACCCAAGTGGCTTTTCAGTAAAATTATACTGTTTGATCTGAGATTTGCAGTCACGTAAAACAAGAGGGAATAGGGGACATAAAACAAATCGTAATTCTGCTTCTACTCCTCAATACCTCATTATAGTCAAGAGAGTCAGAGACCTAAAATCACCTTTTTGACACTATCTGCCTGCATTTAGTGCTCTTGTAGCTTTTGTATGGTTGTGGTTTTGGTAATTAAAATATCTTTTATGATAACAGGAAAGGATGTGAGATAAAGGGACTGCTTGTATAGGATAGTGATTTCAGCAGAGATTTCAAAACTGTTCTTTAATAGATTCCAGAATCCTTGGCAAAGTTGCAGCATTTAAATACTCTGTGTCAACCACTTAATATGCAAGAGTTTATTAAAGCCAGTGCTTTAGAATTGAGTGTCAGATCTTCCACTATGTGTCCTTTTACCTTCTGATAATCTTAAATCACTGTTTCTCAACCGTGGTGACTTTAAATGCGTGGACTCCAATTCTCAGAATTTCTCAACCATGGGGATTTTTAGCTGGGGAATTCTGGGAGTTGATATTCTTACATCTTAAAGTTACCAAACTGAAAAACATTGATCTAAATCAGGGGTCGCCAACCTTTTGGACCTTGGGGACCACCAAACTCATAATTTTAAATCCCATGGACCACTAATATGAATTTTGACTGACTGTGGCTTGCTGACATTGGTGAGAAAGTCGGTCCCATATTCCAGAGCTACTGTAGTAACAACACTGGCCCTTTGGTCATCCCGGAGCTGCTAGACCATCTTTTTGAGGGGTGTCCTACTTTTTCCCCCACATGCCTGACCCCTGGGCCACTACTTTCACTGCCAAAAAGAGACCCCGGAGAAATCTCAAAAAAAGTCTGCAGGAAAATTCCCTACCCCGTGTTCCTACTGATCAATATTCTTTATTTGGGATCGCAGGATACCGTCTCCAGCTCCATTCTCAGGGAGAGAGAGAGAGAGAGAGAGAGACTTTTGGCTTCATGCAAGGAAAGCAGCAGAAGCAGCAGAAGTCTTTCTTTCCCTCCCCCAAACTCTGCCAGACTTCAGTCTTTGTGAGATTTGTCACGCCAGCACAACCTCTTGGAGCAGGATGCCTTGTGGGGTCCCAAAGACTCATTTCTGGTGGAGTTTGGGGGAGAGAAAGAAAGACTTCTGCTGCTTTCCTTGCATGCAGAAGAAAGAAGCAGAAAGAAGCAGCCTGGTAGCCAGGCGTGGCACATGGGGCAAATTCCCCCACTTTGCCCTTTCCTCCCTCCCCTCACTACCTCGTGTTGTTCACAATGCAAGTGACATAAGCAAGTGTGTTCCCATGGGCCATGTGGAAGGCACAGCCTTATGTTCCTGCACAGCCTGGATTAATTGCTTTGTGGGGGACATTTCTCTGTGGACCACCAAAATTTTCTAGTGCAGGGTTGCCAACCTTTTGGATCTCAGGGACCACCAAACTCATAATTTTAGATCCCAGGGACCACCAACTGGTTCTGTGGGTGTGGCCTAATTTGAGGGTGTGGCTTGGTGGTCATGTGACTGGCTGGGCACGGCTTGTATGTAAATATTATAAATATTTATATAAATATTGATTTTTTTATAAAAAAAGCAACTTTTACCCCAAATCAGGCAAAGCAAGCAGGCAGATTGAGTTGCTCACAGAATCACAGATTCATTCAGAGATCTATCTATCTACCATTGGCTAGCTCAGCCCGTCACATAAAATCTGCTTCCAAGCAAACTCACAAAATTAACTCACAACACAACATGTATGTAAATATTGAATTTTTTTATTAAAGGCAGGCAGATTGAGTTGCTCACAGAATCATTCAGTGATCTATCTGCCATCAGCTACCTCAGTCTCTCAAATTTGTTTGCCGTGATTCTGCACTGAATTTGCTTGCAAGCAAACCTTCAGTCCTAAGGGAAGTTCAGCTGTGCTTAAAAGCAGAGCCAAAGATCTAAGAGCTAAAGATCTTTTAGCTAGTCGCTAGAAAGCAAGAAATCCAACCATTTCCTGCTTCCTAGCTAATCTAAATCTCCAGCACAGCAGAACAGATGATGGTCGGAAAAAGGAAAAATAGAAATTTAGCAGGCAAGTTTACCAGGTAAGGAGTGAGTGGGTGGGGAGGGTTCCCGCGGGCCATGTGGGCGGCACAGCCTTGTGTTTCTATGCAGCCAGGATTAATTGCTTTGGAGGGATGCTCTGGGGGTGAGATTTCTCTGCAGCCCACCAAAATTTTCTCATGGCCCACTGATCTAAATCACCTGAATGTGTTGGCTGCGCAGAATGTTCCAGCAGAGATGGAAAATTTGGTACTCAATGACTTCTCATTGCTGGCCATGTAATATAGCTAAGATGAAGATTATAGATGATGTCTCTTGGTAGACGCACAATAACCCATCGCTTCAGATCATATTAATTTTTTGCCTTTTACTAGGGGTGTCAATTTGAGAGAGTTAAACAAATTTGAGATCTACTTTGCAGATCATAACAGCAGTTTTCTCCATGTCCCTCTGGGGAACCACAAACACTTTAGTTGCTCAGGGAGCTCAGTCTCTGGGGCCAGGACTTACCTTTCTTGTTTGTCCTCTGAAATAACCTCAACAAAGTCGATGACAAGGAATATCACACATAAGGGGCAATCACCAGCATTCATGGGTTAGCAATAATTTGTCCCTGGTTTCTTTTCTCTTTGACCCACTTTTCTCTTTTCCCCTCTCCTTTTTGGTGTCTTTCCTATGCTCAGTTTTAAAATTCAATATGCAGGATGGTTTCTTATTTATCACCAATGGAGTGATAACTTGCATTGGAGGGAGTAATAAAATAAAGTCAGTTGGATACAATTCTCAGTCATCTGGGTCATGGTTGTCCCAAAGGTGCTTTTTCAAGAGGCAAGTGGACTTTCTGGTTTTTCCTTTATCCAGGAAGCTTCTTCAGCTCTGACTGGATGAGGGGAATGGAAGGATTGATATTCTTTACAGACAGCTGGTCATTTGCATTTTTAGAGAGTTGTTGAGGCCACTTGGAGGTTTATCTGTCTCTTCAGGGCCACTTGAGTAGTGGAAGTGTAGTGAGAAGCCTTCTTGGAACTTGTATGGAACTGCCCCAGCTAGTCTCTCAGGAAAGCAAGATTCTTAATCCATTAAGTTGAATCAAAATAACTTTTACTGATAGTAAATGGATTGCAGGAAAACAAGGCAAAATTTGAAAAAGCCCCCGCAATGCAAACAGCATTCTTTCCTTTCCTTTCTTTTATATGTTGAAAACTGTGTGTTTATTTTTTGACATTGGCTGCAAGTTTTAGTTCATTTTTAATGAAGGTTGAATTGATGGAGGGTTTTAAACTCTTGAGGTTAATGCTAAAATAATACAAGTTAGTCATTAGCTCCTTTTGTAGGTATTGTTGAAGTGAAATAGTTTATACCTCTCAGCTCTGGTTTGTGGCTAGTGGCAGGCTGCCTTCTTGTGAGTAAGGAGACTTCCTCAAGAGTAAGAAGCCCTCCAAGGGCTTGGACGTAAATGCAGCAGATAAATTGCCTGCTAGTGAGGGCTTAAACATGGGAAAAAAATGAAAGCCAAAGAAACAATAATACATACCAATACGTCAAGAAAGGATAACCCAATCACAATTTTGAAAGAAAAAACCCCAAGGTATATTATCAAGGAGAAGATCATTTCACTCTACTGCAGGGCACACTGTAAGAACCACGTTGCTGGACCCCTGAAAAAGAAAATAGGCTGAGGCCATATTGATCTTCACGGAAACACTGTTCTACAAGGCAGGCAGCTACAGAGAAAGTAACTTTACGTTTTTAAAAAAATCAAAACTTTATTTTTAGTGTTGCTGCCAATTCCACCATAACAAACTTACCAAAGAAATATTCAGCACCAAAGCTTCATGAAAGCCCCAAACTTCGAATGGAATGAGTTTAGATCCCTTTACTTTACTCTTGATAAAGGGAAAATCTATCCTGCTCCACTTTAGAGTTTATACACCAACTCTAGAGCAGATCTGCAAGCCTATAAATTTAATGAATGAATAAATAAATTCTCCTTATCAAAAGGCCTACTCAAACCAAGTCCCACCCAAATGAATTGTATAATATATAGTCAACATCAGTACAATATTCTGAGCTATCCAACTAATGCTTGAATGTGCAGAGTAGATAGTGCAGGCAGTATCTGTATCAGAGGTGGTATTCAGCAAGTTCTGATCAGTTCTGGAGAACTGGTAGCAGGAATTTTGAGTAGTTTGGAGAACCGGCAAATACCATCTCTGACTAGAAATTTTATAGTATCCTTCCCCTGCCATGCCCACCAAGCCATGCCCACAGAACCGGCAGTAAAAAATGTTTGAATCCCACCACGGATCTGTATGTATGGGTAATATATATCATGTATGTGTATAAAGCAATATTGATATTTACAAGGTGTTCCATGGCTCTAATATACATCACTGTTGTGAATTGCCTCATTAACTTGCCAATCCAACTGGTCTCTCTCCTCTGGTTAATTTGCATGGCTCCAAAGAAGCTCGGGGTCGAAGTTCTTTTGAGAAGTGCTGTTTTAACATTACATTTCTGTAGGACTTGTAACTGGTAATGTCACTACATTTCCAGTCTGAATTAGCTTCAGCTCTGGGCTTTATCAGAAGAATCAGTAATCAATAGGCCATCAGCCAGTAGTGCTCAGGATTTAGGTGCTGCCTCCATAGGTTGCCAAGGTGTTGCTCAGGAGGAGAGACTTGCTTGCAGTGCATTTGCTGTTTGGAAAAGCTGCTAATGGGCAGTACCCTCCTCCTAAATGCTGATATTGCTGAAAGCTCTTGACAGTGATGGATCAGCTCTCATCTTGCCTTTCTGTCATGCTGCAAAAATGGAAGAAAGAGAGGAAAGGAAGAGAAAGAAAGATGGAAATTAACTCTTTGGTCATGGGTTCTGCAGTTTTACAAGACAAGATAAAGCTGCTGTCCATACTGGGCTCAACTCATATAGGCCAAGTTCAGTACAGTCTGTCACATCCCTAGATTCCACAATGATATATTGGACCAAACACCAACTCCAAAAACTATGTGAACAATTCTCTTCCCCCCACGGTAGGAATCAAGGGTGAGGAAGGGAGAATGTAATTGCTCATCTTCTTGAGTCATTAAACTGCATCATGTTCATATACACTAACACTGGCAAACGGGAGAGAAAAATTGTTTTAAACATAAGAAAGATTGTGTAGAATAACAGGCATCTACATGTTTGTAATTCAGTTTAACACAGATATAAACAACTGTAGCACACCCTAGTGAAGAATGTGACTGAAGCGGAAGACAGAAATAGTTTTAGAAGAATTAAAAATGGTGAAGGAGACCCTGTTTCCCATTATGTGCACATATTTCTTTTGTCCCCTGGTCTCTCATTAAATAGATTTGCGGACTTTTGAAACACAAGGCCCACCAGATGCAAAAGGACAATGAATATGCCACAAATAATAATTGATTTCATACTGCCTTTAGCTCACCAAAAGGGAGGAGGAATAAACACACACACACACACACACACACACACACAAAATCTCTAGTTTTCTGGTCTGCATAAAGTACATGTCTGAGCAACTCATTTCTGTTTGAAGGTTTTGGGAAAGTACTTTTCTAGGTACAGTAGAACTTCTTCTGGTCATGAACACTTGTGACCACGACCAAATCGGGTTCCAAGCCAAAAATTCACAATTTGTTTTTTCATAGCTGGTTTCCTCTTCCCTGCCATTATTTTTTGGTAAATGCCAAATTTCCAAAATTAGGTTCAGGTCAGGTCCAAATCGGGCTGCAGCCAAAGTTATGGAACAAATTATGGTCATGACCAGAGGTTCTACTGTATCTGTTTATGACTGTGAATGAATCTTTCAGTTGACATTACACTTTATATATCTATTCTGAATCCCAATCAATTATTTTGCTGGGTGTCAGAAAGCTGCAAACGAGGGAAAGCTATCTAATTCTGTTTGTAAAAGATGGCAAATCATCTGGGAGAACGCTCAGTTTTTTTCCCCCCCTTTCTTTCTAGAAAGTGCAACTTCAAAACAATTGAAAGCCTGGAAGTAAGGAAAATACTGCTACTTTTGCCCAGCTATTTCACACTGAGCAGATTGGAAAGGGAACGAATGTTTCTGTGTTGCATCTCCTGATATACACAGAAGCCTTTTCCTCTTTTCATTCAGGATGAACTTATTTGTTTGCTTGTAGAATTTCTGTGATCGCCTAAGTTGAGCAATGCAACTCTGGATCGTTGAGAAAAAATGCAGAGGGTCTTTGTATTTCCCCAAATATGCATCTCTGCCTCACACATCTGGCATTTATGATCTGAATGTCCTACCTCCAATTTCCTTGCAAGGCCAGCCTTAGCTCCCCTTCTGCAGATGCCTTCCCTTCACTCCTACTAGCAGCGCAAGGGGCCATTTATTCTGAGATATGAAACGCGGGTTGTTTCTTTATTGTGCTTTAATGAAACCCTGTTTATTCTAGGCTTTTAATTCTTTCCATCTATTATGTTTAGACAACTCATTAACAATCATTTGTTATCATTAGATTTCAATTTTAAACTCCTTTTCCCAAGGAAGCAAGTCACTACTTTTAAACATATTTGCATCATGAGCCACTCTGAAGTCCCTTGGCACCATTTGAAGCAGTTTCCACCTCAACAAGCCCCAGCTTGTGCCATTTGAAGCAGTTTCCACCTCAACAGCCCCCAGGTTCATGCCTTTCCTCTAGGCCTTCTTGTAAAGTATTAGGAAAGAAGGACCACAAAACGTTTCACGACACTAATTTAAATACTTTCTTGCTGACTCTTATTCCCATAGTCCCTTAGGGATACAGCCAACATTAGGGGTTCAGAAACAATTGGGCTTTGCATACTTCAAAAGCAGTAGATCCTCCATTATTCTTACAAATCTTACAATACACCATGCAGGAAATGTAGGAAAGGAGGAACCTCTGCAGAAATAAAGAATAATGCAGGCTGCAAAAAAAGGAACCAAATTCTATCAATATTTTGTGGCTGGCATAGAATTGGATGAAATCTGGACATAAAGTATCTCTTAAAGTTACTGGATCATCAGTGGTAATAGTGGTATAGGATAAACGCACAGTCTCATTCATACAGTGCATAAGGTGGTAAATATACAAAACTAGATCACACACACCGTTTTCAACCTTCATGTTCAATCGTGCATCAAAATTCATGTATATCATTCATTAGTACACATCATGGAATAGGCGTTTATGAAAATAGAGGTCTGATTTACATAAACCTTTTTATTCTTTGGAAAATTATTTGCTCTTCCCGAGTGGAAGCGAAAGTTCTGCAAGAAATCTGCTTGTAGATATATTAGTTAAAAATGTATCCAGATCCTTGCTATATATATTTTGATGATAGCCTTTCTTTAGGACGAGGGGCAACACTCCAGGGTTGTCCAGATTAGAAAATAGATTCCACAAGAGGATTACAGGTACACTCTATTGAGCTAGGCTATAATATCAGAATATTTTGATTGTTATGTATTGAACGTATATAGTTGTGTTAACTGTGCTAAAGTGAAACTAACCATTAGATGACCCTAACTGTTTTGGAGGGAAATTAGAACATTTATAGACATTTATATTTGGGTGGGCCTTTTCTAGTTCTATGATTGGGTAAGTCCTTGTGGGCTTAGAATATAAATAACAGGCATTTGCCTGCAGTACCTCAGTTCCAGTTTTCGGTCAATCAATGCTGTTGCAGTTATGCTGGTCCGGTTCTTGCCTACTGAAGCCCACTACACAATAGTGGTGATGAAGGTGAGATGCTGCAGGGGAGAGAGCTGCTGCTAACCAAGAGACTGAAGTCACTGGGTGATAGGCTGGGTAACAAAGCCCTGGCAGGGCTAATCCTCACCCCTGCCTGCCAGTAAGACACACCGGAGGCATGCTGAAATCACTGGGTGTCAGACCATATAAAAAGCCCCGGTGGGACCACGCTCCCCACCCTGCCTGCCAGTAAGACACATTGGAGGCACAGGCACACCTGAGGGGTCCATCCCCAGGACTCCTAAGTGAAGCCCAGCTCCACCTGCAGTAGGACAGGTATTAACCAGCACCACAGAAATGAAATTGACTGCTGGCAGAGAGAGCCACCCAGGCAGCCATGCTCCACAGAGCAAGCAACTCCCCCAAAGAGCTACGCAAGCGGTAGGGGACAACATGAAAGAGCAGAGTGCAGATTCTGCACAGCTGTATGCTGTGTCTGTGGAAAGCAACATTGCCAGAGTTTGCAGAGGTCATCAGTGGGAAACAAAACCTATAATACAGCAGCAAAAGTGGAAGTGGAAAAGACCCCCAGGACAGAGCAGAATTGAATACTGCTTTGGAAGGCATAACATTCAATGCACAGGGTCCCAATGCCCCATCAAAGAAAAGATAAAACTCCAACTAAAGCTTCAAGGGGTCCCATGCTCCATGGACTTCTTATATGGACAAACCTTCACCATCTTTCCAGATCACAAACCTCTGCTTGGTCTCTTCACAGCCGACAAACAGACACCACAGATCCTGTCCCCACAAATACTACAATGGTCCATTTTCATGGCTGCATGCCTGTACTGGCTAGTCCACAAGTCAGGCAAGGAAATGGGCCATGCCGACACTCTTAGCAGATTGCCTCTACCACAGACTGAGATGGATCTGCCCCCAGCTTGTCGTATTCTGGTGATCTGGGACCTGCCTGAAGCACTCCTATATGTAGGGGACATTGCAGCTGCAACCACCACAGACAAAACACTTAGCCATGTTCTCAACTGGGTGTTAAGGGGATGGCTAGAGGCCCAGCCAGGTCCTGAGTTCCAGCACTACGCTTCTTGGAAAAATGAACTGTCAGCCCACAAGGGATGTGTGCTGTAAAGCAGCAGGGTCACCATTCCACCCAGTCTTCAATTCAAGGTGCTGGATTCCCTACATGAGGGGCACCCAGGAATTGTTCAGATGAAGGCTCTAGCCAGGAGCTACTTGTGGTGGACAAAGACATTGAGAATCAAGTAAGGAGTTGCTAGGCCTGCCAAGAAACCTGACCAAATATGCCACAAGCACAAGTGCACCACTGGAACACTATGCACACCCATGATCTCACATGCAAATTGACTTTGCGGGCCCTTTCCAGGGACAGGTGTTCCTGATAGTAGTGGACAGTTATTCCAAGTGGTTGGAAGTAGCACCGGTCTCATCGATGACAACAACCAGAGTCATCCAAAAGTTGCACCAGCTGTTTGCCACACATGGTCTGCCAGATGTGATCGTGTTTGACAATGGGGCACAATTCATGGCAGAAGAGTTTCAGTCATTCCTCAATGCCAACATAGTTTGGCATGTAACATCTGCTCCAAATCAACCCACAACCAATGGTCAGGCCGAATGAATAGTCAGGATTACAAAGGAGGTGCTCAAGCAGATGATGACTGGGGACTGGAAACACCGCCTGGTGAACTTCCTCCTGTGTCAACACACAACTCCCTGTGCAACAGGTCACAGCCCAGCGGAACTGAGGTGGAGCCACCGGCTCACAACAAAGCTCAACCAACTTCACCCAGACAGAATAGCAGTGCAGACAGCTCAACCAACCCTCACCCCCAGGTACTTACAGTTGAATGACTTGGTCTGGGCCAGGAACTATGGGAGTGGGGCACCTTGGGTGGCAGCTAAAGTAACTAAGGTAATGGGTCCCTTGTCGTATGAGGTTATTCTGGGGGATGACTGTACAATCAGATGCCACATTGATCAGTTACGGAGTTGGCAGGCTGGGCCAGTCCCAGATGAGGATCCTGAGGTTTTATCAGACTCACAAGAAAACTATTCTCCTCTGAGACTGCCTACACCACCCATGGCCACCTCCAGAGAAACAGAAGTACCAAGGGCCATAGACAGGGGTAGGATTCTATCGGTTCTTTCCACTTCTGTAGAACTGGTTGCTCTGAAGAGCAGCAGACATAGAACCAGTTCTATGTCTGCTGCTGTTTTGGGCAACCCGCCCACCTGGCCTCTTACTTGTCCTTTATTTCCTGCTTTTTCAAACTCAGCTGCTTTGTGCAGCACAGCTGCAGTTGAAAAAGCAGGGGGGGAAAGGGCTTTTCCAACCACTGCGAACCCGCACGCAGCACTGCTCAGCTGTCTGAGGAGCTCAGCAGGTCATAAATTGCACTTGTGCAACTCACGCGACTTACGCATATGCACGCAATGCAGAGCAACAGAACTGGTAGTTATACCAGTCGGATCCCATCCCTGGCTATAGAGCCGCTGCCACTCGTGGGCAATCAAAACAGCCATCAAGACTCTGTCCAATTGGAGATGGACAATGTTCCACTTCAATGGGACTCTCCAGTAACATTGCGGCATTCCGTCAGGATCCGTGGGCCCCCGGCCTATCTCAAAGACTATGAATGTTGAACAGACTGAGGATAAGAACTATCCTACGTGTGTGTGTGTGTGTTAGGTATTGATTGTATATAGTTGTGTTAATTGTGCTAGAGCGAAACTAACCTTTAGATGACCTCAACTGTTTTGGAGGGAAATTTAGAACATTTATATTTGGGCAGGCTTTTTCTAGTTCTATGCTTGGCTAAGGCCCTGTGGGTCTAGAGTATAAATCACAGGCATTTGCCTGCAGTTCCTCAGTTCCAGTTGGGTCAATAAATGCTGTTGCAAGTATGCTGGTCTGGTTCTTGACTACTGAAGCCCACTGCACAATATCGATTTAGATTGTGTTTTCCCTTCCCTCCCTCCTTTTTCTTTCCCAGTGAGTCAGGGAGGAGCCAGGCTGAATCAATTTCTATTACTTATTCTTTTCTTAGTACTAAAGATGTGTTTCTGCATATTTTGTTTTTTGTAACCATTTCTGAACAGATTCACTAAGGTAATCTCCATAACTCCCCACACTATCTCTAAATCTAAAAGCTTCAGCCATTTAACTTATTTACTTATTTGTCTTACCTTTTCTTCCAACTTTCTTGGGAACAACTCAAGATGGCACAAATAGCACTCCTCCAGCTGCAAGCATTCATGACAAGGGTGACAAGAAGCCTCCAGCTTCCACATCTTTTTGCCACTTCTTTGCTGGCCAGAACCAAGCCAGGAATGGTGGCTGGAAGATTCTCCTACTAGCAAGAGGTGGCGGTTGGAGGTTTTTTGGTGGGGGGGGACGGGGACACGGCGAGACTCGGAAGGCAGCTCCTGTGCCCTGCTTGTTCCTTTTTGGTCCCTCCCTCTGCATCGAAGTACCTTAAAGGAACAAGCTGGGGCGGCTGCCTTCTGAGCAGCAGCGGAGTGAAGTGAAGGGTGGCAGAAAAGTTCACCCAAGTCTTCTCCTCCTTCTTGGGCATCTCACGGTGCCACAGGGACTCGCCCATGTGCTGTCTCCTCGCAGAAGATCCCGGCCTCATGTATGCACATGTGAGATCCTGGCCAGGGACATCACATGAGCACTCGTGAGGCCAAGACCTTCTGCGAGGAGATTGGCGTGTGGGCTACAGGCTCAGTTCCGGCTGGCAAAGCAGCAGCAGCAGCTGGGACTCACTGCCCTGTTCTTTGCACCGAGGTGCACCTCATTGCTTGGTGTGCCAGAGTGGAGGTGCAGGCTGGCGGGGAGCCTAGCAGCTCTCAGCCCTGGCTTGCCTTCCCTGATGCTATGCCGCCTGGGTGATGCAGGCCCAGGCAGCATAGCATCATGGTCCCTGGTCGCCCCAACCCCACTCCTGCTCCTAGCAGGCAAGGCCCAGCAGCTGCAGAGAATCCAGGCGGGACCCAAGCGGCGATGAGTCAGCCCAGGCTCCCTTTCCTCTTGGACACCAGCATGCCAGGCAAGTGGGGTGGTGGGGAAGCTTGCTAGGCCACAAGTGCCTCATGGAAAAAGGAAACACCGAACCAGTAGTAATTCTGGTTGAATCCCACCCCTGCAAGGAGGCAAAGAAACAAAAAATGAATTTAATCTATATCAACTTCATTCACTATATCGTTCCATGTACTGTAAGTTTATCAATTGAAGATAATTTTTGTAGCTCAAGTTTGAACTATGGAGTCCTCAAGTCATCAGTGCTCTGGTGATGTTACCTAGTTTGACAATAAAACATCTGCAAGAAAATAACCAAGTTCAGAGCGCACCACAGTGTAAGATTATTATTGAAAACTGTCCTTGCTTCCAAATACTGATCCATATGTGAATCTAAAGAATTGTGTGTTGCTCTGTCCCTCGCTTTATAATTATAACTTTTTAATTTGTTCTGTAACATGTTTGTGTTGTGTGAATATATGAGCCCAAAGTTCTTTTTTTATAAATATTCAATGTCTTAGTTTCTTTCCTAAGTTCAATTTTCTTTGCAATTTTTTTTGCTGAGCTGGAAACTGATTCAATGGATTCCTTGCTGCTGCTGCTGCTGCTCTCTCTCTCTCTCTCTCTCTCTCTCTCTCTCTCTGTGTGTGTGTGTGTGTGTGTCACACATACACACCCTTGTACTGAGGATCTTATAGTGTTTTGCCTCAGTTTATTCTTCCATGCAATTGGGCTTGCATTACACAGCTTGTTGGTATAGAAAACATGTGGATACAATGGCTGGTTTCCTGCTGTGTATCTCCTTGCTCTATGAAAGCTAGAGAATTGCTGTTTTTACCTGAAAGTTGATAATGCAATCTCTGAAATGGTGGACATTGGACTGAAGTTTTGCAACCCAATGGTTATTTTGAGGCCTATGCTTTGTGAGGATTATAATCTGCTCTTTTCTACAACTGAGAATAACACAGTTTCCCTGTCACAATGAACTGTGAAGAATGTTCTCATTATATTATTATGGAAAGAACAAGATGGCACAACAGCCCTGTCTAACCAGGGTGATCATTCGGAGAAGACAGCCTTTGCTTCCAGCTCTTGTGAAGGGGCGCAGACCCATCTTCCACCAAACATCTCCCTTCTGCACCAAAGCGATCCCTACCTGACCTCACCTTCTACCCTTATTGCCAGCACCCAGGTGAGGCGCCCACTCTTCCTGCAAATTAAAAGGAACGCTCAGGGCAGTAAGACATCATTAAAATCCAAGAGGAAAAGTAGACAAACCCAGCAGCAACAACACAATCCCTGAACTTTTTAAACAACAAGCCAAGCAGAATTTTCTTGGAAGGAGCCACATCAGCTGCCCTTGGAAACAATTAAAACAAACAGGACAGAGAAAAACTCGCAATGGGGAGATGGGGGGGGGGAAGGGGGGGGCAAGGCTCCAGTGCTCCAGTATAGCCTTGCCAGCAAAGTGGGCAGCTGAATTCCCCTTTACCCTCCCCATCAGACACAGGGGCAGTTCAATTACTATTCTGGCTGGTGAGTCTCCTGGCCCTGCTTTTAATGTAAGGTTATTGTAATTGATATGCAGGTAATTGATAATGTGTTACGGTGAATAATGTCTTCAATTTTCTGCTAAATCCCATTTTTGTAGCCATCTGGGCTCCTCCAACTGCACCCCTGGGAAGCTGAGTAATAGATAGTAATTATTCTCAAGTCATTTACTTTTTCAAAGTGTTTAGTGCTTATCTGTTTTACAATTAAAATGGAAACGACCCTGATTCACTTCCTTTCTTTTTTATTTAAATAGCATTCACACACATACACACACACAACTCCCATATATCCTCTAGTACCAACAAGAAGTATTTGAATGATGTATATAGAGACATATACACACACAAGTGCACATGGGTGTGCAAATGTCATCCCTCTTCCTTTGTATAAGAGGTGCTATAAGTTCAGACCTCAAGCAACTAGCCCTATAATCCCACACAGTTTACTGTATATATTGCTCAACGGAGAAAAATAGACATTATTGGTAGCAATATATACAATACTTAGCTTAAGGTTTCATTAAAAAAGAATTCCCCAGAATTCTTTTCCCCAAAAAGAATTCCATGTATCCTGGAAGGCAAATTTTAAAAGCAGATTTATTTTATGTTGGACAGTCTGTATGTATGGTACTCAGTGTATAGTATTTGTATTTATATGGTATTTGTATTTGGTATATTCAGAGACGTGATCCATATGATTAGATCCATGGCTCTTTTCCATGTGTAAATTATCACCTTATCACTTTTATTTTGTCCATTTCACTTTGGGGCTGAAATCGGCGGATTTTGGAATTGTGAATCCATTTTAAAAGGTAATATTATCAGTCGCCGTGCCATCCTTCCCCTCTATGTGAAAAAATGTGTCTATAACTTAAATATCAAAATGAAAAGATTAGTCAAAAGTTTTGCTTAAAATGATTTAAACTGAAAATATGAGGAATATTTTGAAATGGTATTGCTTTCCTATTGCTTTTACTTTCTATTTTATTTGGCTGTATTGTTGTTGGTTTGTCTTTGTTTTGTTCTTTTTAATAAGCACCCTAGGAATACAGTGGTCTTGGAAGGTGCCTAAGAACTTGAAATAACAATAGTAAAGGAAATTAGGACTGCGTCAGAGCCTGAATGCCAAGGCAGATTAGATTAATTCTGAAGAGATTTTCATTTACTCCAGGATGCAATGTGGATACTAACCCATCCATTAGTATTTTTGCTCTCATCAATGTTCCTGTCCTGATCTGTTACCTGAAAGTAGTGCCTTAAAGGAAAAATGAGACAAGGTTTGTGTCTTTAAAATACAGTGAGGAACCCTGGATTCAGTCACTGGTTCTTTCAAACTACCAATCCCATCATAGCATCTTGAAGAGAGATTGTAGGAGATAAATAAATCCACATTTTTCCAGGTTTCCCATTCCTTCATTCTCAGAAATTGTATATTGATATTCTAAATTGCTTGATGGACTGCCTTCTGACAGTTTTACTCTATGGAAAAGTTAATGAATTAATCTTTACCCTCAATCTCACAATCCCACAATAAAATACTCAAAAACAAAATTTCCTGTCATCTTACGACTTAATGAAATTAAAGTAGGAGTCTTTGTGGATTTCATACTAATTTCATGTGAAACTAGGTAGATCTTTTAAAATCCATCTTAATCCCAAAATGTTTCTTGCAGGAAAAAGTAATGATACATTACATGTACAAAAGTTTTGTAAAAATTCTTTGCGCTTATATTCTGTGTGTTTGTATAAACACACACACACATACACACACACACACATATGGAAAACCTTTGAGAAAACAGAAGGTGAGAATTAATACTTATAAATAGCAATAGCACTTAGACTTATATACCACTTTACAGTGCTTTACAGCGCTCTCTAATCGGTTTGCAGAGTCAGCATATTGCCCCAACAATCTGGGTCCTCGTTTTACCAATCTCGGAAGGATGGAAGGCCAACCTTGAGAGCCTGGTGAGATTCAAAGTGCCAAAATGCGGGCAGCTGGCAGTCAGCAGAAGTAGCCTGCAGTACTGCATTCTAACTACTATGCCACCACAGCTCATCTTATATCTAATTTGTTTTCTTTCTTTTTTTTAAAGTCTCATAGGTGTTGCAGGCTCTTTTAAGACCTTGTAATAACCTTTGTTCACTATGGAGTCAAAAACAACAAATAGGAAAAATAGGAAACTGTCATGCCCTTGTTGGAGTCTGATTCTGAGTGGGAGATTGAGCAGCTGACAGGTAGTGGGAGTGTGGTTCCGGTGGCTGAGGAGGAAACAGGGGAATGGCACAGTCCGGCTGGGCATTCAGAGGAAGACCCAGGGCCACCCCCTCTTCATCCTAGGGCACGCAGGGAGGAACGGAGAAGGGAGCAACATGGCTTATGGGAGAGGAAAAGGCTCTGATCCCTGGAAGCAAAGCGTGCATTATTTTTGTCAAGGCTTATCTGGGTGTTGGCATCCTCCCAACTGTGTGTGCTTCATTATCTTTTGGAAGTCTGCAATTTATTATCCTGCCTTGTCTCATTAATTGCTTCAGTGTGGTTTGTGTTGTTTTTTTTTCTATTTATCATTTATATGTATTTTGAGTTTGAATGGAAATTCTTCCTTTTTGCAACTGTTTGTGGGGGAGTTTTTTCTCCATTCAATGATAATTGGACCTTTGAAGCCAAGTTGAAGGAATTAAAGGGACTTTACCTATTTTTGTGACTTTGTTGCTTTTGTGCCACCCCCGGGTCATCACAGGAAATGCCCTATCAAATGCTGCACCAGTTAACAGTGATGCCCCTAAGGGAGAGTTCTAGGACCCACACTCTACACTCTATATAAATGACCTTTGTGATCACCTTATAAGCAACTGCATCCTCTTCATTGATGATGTAAAACTATTCAACACCACCAACAATGCTACCATCCTTCAAAGTGACCTTGATTATGTGTCTGAATGGTCAAACAGTTAGCAACTCCAAATCTCAACCAACAAATGCTCTGTCTACACATTGGTAAAAAAAAATCAATACACCAAATACAAGCTAGGTGGATATGATCTCATTGATGACCCTCACTCTTTCAAGGACCTTGGAGTTCTCATATTAAATGGCCTAAGTACCAGAACTCACTGCAACAGCATTGCCAAAAAGGCTTTAAGAGTTGTAAATTTAATCATACAAAGCTTCTCCTCTGGTAATACTGATTTGCAAACTAGTGCATACATAACCTTTGCTAGACCAATACTTGAATACAGCTCAACTGTCTGGAATCCGCACTGTATATCAGACATTAATACAATTGAGTGAACCCAGAAATATTTTACAAGAAGAGTACTACATTCCTCTGTTCGCAACAGAATACCTATGATGACCCAGGGTGGGATACAAAAGCAAAAAAGTCACAAAAACAGGTGAAGTCCCTGTAATTCCTTCAACTTGGCTTCAAAGGTCCAATTATCATTGACTGGAGAAAAATCTCCCCCACAAACAGTTGTGAAAAGGAAGAACTTCCATTCAAACTCAAAATACATATAAACGATAAATAGAAAAACAACAACACAAACCACACTGAAGCAATTAATGAGACAAGGCAGGATAAGGGCTTGAAGACGTCCACAGATATCGAAATACACACACTGGGAAGGATGCCAGAACTCAGATAAGAACTGACAAATTAGAAATATTTTCATGCTTTGCTTCCAGCACTGGCCTATGTGCAGTTTGTCCTTTTAAACAGTCCTCACAGCTGCAGCCCATGAAGGGGATCAAGGCCCTTTCCTCCCCTATAGACCACGCCATTCACTTTTCTCCCTTATCCGCTCCTCCCTGCATGCCCCAGGATGAAGAAGTGATGGGCCTGGGTCTTTCTCTGAATACTCAGCCAGTCTGTGCCCTTTCCCAGTTTCCTCCACAACCTCCGGAGCCACACTCCCACTCCCTGTCAGCTGTTCCTCCTCTCCCTTGGAGTCAGATTCTAACAGGGGCATGACAATACCCTATACCACCAGACTTGAGATTCTAGGCTTAGACAATCTTGAACTACGCCGGCTAAGATTGGATTTAAGCATAGTACATAAAATCATATGTTACAATGTTTTACCAGTTAATGAATATTTCAGCTTTAACCACAACAAGAGCACACAACAGATATAAACTTAATGTAAACCACTCCAAACTTGATTGCAGGAAGTACAATTTCAGCAACAGAGTGGTCAATGTCTGGAACTCATTACCTGATTCTGTTGTAACATGCTCTAACTGTCACTCTTTTACCCTTAAACTATCTACTATTTACTTCATCCCATTCCTAAGAGGTTTGCAAGAGGCATGCATAAGTGCACAATCGTGCCTACCATCCCTGTCCTATTGTCCCCAATTATTAATTCCTAGTTCATGTATTTAAACTTATATTTATTCATATTTCTATTATATTGTAAGCATTTGACAAAATAAATAAATAAAATAAATAAGCTCTACTCATTGTTGAGCTGGCAAAAAATACACCAGCATGAAATCTGCCTATCTTGCCCATGTACTTATCCTACTTTTCTGCATCTGTCAGTCAAAACTCCAGCAATTGATGGAGTTCTCCACCTTGGCTACCCTCCATATTCACACAGCTCCACTATCTGCCAATCACAGCACTGCTGCAGATATAAAGTGAGTTTCATGTACCCCATTTTATCGTAACACAAGTTTACTCAAGTATAGTACTTTTTAAAAAATGTGTCAGCAATGGAATTGAATCCCTGTGGTGAGAGAGGTTCTTACTCCTGATTTCTTGATGCTCTCCTTCAAATTTAATCCAGCTTCATTTTCCCTTTCACCGAGTGTTATCTGCGACTGAAGAAAATAACCACTTTAATATATGGGAAAGTGAGACTGGATGAGTTTAGGTGGGTATTTTAAATGACAGTTTTAACCATCTGTCAAGTTGCCTGATTAACAGGTTTCAAGCACAAAAATTCTTCATGCTGTGTTCTGTGAGTGAGAATATTTCTGAACACAGGCTTAGAACTTTTTAAAAAAATATCATAAAAAATCTGTGCAAAAATCTCCCAGCTTGCAAGCTTCAAGAAACATGGGTGAAGCCATAGGTTCACCATAGGTTCTCAGTGTTCCCACTTGGATGTTCAACCCCTCATTTCACTCTATGACTTTCCTATCTGCCTGTAATTTGTCAGTTGGGCTCATGAAAATGGAGAAGCTGCAAGGGAAAAGAGGAGAGAATGATCAATAAAGGGTGAACTCCATTCTTGGTTAGTGCTGAATGGAAATAGCACACTTAGTAGGGCTATGACCACCAGCATCCAGTCCAATCCCCAAGGAACAGACACAGAGGCATAGGAATAGGCAAGATGGCACACACACTCACTCACACACACACACACACACACACACACAGAGATCAAAGTTACAAAACTAGTAAAAAGCAGGGCCATGCAACTCCTGGTTGGCAGAAACAATAGAAAACGTGTCATACCTTCATTGGTAACCAAACTAGCAAGATGCATCTGGCAGAGCCAGTTTTAATTGAGTTTCTCTACAGTACAGGATTCATGCTTTCTCAATATCATTAGATCTTTTATTTAAAATCTAGGTCTACCATATTTAAGACATAGCATAGTACTCTTTCAGTAGAGTGCTAAATCCATGGGTAGGTAAGACCTGATAAGTGCTGTTGAAAGTACCAGTCTGGCATTGTGGAGACAGAATTATGGAGAGCGTTACCCAAGAACCAGAGAAGAGGCAAGGCATGACAACAACAGCCTGAAGAGTTGAAAAATTGCTAGCCCCAATACCTCATTGCTAAAGCCATGCCATATTGTTTCCCATACCAAATACTGTGTTGGGAGAAGGAAAACCTATTTGAAACAGCTCAGGCACTGTGCTTTCCCACCCTCCCTAAGAATGACCACCCCATTTGTACCTTGCCTCTCCTTGCCTGTCACCCTCACAATGCCCTCCCCTGTCCTCTCCCCTCTCTCGTGGCCTAAGAATGATCTTACTGTTGAATTGCTAGGAAGCTTTTTCTAACATCCAGTCTGAATCTCTCTTCCCGTAATGTGAGTCCATTATTCTGTGACCTGAACTCTGAAATGACAGGGAACAGGTGTTCAGCTTCTTATATGTGACATCGTTTCAGGTATTTGAAGAGTGTTATCATATACTGCTCAGAGCCATTCTGGAATAGAGGGACATTGCAATCTTACTAACAAACACATGAAATTAAAATCTCCTCTAGACTAACCTGTCCCTACTCCTTCCATCACTCTTTATAGGGCTTAGTTTCTAGTTCCCCAACTAACTTTCCCATCCTTTTCCAAATCTGTACAAATTTGGAAATAGTACATAGTGCGGTATCTATGCCATGCAGCTTAATAAAGAAGAATGCTTATTCAATCTGTAGAATTGGATGAGAATTTTATTCTTTCAGAGGATAAAAATATCCAATTTAAGATACAGAAAGTTCTGTTTAATTCTGATTACATTTTGTGAAAATTTTGACAGTGGACAGAGCTACCAAACTGCTCAGTTTGATTTGGCAGGAGGAAAGTCAGGGATTACTCTACTCGGTTGCCCAAATGACTTCTTCCTCTTTTATTTTATGGGTAATAACCCCTGTGAAATTGATTACCTTTATCTTTTATTTATTTCTCTGTTAGTTGTTTATTATGTGGCTTGCCAACTCACGGACTGTAACTCTGGATGGTTAACATAGATAAAAAAAGAGGACAAACAAAAGCAACAGAATAAAAACAGTGCAGAAGAAAACGTAACAGAACCAAGACTAGTCTACCATCAATTCCATTTCAAATCAATACAGATAGGCTCCTCCGTCACCCTGTTTCAACGCCTGAGGAAACGCAGGCTTCAGATCCTTTTGTAAAACCAACAGAGGAGGAACTATCTAAATCTCAGTGGGACTGATGTTCCAGAAAATAAGTGTCGTGACAGAGAAAGCAACACCTCCCGAATCTCACCAGATGACATCAATTTATAGAAGGGACCTGGAACTTGCAACATCACGTGAAATGGGCAGAACCAACTGGAGAGAGATAGACCCATAACTAACATAACTAACTAACAGACCTTTATAGATAGTAGCCAGACCTTGAATTGTAGCTGAAAGCACAATGGGAAACAATGCAACTTACAAAGCAGTGGTGTTAATAGAGACATGGGATTAAAAAAAATAAGAGTTTAAAGCCATTTTTAAACTGCTGAATCAATTTTATTTAAAAAATAAAGGCCCTCTTAAACTGAATTTGGATTCTTATGGATATGTTGTTTTCTTACTATCCACCTCTCTCTCTCTCTCTCTCTCTCTCTCTTTTTTTTTTTTTTAAAGGGATATTGCCTATTTCTGGGACTTTTAAAAAAAATTCCCACATTATTTTTCTAATGATTTCCTATCGGAACTAAGTGAGACCCTGCTTACGTTTTTCTAGTTCAGTCAAAAACTGACAAGTACTGCTTGAGTGACTAACTTTAACTATGTGGAAAATAATTCACATTTCCAGAAGCCTCTCTTTTTCTTACAAGTACAGTTAATTATGAAAATAGTCAGCTTGACTTTGCTATCTGATGCAGACAGATTTGTCTGGTTGAAGATCAGTCTGAATCATTACACAAGAACTGAAAGCAAATTCTTTATTTCCAGGGCCATAAGCCTGGTTATAGTCAGGGGCCTTGCAATTTCTCGGTGGGTTTCATTTCTATAGCAATATAATGGAAACATTTATAATATTTCATAGTGACATGAAGCCACAGGATATGATAATCTGTAATAAATTATATTAATTTCACTTATTTTTTTTGTCATGAATATTTCCATTATTTCAGAGTGCAGTCCTGGATTGTCATTCAAAGGACATTGGCTTGCAGTCTAGATAAGCCTAGAGATCTTCTAGAACAGAGGTCTTATTCTCATGGCCCGTGGGCCAATTGCAGCCCACAGAACGATATCCTGTGGCTCCCACTGTGATATGAAAGTATAATATTAGTGCGTTCTCCATGCATCGCTAGTGGGCTAAACACTTCTATGTGCGGACCAGCCTCACCCAGACTCTGCCTCCAGCGGCCCCCAGGTAAATTGTGTTTGAGACCCCTGTTCTAGAGGAATGTTCCCCAGCCCAAGAAATCCAGCCCCAGTGTGGACAACTACCAGAATTCTCTAAACAGCATGCATTGTTCCACTGTTCCTGCTTGAGAGAACTTTACCTAATTATCAAAACATCTTTCTCTCCCCCTCTCTCTCTTCCCCCCTCTCTCTCACATACAAACAGTTTGCTGTTTGCTTAGCATGTCACTTAGCAATCATTTTGCTGAAATCAATTGCATATTCTAAACAAGGACTATTTGTAATGGATTGAATATAGCAGCAGAACAAAGAATTCAATCCTTTACAGATCTAACAATAAATAATAAGATGGAAGCATAAAGGAATACAGAGTAATCCATTATTTTATATGTTGCTATACCGATGCACAAAGTATGGATAACAAGCAAGATGAGATGGGTATCACAAGACACAAAGCCAAGTAAGATTACAGAAACATGATGGAATGGATCTTATTCCAGAGAGATAGGCAATACAGTAGAGGAGATGGTGCAGCCTTGGATATCAGAAAATAATTTACCTGGATCATTGGATTGATTATAAACTACTGGCATTTTGTTTAAGATAGGAGGGACACTTTGACACAAAGCAAACCGCATTAAATTGGTGGGAATTTGAGGCAGGCACTGTTACATAGAAAGGGATGTTTCTGGTGTCCTGATGGATGACATTGCTTGAGCAGAGGAACCTAGAATGCACCAACTCTTTTAAATTGGCCAGGCAGATACAATGGAAGACAAAGCTTCCAAGTCCTTAATCATCTTTGATGCTCTTCTCTGCACTCTTTCTAGTGTCTTTTTTTATTTTTATTTATCATGGTGACCAGAACCCAAATGCAGTATTCTAAGTGTGATCTTATCAGCACAGTATAAACCGATGGTAACACTTCATGTGGTCTTGATATATTCCTCTGCTGATGCAGCCTAGGACTGCATTGGCTTTTTTGGCAGCTGCAGTGCACTGCTGGCTCATACTTAAGTTGTTGTCCTTAAGCAATCCCCAACTCAGAAAGATACCTATTTGCAAATCTATCACCTTTTCAATCACCTCCTTTGTAAAGGAAAGGTTGGGGACTGGCTGATGAAAATGGCTGGGTTCTAGGATGGTCTCTTGAGGAGTGGGTGAATATTACCTACTTCAAAGCAAGAGCACCACTAGCTCCTTCAGAAAGGCTGGCAGTGGATAACATTAAGGAACAGTAGACTTTTGACTACTGGGCATGACCTGCTCCTGGGACGGCATGCTTTCCTCTGGTATAAGGGAACTAAAACACAAATGTAAGACGTTACATTCGAGAGGCACTGTTTTTGAATTGGGAGAAGATAAAAAGACAATACTACTTAAAAATTCCATTATGGATATCTACTATTGAAGCTTTTTCTTATCCAATAATATATAAAAAGGAACAAACAGATATGGTGAGATATTGAATGAAAAGGGTGAACTTAAATCTATGCAAGCTTTGGAAGAACAAGGTGTAAAAATGAATTGGTTTTCATATCTGCAAATACAATCTAGATTTGATAAAGATTTTAAAACAGAAGATATCTATGATAAGTTGACTGATTTAGATAAAATTCTGGTGGGTACTGATGAAAAGGTAATTAAAAAACTTTATGGACATTTATTAGAATTTAAACTGGAGGAAGAGCAAGTTAAAGAAACGATTATTGCTTGGGAGAAAAATTTTGGATATGGGATTGATTTAGAGAAATGGCAAAAATTGTGGTCTCAAAATTATAAAATGACAATGTCAACTGCATATAGAGAAAATTTGTATAAGATGTTTTACAAGTGGCATTCTACCCCCGACGAAAATTGCGAGAATGTTTAAGAACATATCAGATAAATGTTGGAAATGTCATCAGATATGGTTCATATTACCATATGTGGTGGACATTCTCAGATGCAAAAAGATATTGGACTAAAATCCACACATGGTTGGAAAAAATGATAAAACAACACATAGACTTTAAACCAGGGATCTTTTTACTGGGAATTATACTACCATAAATATACAATAAAGAGCTGAAATATTTGATTGTAAATGTTTTAACAGTGGCTAGAATTGTATTTGCTAAGAATTGGAAAAATGAAAAGATACCTATGCAGGAGGAAGTTATTAAGAAAATTATGGACTGTGCTGAAATGAGTAAATTGACATTTGAAATTAGAGAGCAAGAAGATAAACAATTTTATACGATGTGGGATTTGTTTTATCAATAGTTGGACAAAAAGACATGGTAATGTAATAGACTAGTTAATTTTGTAATAGAAGTTTAATAGATTGATATAAAATATAATATAGACATATATAACCATTGGATGAAAGTACAATATAAATTTCAAAATAAAATTTGGAATATCTCATATAAAATGATGGAATAAATAGTTTAGTCATGGATGATTAATAACTGATAAATATATAAACATATGTTAGTTTGACAAGGTGAATATTTATATAAACTGTGAGTAATGATTATGAAAGGATAGCACAAAAGATTTGTAACCAACTGACACACTGTATGTATATAAAATGGAAGATGGTTTTATGTTTTTATGTTTTGTTTGTATATGTTTGTCTTAAAAAAATAAAAACTTTTATAAAAAAAAAGACTGACATAGAACATGAGAATAAGAATCAAGGACTGTACATGTCCTGTAAAAGTGGGTATTTTCTCCTTGATGGTATAATTTAGTTCTGAATAAAACATGAAATGAAAAAAAAAGGCTGGCAGCATGGCATAGAACCAGTCTCTCAGCTTTGATTGCCTTGACTTTTATGTTATTTAAATATACTCTTTTTAAAAAAACTCTAGTATATATGTTTATTAATTGTAATGTGGGGGATGATTTTTTTTTTCAAAACCCAACAATTAAGAATTTTTAATCATGAGTATCATAACAGTTATGTTTACTCAAGAGTATTTTTTGTTATGAGTTCATTCTCCCTCCACCCCTATGTTCTATTATCTTCTTAAATATTTTAGCCCATTTCGCTGCCTTCTAAACATCACATACTACAACAGATTGGAATTCTTTTTACATGTTTGAGTGTTAATGCAAATTAATTAACGTAGAACCCAATAGCACCAATGTCTTGCATCCAGTACAAAAATCTCTGCTTACGGTACACTTGCACTGCTCTCCTATACCAATTCTTCACTTCTACTGCTCGAAGCATCAAGTGTTTCTGTGCCCTGTTCTCAACATCCCTACAGGCAGAGGGAAACTCAGCAAGGGCTTCCTGCAGGCTCCCCCTCCTAAAACCCCTGTGCCCTGTGCCTGCATAGAAGTTAAATACTTTTAACCATTTTGTTACATTTCTCAATCCCTTTAGTTTAATTGTTAATATTCTCTCTCTCTCTCTCTCTCTCTCTCTCTCTCTCTCTCTCTCTCTCTCTCTCGTATATCTCTATCATCCTCTACAAATTCCAGTCACTGCAACATTTTGTCTTCATTACAGCAACAAAATCTCAGATATTTGATTATTGTGTACCCGTTTTCTACTGCCAAATTTCTC
Organism: Pseudonaja textilis; assembly: GCF_900518735.1. The sequence continues at coordinate 2,645,155 of NW_020769378.1, forward strand.
TTTATTTTGTGCAAATCATATTCTGCCTTTTTTCTACTTATCTATGGATTAGTTTCTGGTGAATAAGCCTTTTCTCTTTGATTTTTGGAGTGCCTCTATTTCTGTGCTCTGAGACTTAAAGAATTCTAGTATTCTAGACACACACACACACATGCACACACACACACACAAACCCTTGTGGCACACTCTTGAATGGGTGAAATTGGCCATTTTGAGGCAGATCCCTAAGGATGCAGTAGAAATGACCTCAAGAATTCAACCGGAAGGCCAGCAAGGGAAATGTTTCCAAGATTTGTTTTAGTATGTGAGGTGCCATATTACCCCTATCTCTCTGGGCTGCCAAACAAAAGGAACTTTTTACTGCTGTCTAGTGGTCAACCAGAGTTTTGAAGTCCAGATATTATATTCCTACCCATATTGGTATTGTTTTCAGATTATATTAGATTAGATTAACAGAGTTGGAAGGGACCTTGTAGATCATCTAATCCAAGCCCCCACCCAAGCAGGAGACCCTACACCATTTCTGACAAATGGCAGTCCAATCTCTTCTTGAAAGCCTTCAGTGATGAAGCTCCCACAACTTCTGAAGACAAGGTGTTCCATTGGTTGATTGTTCTCACTGTCAGAAAATTTTTCCTTATTTCTGGGTTGAACTCTTCTTGATCAGTTTCCATCCATTATTCCTTGTCTGGCCTTTGGAAAATAGCTTGTCCCCTTCCTCTCTATGGCAGTTCCTCAAGTATTGGAACACTACTATCATGTCTCCACTGGTCCTTCTCTTCACTAGAAGTTTCCTACAGTATTTCATAATAAAGGGGTATGTTTGTGTATTTATGAGAAGGCAAGGGTAATAATGCAATAAACTTGCCCTAAAGTAATACAATATAAGTTTTCTTATATTAAATGTTGTATGCAACTGATATTTCCAAAGAATCCAAAATTCAAATTGTGTGGGGGATTGAGATGGAAAGAAATCAACTTTTTTTGGCATTGTGACATTTCTTCACTTAGTTTCCATAGTGCAGAAAGACTGCAAATAGGAACTGGTTGAAGAGCAGAGAACTTCTCTCATTCTCAGTAAAGAATGAGGTTGTGCTTTAAGGACTGTTTCCCACCTTCCAGGATAGTCTTACTTGCCTGGGCTGGCAGTGGGAGACTGTATTTTACTTCCATTTATTCTGGAAGGTGATTCAGAAAACTAATATTCCGTTCTCTTCAGTGGAGTCTTCTTGGTGCATGTCTACAACACCTTTTCTGTTCTCTTCTGGTCTTTTCTGAAATGGAGAATATGATCAGAGCCCAAGCACTCCAAAACAATCTATCCTCTTATTTAAACCATCCATTTCTATTTACAGTTTAAACAAGCATCATTATTGGAATGGTGGAAGCAGCACCTTTTTAAGGAAGAGATAATGGGTACAAATGCCCACATGGAACCAGCTCCATCTGAAGTATAATTTAATATTTGAAGTGATCAGGTGGATCAATATTTTCCTGGCTTCCTTTTCTGAGCATCATGCCGATTCTGATTACCTTCCTTTGTGTCTCCCATGTCTTCTCTGAGCACAATCTAAGATGACTTATATGCATTACTTTTAACTTTGGCCCTTTTTCATTCCCAATCATCCTTCATATTTCCAGTTTTATAGAGTCTCTCTGTTCAGTCTTTCAAGTTGGCCCTGGTCTGCTAAATCAAACTTCAAAACATCCTGGATCTGTGATTTTGCCAACCATGCTGTTGTAATCATGTGACAGTTGGTGATATTATGAAAAAGATTATTCTGAGTTATAGGGATAGACCTATTGATCAAAGAATCCAGTCCTTCTGCTATGTATTTCCCTGTTATGGCATTCTAAAAAGTTTGTTGGCTTGTTTGTTTGTACATTTGTTGGAATAGCTATTGGGTAGCACCCCTGATAGTCTGGCATAGCTCTGATCAACATGTAAGAATTTCACAGGGATTTTTGAATCCCAACAAAATATGCAATATTAGAGATCTTATGGCAATCTGTTCTGATGTGCTCTGAACTGCCTCAGGATTTGGGACTTCTCCATATCCACACTCCCACTAAAGCTAGCTCAGTCCTGCTTAGAGTTCTTTTCAAATACATTCTGATTTGCACTTTCCATTTCTGGATAAATGTATCTGGATGAAAGTAATTATCAGCACAATTAAACCAATTGGGAAGGAATACATGGAAAATTATAGCTTGTATCCATTGTAAGAAAGTATCAGCAAAATAACCTAATAAAATATAATCTTAATCAAATGTGATTCCATTTTCCCCAAACCGAATCTGTATGCAAACAATGGCTCCATTTTACATTTAGCCCACAGATCATTCTAAGCCACCTTCTAATTATTGTTTAGGTTTTTAAACTCTATTCACAGTTTGCCTTATATTACAACTTCTAAATACCCTGCTCTGGCCTTCCCTCTTTTGCTCACCCTCCCTCCCTCCACCCCACCCCCCCTCTCTCTCTCACACACACACTGGCACACACTTACATCATGCACATACTCAGATGGAACTGGAGCACTCTTATGAGGCTTTTGCTGGTAAGTGATTGATCACTGAAGTGTGGCCTTCCTTTTCTGGCATTTGAAAGTGCTTTATATGAAGGAACATCCTCTCTCTCTCGCTTTTGTTTGAGTTTCTAAGTGTTTCTTTCTTTCCAATCCTGTTTAATGATTTTTCCTTGATGCAATTTGCAGAGGGCTATGCCAAGGCGTCTTCCCCTGCTGAGACAGAAACAAGGCTCAGAAAAAAGGCGCCAAGGGAACTGTTCAGAAGGAAGAAAGGGGCACTGGGGGAGCCATCAAGTTCCTCCGTTTATCTCTGTCACTGACATGCAGAGCAGACCTGCCTCAGTAACCTGATTGGGGCAAGGGAAAGATTGCTGCACTAGCAAAATGAAATGACAAACACAGCAGATCTGGTGGCTTGCCAGATGTGCCAAGTAAACTCAGCCAATCTATATTTGAGCAAGACACAAATACGAGTAATAAAAGAACCTTTTGCAGAAGGAGAAAAGACAAAGGGTCTTGATGATTATTGGGGGTACTGCTCAGAAACCGGCTTTTTAGCTTCTTTCATCATTGAACAAGGTAGAATTCCCATATTTGGTTACACTGGGAATCCTCGGAAAGCCTGTGTAGAAGACAGCATAATCCTCAAGAAAGTACTAAGAGGTGAAATTATCCCTGATGTTCTGCTAAAAATAACTAGCCATAATCAATTTCTTCTGCTATTTTGGTGAAATGCACCTGAGAGGAGAGATGTAGTACCTGGCTGCAAGCACTAAACAGGGTTTCTTGAAGGTAGCAAAAACCGAAGAATCTCTGGAATTGCTAAGTTGGGAGGGACCATGAATGTTATCAAATTCCATCCCCTGCTTAGTGCAGGAGTCCAAATTAAAACATCCCCAAAAGGTGGCTTTCCAGCCTTCACTTGAATGTTTTTAATGAAGGGAGTCCATCCAGGGTTTGGGAAATTGGCTAGAGTGTCAACAGGTCTTAGTTGTCAGGATTTTTTTCCCCACCATTACATCAGACTCTACATTCCTCTAACTTAAATCCATTATTCTGTGTCCTACAGTCTGTTGGAAGAAATGGTCACCTGGGTTCAATCCCAAGTGGGAAGAGAGACACTGGAAACATGGAAGCTGCTTGGAAGGATGGTTTAAGCAGAACCACCAAGCACGTGTGATTCTGGGTAGATGGCCACATAGAGTGGAGAGTGAGATATATTTATACCCTCTCTTGGGCCTTGCAAGAAATGTATCCTATTGGTTGTCAGACTCCCAGTGGGCTATGTGGGGGTCCAGCTAACCTTGTAGACTGTCTGTGTCTAAGGCTTGGTTAAATCTTGCTGGGTGATGATGTAATGAAGAGAGTTTTGTTGTGTATACACATGTGCGGTCTGGAGGTTTCCCTCCAGTCCGCACTAAGCATGGGAAAATAGTTTATTAGCTAATGGCTGACAGCTCTCTATAAAGAGAGCTGCCAGCCTGCAGTTTCTCAGTTGGACACCTTATAGCTATTACAGCTAAATAAATGAAATAGTTGCAGACTCTAGCTCTGACTTTCCTTTTCCAACCACCAATCTAACACAGTGACGAAGGTGGGATCGGTTGGAAATGAGAGCCACCTGAACTGATTGCTGCTCGGAAGTGCTCAAGGAAATCATAGCATCAAACACATGAAATTAAGGGAGATGGCAATGCTGCCACCATTCATGAAAATACAAAGGCACCCCAATCTCCTTTAACCTGGACCCCAAGGTGGCACCAATCAGACTGAAACCAAGGATGGTGCCCTTTGCATTGAGGCCCAAGGTGGATGAACAGTTGGACAAACTCCTCCAACAGGGCATACTGGAACCATCGACTACGCAAAATGGGAGACACCATAGTGATCCTGACGAAGCCAGACCAGTCAGTCCGGATATGCAAGGACTATAAATGCACCCTCAATAAAGCTCTCCAGCAAAACGCATATTCGGTACCAATGATGCAACATTTACTGCACTCCTTGGGTGAGGGAAAGATTTTTGCAAAGTTAGACCTCACCCAAGCCTACCAGAAGCTTCCCATGGATGATGCTACAGCTGAAGCCCAAATGATCATAACACACAGGGGAGCCTGCTGATGCTGCCGACTGCAGTTTGGGGTAGGCGTGGCTCCAGGGCTGTTCCAAAGTTTGATGGAGCACCTATTACATGGCATCACTGGCATTGTCCCATATTTTGTTGATGTAGTAATATCAGCTGCAAACAAAACCGAGCTATTCGGCTGACTACGGATAGTCCTACAAAGGTTCCAGGAAGCTGGACTTAAAGTCAAAAAGGAGAAGTGCAAAGTTGCTGTCAACCAAGTTAAGTTCCTGGGATACCTAGTTGACATCTCTGAATTGCACCCCACAAAGGGAAAAATACAACAATCAAAGCAGCATCAGCATTGAAAAAAAAGACAGAACTCCAAACATTCCTAGGGCTCCTCAATTTTTGCAGTATATTCCTGCAACATAAGGCATTTTTCAAGAACCTCTCCACTGGCTATTAGCCAAAAATATTTGGACCTGGGGCCAAAAAGAAGCAGCCATGTTCATCAGAATGAAAAACATAATCTCCTTGGACAGCGTTCTTGTATAACACAAGAATCTGCTGCTACTCCTGATGTGCAACACATCAGCATTTGGGGTCAGAGCAGTCCTGAGCCACCAAGACAGTCATGAATCCCCAATAGCATTCTTCTCCAGAACACTTTCCTCAGCTGAGAGGAACTACAGCCAGCTCAATAAAGAAGCATTGGCTGCAGTTGCTGAGGTCAAGAGATTCCACAAATACGTCTATGAATGGCCATTCGAGCTGGTGACAGACCACAAGCTGCTACTGGGATTAATCACAGGGGATGATAGATGCATCAGGATCTGTCCCCTCGAATGATGTGCTGGACAGTGTTCCTAACAGCCTATAATTACAGCCTCACACACCGACCCAGCACAGCCTTAAGCCATGCTGACGCCCTCAGACAATGCCCACTTCCAATAACCATAGAGGACCCATCCCCAACAGCAACAGTGTTGCTAATCGAGACGCTGCCATCCAGACTCATCATGGCCACTGAAGTAACCAAACAATTGAAGACAGACCGAACAATTGCACAGGTACTAAACTGGGTATGGAGGGAGTGGCCCAAAGAGCCAGCAAGTACAAAATTTAAGCTGCTTTACACCAGGCAACATGAACTTTCTGTCCAGAAAGGTTGCCTGCTGTGGGAAAACCATGTAGTGTTTTCCCCAAAGCTAAGAAAACCCTTACTAGAAACATTGCATGCAGGCCATCTAGGAATCGTGAAGATGAAGGTGCTGGCCTGCAGCTACCTATGGTGGCCCAATCTGGATAGGGACATCACAGAATCGGGTTGCATTGTGCCAGCAGTGCCAGGAATCAAAGCCAACACCCCACCACCACACCACCACAGGAATGGGAGACACCAAAGACCCCATGGTCCCGGGTGCATATCGATTTTGCAGGGCCAATCCATGGGCAAACATTCTTAGTTATGGTCGACACATATTCAAAGTGTCTAGAGGTGGCCTTAATGAAGTCAACCACAGCAGATGCCATCATCAGAATGGTAAGCAAGCTTTTCATAACCCATGGGCTACTGGACAAATTAACATCAGACAATGGCCCTCAGTTCATGGGAACACTTTTCAAATTGTTCCTGGCAAGTCAAGGAATGAGTAACGGACAAGCAGAGAGGATGATGCACACTACAAAAGAGGTGCTGACCTGAATGGGCCCAGGAGACTAGGAGAAGAGGATCATGAAATACCTGCTAACACAACACATCACTCCTTGTGCCACCATCAACCAGAGCCCAGTCGAACTACTAATGGGCTGCCACTTACAAACAAACATGGAAAGAATACACCCCGACTACTCAACAGAAGTCCCCAAGGGCTGGACAAAGCATTCCAGAACTTTCAAACAAGATGACCAGGTATATGACCAGAACTTCATGGGCTACCCCACCTGGCTGGTGGCCCAAATCATGGAAGTCACAGGTCTCTGCTCCTATTGTGTGGAGCTAAGAGACTGCTGGCTGTGGCACCGACACATTGATCAGCTCCAGAGCCGCCTGGACCTCACTGAACAGAGGAGCCAAATGAAACAACTCCCCAGGTGTGTACTGAAGAATGAGATGAGCATGAGGGCTGAGCACAGGTACCTTTGGGGCTGAGTCCTGCAACGCTTTAGACACCTGTCACTGAGGTCCTGCTGCCACTGCGATAGACTCCAGATGAAGACCATACCTGACTGACTCTCCAAGAGGACTCCAACAACCCATCCACTCCAAGTGAAGACTCTTCTTAAATGCAGATGACTCACGAAGGCTCACCGAGAATACGGGAGAACCGCAAATCAATGCACAACCGCCGCTGACCTGCTTACCTGGAAGACTACGCCTGTAGCGTAAGCCCCAGAAACTGAATGTTCCAGTGAGATGGGGAGGGGTGTTGTGTATTCACATGCTTGGCCCAGAAGTTTCCCTCCAGCTCACGCAAAGCATGGGAAAATAGTTTAAATATATTGGCTAACGGCTGACAGCTCTCTATAAAGAGAGCTGCCAGCCTGCAGCTTCTCAGTTGGATACCTTGTAGCTATTACAACTAAATAAATGAAACAGTTGCAGACTCCATCTCTGACTTTCCTTTTCCAACCGCCGATCTAACCGGTTGTTTTCTGAAAAGGTGTTGGGCAATTCCTATTACAGCTTAATGGCTTTGTCCTGGTTTGGATCTTGAGTGAGGGCTAATCCTATCACCCTGGAGCTGAAAGCCTTTTGTCTTGTAGATAGAATGGGGCAGTCTTTCTGGGGCTATTAACAAAAGTGGGAGTTGCTTTCCAAGAACATGTTTCTCCTTTTCTCATCCAGGGGGGTATAATATTCTGCCTTTTTAATATTTCCTATAATATTTCATTCTTCTAGGAGAGGGATGGGTGCTAACTTTCTATAAGTCCAAAGCAAATTTGACCTCATACTTTCAAGTCGTTGAAGATGGCTACCATATACTCTAGTTAAACAAGAAGCACCACCTAAGCAGATAAGAGATGGAACACTGCCCATATTAGGTTGGCAGTCAATTACTATTTCAAGATCTTTGTTACAGATAATATGACCAAGCCAGATGTCCCTTTTCTTGTAATATAATATAACATTTGGTTTTGCTTCTAAGTAAAGAATTTAGCATTTTTCTAAGCTTTTCTGTCAATTTCAACTTGTTTTTCTAATCAAGAACATTTTAAATTTTATTTCTCAATTTTATCTACACATTTGATTCCATCCACCTCTTTATTCAAGTCATTAATAAAACAATTAAACAGGACCCAAAACTGTTTCTTGTGGCATTCCACATGACATGTCTCTACAGTTTGATGAGGATTATAGATGAGTACTGTGATTTTTCAGCCATATACTGTAACTGTATCTCACACTTGACCCACTTGCTCTTCTGAATATCATTGGGTACTTTCTTAAAACCAGTTTGGTGTAGTGATTAAGGAACCAAGCTAGAAGCCAGGAGACTGAATTCTAGTTCCATTTTAGACATGAAAGTTGGCTTAGAAAGTTGGGCCAGTTATTCTCAGCCCACATTATCAGACTCAGGCAACAAGTGGTCAACAATTAAGCCAATTGGTTGCTTCCTGTCACACCTCGTGGTTGTTGTTGTGAAGAGAATAGGAGGAGGAAGGAATTTTATATTTATTACAAAAATAAAGTTGGGATAAAAATATTTTGAAAAATTAAGGTGTATCATGCCTACAGCACTTCCACAATCTACTAATAAAAGCACTTGATTAAATAATGAATAGGAAATTCTTAGGAAAGCCATGCTGACTTTTCAGATCATTTTCACATCATTCACAGACTGATTTTCAAATATTTATGGCTTTCTGTTTTACAGGAGTATCAGTTCATTTATGTAGCTATAGAACAGGAATAGTCAGTTTCAAATAGTTTCAAGGTTGCAACTCAGCATCTTGACTTTTAGGCAGGCAGTTGCAAATGAAATCAATGATATTACTATGGTAAACAAAATTATCTCCCAAATGCCTTTTTGCTCATTCTACCTATTTTTTTCATAGAAAAGGTCAAACATTTACCGTATTTCCCCATGTATAAGCCACCCCTTTTTTCCAAAATTTTCAAGCCCCAAAAGTAGGGGGGTGGCATATACAAAGCAGGTACACTTTTTATACGTGAAAAATGCATAAAATAATAAAGTAGGAATAAACTGGTTTTCCAGCAGTATGCTATACTTTTTTGTAAAAATTGTAAGTGATGATACGATTACGAGTGCGAGTACGCGATAGAAATGCATACGCTAGGCATCGGCCTGAATCCTTCGTTCCTACTCTCGTTCCGATGCGTAGATTGCTAGCGTCGCCCGCACCGCTTTCGGCGTCATGACCGAAGTTGTAGATCTAGACGTCGAATTTTGTTTCTTTGTAAATTTTCTTTCTTCATAACTTGTTTCTCTAATAAAATATTTTTTTCAAAACTTCACAGTCCAAAAATTGGGGGGGTGGCTTATACAAAGGGGGTGCTTATACATGGGGAAATACGGTATACTGCTGATCTTAAGCTTCTTAATCTTAGTCAAGCATTTTAATGTGTACTATTTTCCCCATCATCTGGTAGTCAAAAATATATTGCATTTACCTGTTAAAATAGAAAGCTGATGATATACCTTCTGTTAAGTAGTTTAAGGATTGAAGCCATGGGTGGGATTCTACCTGGTTGGACTGGTTCTATAGAACCAGTTGTTACGATTCTGTGCAGTTTGGAGAACCGGCAAATTATGCCACTGGCTGGCCCCTCCCCTCCCCGCCTGCTCCATCCCACCCAGTCACTCCTTACCTGGCATACGCGCCATCCAACTTGCTTGCATTGTGCCTTCACCTAATTTTTGGTCAATTGCTAGCTTTCTTTTTTTTCCTGATGATCAGCTGTTCTGACTATCAGCTATGCTGGGCGATTTAGATTAGCTAGAAAGCAGGAAATCGTTGGATTTTTTGCTTTCTAGCTAATCTAAATTGTTGCACTTGCTTTGCCTTCACCCAGGAGGCTTCCCTGGGGCCCGGTCAGGGGGTTGGGGGTGGGAAGAAATGGCCTGAGAGCAGAGCTGAACCTTCCTTAGGACTGAAGCTTCTATTTTTCAGTGCAGACTCAGGTAGCATATTGCAGAAAGGTAGATCTGTGAGTGATTCTGTGATTCTGCAAGCAATTCAATCTGCCTGCCTGTTTTTCCTAATTTTGGGTAAAAGTTGTTCTCTTTTTTTTTTTATAAAAAATTCAATATTTACATACAAGCCATGCACAGTCAGTCACTAAGCCATGCCCAGTCAGCAAGCCACGCCCATCCAGTCATATGACCACCAAGCCACACCCACAAATTAGGCCATGCCCACAGAACCAGTTGTTAAGAAATTTGAATCCCACCCAATTGAAGCTCATATCATCTTACATCGTTTTAAATAGACAGCAGGTATAGCTTACATCTTGTTATATCAGATGATGCTTAAAACATATATTAGAGAAAAATGAAGACAGTCTTCAACTTGTTAAAATTTCCTCCCTCTAACATTTCTCAAATTCCTCCCTCTCTATGATGTTTACTTTATATATACTAGTCTAGATATAATAAGGCAAACCAGAAATATAGAAATACATTAAATGGTAGTTTAATATATCTCAACATAGTAGTGAAGATGGTGATGATGTAACCTTTGGGCCTGCTTGCCAGATGTTGATTGTTAATCTCCCTCTCCCACCCCCACCCATATAGATAAATCAATATAGACAGAGATATAAGATTTAGATTAGATATACTCTGGACAGCCTTCCAATAGAATTGATCAGATTTTCAGCAATCTTAGTAAAATTCGGTATAGAGTAGTCCAATTTTTTATAAAGTTGGCTCAGGAAAGGGAGGAAATGGGATTTCTCTCACCTGCACATATGTTCAGAGAAGTGATTACTAGACTGCCTTGTAAGGTTTCTGTTTATCCAGGAAACAACGTTAAAACCTGTTGGAAGAAATATCCATCTGGGTTCAGTTCCAAGTGGGAAGAAAGACACTGGAAACATGAAGGCTGATTGGAAAGATGGTGGACAGCAGGACCACGTGATTCGAGGTCCTGGGCAAAAAAAGCACATGGGTGAGAGAGGGAGAGTGTCAGATCCATGTATCTGCCATTCTTCAATGGAAGAAGAAGGGGGGAAGTTGGTACAAGTAATCCTTTTTGATGTAGCCTGAATATATTAAATCTTATATTGATTCTGTATAACTTGCACATGATATACAACTGGAGGATTGGAGCCAGATGTCTAGAAACTTGTCACCTCTTGAAGAGAAAACAAGATGAGAAGGGACCCTAAAAATTCCAGCTCTGGAAGATATCCCTGGGAACTCTGCTAAGATACGTTCCCAGGGAAGGGGAGGGGGGAATTAACATGTTGGTTCTTTGTTTGACTAAATCCACATTTAAATAAAAGGATGGGTTCTAACTCTCTTTATCTATTATTGTATGCCTGGAAACATCTTAGACTCTGCTTTGACTGGTGCTGGGATTCACTCCCTTTCAATAAAGAATTCCTTTTGAAATATGTAGGTTTCAGAAGTTCATTCTTTTCAGTTGAAGGGGAAAAGTCCAATGCTTACATAAAGCAGAGTCTGCAATAGAGGTCAACTTGGAAAGGAATTGTTTTTAAGAAAACTTCACTCTACCAAGGGGATCCTGCAAAAATGTCTGAATATAACAAGGAGCAAGGGAAAGCCAAAAGCTGGGGAGAAACTCCAACAACTCCCCAGCCGGACACTGACTTTGTGCTCCCCATCAAAGACAGTGAAGCTGCCGGCAAAAATTCCACAAAGCCCCGGTGGTCTATAGGCATAGGAAAGAGAGACAGCTGGGACAGAAGAACCAAGGGAGTAACCTTCACCCGGGGTAGCCATAAACCCAGGTGGAAATTGCAGCTGGAGGCCCTATCTGATCAGGAAGAATGGGTTGAGGAACCACCGGCAGATGACCAACTGAAACGGTACATAAATCAAGCAAGGGAACCAGAAATTGGAAGAACCCGAGCTGTCACCCCTGATCCAGCTAAGAATGATCAGGCAGTGGAACAAGCCGAAGGACCAGCAGCCATACCAGGTACCCAACCCCTTGTCGCTCCAGAGCAGGGGATTAACCTGGGCTAACCTGGAGACATACAGCTGCAGAGAAAGGTTCCACCCCTGGGGGGTAAAATTCAGTGGGGACCCCCAGAAACTGGGAATTTTCCTGGTGCAAGTCCTCACCTACATGCAAGAATACAGGAAGAATTTCCCAACCCAGGAGCCCTGAGTGTGAGTCATCACCACCCTAGAAGGGGAAGCAGCCAGATGGATGGTGACTCTCCACAATGTCAATGCCCCACAACTGAGGAACTGATTCAACCGATTCAAGACAGCCCTACGCCACCTCTTCAAAGATCCCCTCACTGATAGAAAAGCCTGTGACTCCATTAGAGTTGTAAAGCAAGACCATCGCCTAGTAGCTGAGTACACTGAGGAATTTTGTGACCTGGCCAGCTGAGTCAACTGGCCAGAAGATATCCTAGTCTGTTGGTTCAAAGATGGACTCAGTGACACCCTGTATGCTGCCTGCCTGGCCCGTGGGGTCTCAAACCTCCTGCGTGAATGGTACCTGATGGCAGAGGAGGCGGAGATAGACATGACCTGAAACCTGAGATATAGAATATCCCATGAAGGAATAGAGATGGACCCACAAAAAGTAAAAGCTCTCATTGATTGGGAACTGCCCCAAACTCGCAAACAACTGCAGAGCTTCCTGGGTTTTGTAAACTTTTACTGCCAGTTCATTCCAGGTTTGCGAATATCACCCTCCCGATCACGAACTTGTTAAAACCAAAAGTGGGGGAGAAACCCAAACCAAGGTAACCCCTTACCTGGATGATGGAATGCCAAGCGGCATTCAAAAAACTCAAACAACTGTTCTCATCAGAACCAATCCTGAAACACCCAGACCCTGAACAACCATTTGTCATCCAAGCAGATGCTAGTGATGTAGCAATTGGAGCAGTTCTACTCCAAAAGAATGGATGTGGACAGTTACAACCATGCGCTTATACTTCCCTAGAAACAGTCAGGAACCAAGCAAAGATGGCCATATGGGAGAAAGAGGCATATGCTGTGCAATGGGCACTCCTCACATGGAGACATTTCCTAGAAGGGAACCAAATCCCCTTTGAAGTCTGGACTGATCATAAAAATCTAGAAGTCCTGAAAACTCCACGGAAACTCTCAGGAAAACAAGCAAGGTGGGAGCAATGTTTTAAATGGTTTAATTTCACTCTCAAATATCTCCCGGGGGGGGGGGGGGATTTCTTGGCAGATGCACTGTCCAGGAAACCCCAATACAACAGCAAAAAGATTGAAGTTATAAAACCCATGATCCAACCAACCCAACTTGCAGCCAAAGTAATCACTTGGGCACAAGAGAAGAAAGAATCACTGACTGACAATGCAACAACTTCAATATTTAAGGAGGCACTACTTAAGGACGACTGGCTCCAGGCTAACAAAAACATTTGCTTACTCAAATATGGTCTAGCCTGGGTAGAAAACAAACTTTATGTCCATGCCAGCCAGAGGATGGACCTCATGAAATGATGCCATGACTCAAAAATAGTGGGACACTTTGGTTTTGTCAAAACCCTGCACCTTATCAAAAGACAATTTTGGTGGCCATCTCTCAAAAAAGACATTGAAAACTATGTTGCCCCATCTGTACTGCTGCAAAAAGAAGACAAGGAAAATCTCCTGGACTTTTACAAATAGTGGCAGAACCTTCAGCACCCTGGAAAGAGATGTCTATGGACTTTATAGTGGAGCTCCTTGAAAGTACAGGAAATACTGTCATTTAGGTTGTAACTGATCTTTTTTCAAAACAGGTTCATTTTGTACCATGCCAAAAGATCCCAACAGCCAAGGCCTTGGCAAAGAGGTTTTTGATACACATTTATCTCTCATTGAGCTCCCCAATGGATTATCTCAGAAAGCGGTGTATAATTCACATCCACATTTTGGTGGGTGTTTTTAAACCTATTAGGCTCCACCCAGGGGTTGTCATCGTCAAATCAACCCCAGACTAATGGCAGGGCTGAACGATCGAACAGCATATTAGAATAATATTTGAGATGCTTTATTAATTACCAACAGGACAATTGGACTGGCCTTCTTCCTTTTGCAGAGGTAGCATACAACAACTGGGTCCATAGAAGCACTGGTTTCACCCCATTCCAGGGAGCCACAGGCCAAGAATTCAACCCCATGGCAGAGCTACCTACCAAGGAACTTGAAATTCCCTCCCTTAAGGAGTGGATAAACAATTTTCAAACCACTTGGCCAGTGGTCAGACTAGCCTTACAAGAGGCTAAAACAGCTTTTAAAGCTCTAGGCGACAAAAAAGTTGTGATCCTAAACCATTCAAAGTTGGAGACCGCGTATATTTGTCTGCAAAATTCCTAAAATCATTGCAACCCTCTAAGAAACTGGGACCTAAATTCATTGGACCATTTTCCATCTCCAGAATTATTAATCCTGTTATGGTAGAGCTTCTACTTCCCAAAACACTTAGACAGGTTCATCCAGTATTTCACTGTAGCTTACTCAAACCAGAGATCACTTCAAACCTTAGACTTCCCCTTCCCAGACCTCCAACTCCCATTATAGTACATGGGGAACAACATTTTGAAATTAAAGATATCCTTGATTCACGCACTCACCGTGGATCCACACAATATTTAGTAGCTTGGAAACACCTTCCTTCCTCAGAAAATGAGTGGGTAGCCAAACGACATGTAAAAGCACTCACATTATTATGGAAGTTCCACCTGAAATACACTCACAAATCTTCCTAAGTTGTAAATGTAACACATGTTTTATGTCTTCCAGTTGGATTTCTCAAATTTTTGAGGAGGGCAATATGTCAGATCCGTGTATCTGCCATTCTTCAATGGAAAAAGAAGTGGGGGGAAGTTGGTACAAGTAATCCTTTTTGATGTAACCTGAATATCTTAAACCTTATATTGAATCTATATAACTTGCACATGATATACAACTGGAGGACTGGAGGCAAATGTCTAGAAACTTGTCACCTCTTGGAGAGATAGCAAGAGGAGAAGGGACCATAAAAATTCCAGCTCTGGAAGACACTCCCTGGAAAACTCTTCTAAGATACGTTCCCAGAAAAGGGGAGGGGGGAATTAACATGTTGGTTCTTTGTTTGACAATATCCACATTAGAATAAGGGGAGGGGTTCTAACTCCCTTTATCTATTACTGTATGCCCGGAAGCATCTTAGATTCTGCTTTGACAAGTACTGAGATCACTTCCTTTCAATAAAGAATTCCGTTTGAAGTACCTAGCTTTCAGAAATTCATTCTGTTTAGTTAAAAGGGAACAGTCCGGTGCTTACAGAGAGAGATTTATAACCTTTGTTGGGCTTTGAATTTGCTTCCTGTTTCTGTGGCAAGAAATGTATCTGGATTGGTTGTCAGACTTCCATGGGGCTACACAACGGTAGCCTTGTAGGCTGTCTTGAGTCCCAAGCTTGGTTGAATTTTGCTGGGTGATGTAATGAAGGGGCTTTGGGCAATTCTTACTATGCTTAATGGCTTTGTCCTTGTTTGGATCTGAGTGAGGGCTAATCCTATCAACCCAGGTGTGTGTGTATGTGTGTGTGTATGTGTGTGTGTGAGAGAGAGTCTTAATCCCATCACCTGGAGCTGAAGGGAGGCAGGGAGCTGCAGGAAACTTCTTTGTCTTCAAAAACATGGCAGTATCATTTGTGAGTCACAATCAGGGCTTGTGGTTTCAGGATCTCTTTTCTGTTATCTCTTCAAACAAGGGAATTGCCTGGGGGTGCCCCTTTCTCCATGGGATTAGCAGGGAGATATGACTGCTTGATGCCACAAAGCAAAAATCAACCTAGGAGGAGCTTTGTGTGTAGGTAGGGGAAGGGGATAGCCTCAAACTGATTCTGAATGGTGTGTCTCTGTGCTTGTGTATGAAGCTACTTCTAAAATACAGGCAATATAGACATTCTGGACAAATTTTCCTTTCACCAGACAGAACTCCGTGTTCAGAACTTGCTGTGGCAACTACTCCCAAATACCACCCCTACATGAATCCATTTAATTGATTAGTTACAATTGTGAATGAAGCAAAGAAAGAAAACCTTACGATGAATTTCCACCCTCTCCCATTGTCTTTCTAGCTGTCTTCTGGGGATTGAAAAGAGTCTTTTAGTCTTTTACTTGTCCATCTCAGGGTCCTTTCTTTCATGTCTGCCAGGTGACATTAGGCTTGGCTTGGTGGTAATGGTGGTCAGTCAACTTTGGGAAGGTCTGCTCCACTCTGATTGCTGTGATGATTTTCAGTGGACGACTGGATCCAAACGCAATTCCTGGCTTCAATGGATGGAAGGTCTCCTCTGAAGGCAGCATCTGGGTCAGTGGTATCTCTTCCACAGGTTGCAGAGTCATCTGTGCAGGGCTGAAAGACATGAGAACAAGACCTCTTCCCCCTTTTGTGGGTGATCCTTGTAAGAGGATTAGATATGGGGGGGTTGGAGATGGGGGGTTAGATAGCTTTGAGGTCCCGGAAGACTCAGTTTCCTATCAAAGTAAAGGCCCATCCTTTATAGGGAAACACCCACCGTCAGTTTGCGACCAAAAAGGGCCCGGGAGGACTGCACTGCTCCCCTGCAGTGAGTAAGGGCACCTCCTTCCACTGCCACAGTTTTCTGATTCATTAAAGTCCTGGGGGACCTCTGCTTGCTTCACAAAAGTAAGGAACCCCCCCCCTCCTTTTTTGGGCTTTGCTTAGTGACTTCCCAGATAGTTGTCCCAGTTCAACTCTCTCGTTCACTTTTCCATTCCATTTTCATATACTCTCTCCTTTCCCTAACAGAAGATCCTGTGCTCTGGCAAACCCCCATACTCTGCAGACTCTACTAGTCTTTCTGCGGCTAGGAAATGCACAGAGGGAGCAAGATCCAGCTGTGATTGGGAGAAGCCCCCCACCTCTCTCTCTCACACACATGCACACTGGCATACATACATAACTCACCCACAGACTCAATGGTTCTGCTGCTGGCAAGGGAGGCTTACCTGGGCCAGGTCCATTGGTCAGGTTAGCTTGAAGTTCCCTCTGTGGGTGCCAAATTATTGGAAGAAATTTCCATCTGGGTTCAGTTCCAAATGAGAAGAAAGACACTGGAAACATGGAGATTGCTTGGAAAGATGGTAGATAGCAGGATTCGAGGTCCTGGGCAAAAAACAAACAAACACATGGGTGAGAGAGGGAGAAAGATTTATAATCTGTGTTGGGCTTTGAACTTGCTTCCTGTTCCTGTGGTAAGAAATGTATCCTGATTGGTGGTGAGGAGACACGCAGGGGTAACTTTGCAGGTTGTCTTGAGTCCCAAGCTTGGTTGAATCTTGCTGGGTGATGTAATGAAGGGGCTTTGAGCAATTCCTATTATGACTTCATGGCTTTGTCCTTATTTGGATCTGAGTGAGGGCTAATCCTATCATGGACCCTGGGGGCCATGTCTTGCACTCCATTCTGTGGGTGCTAACTTTCTACAAACCATATCCACATAAGAATTACCTTCACAAGTTGTGGGAGCTTCATCACTGGAGGCTTTCAAGAAGAGACTGGACTGTCATCTGTTGGAAATGGTGTAAGATCTCCTGCTTTGGGGTGGGTGGGGGTTAGACTAGATGACCTACAAGTTCCCTTCCAACTCTGTTGATCTATTAAAGAACAGAAAATTATAATTCTTTATAGTAAAGCATGAGGAGCCATCCTTTCTATATAGTCAAATAATGGCTTAAATTTAGGGGCACAATTGCCAAGGGACGGACTAGGCTTTATCTTTGAGGTCCTTGCTGCATCCTAGATTTGGATTGTGGGCTATGTAAGCAAATCCAGAAATATTGAGGCCAGTATTTGCATACAGGGATGCCCCAGCCATGAAATGAGGCCTAGCGAGCCTTGACAAATAGTAAATCCTCCTGGACTACAGATAATCTAAACCAATATGACCTATTACCCTTTCCACCAAGCACCTTGCAACGTTCAATATCTTTAAATTATTGGTAGTCACCTTTGCTTTCATGTAGCCAAGTATCCTCCTTGGAATCCCTCAAAAGTGGACGGAATGGAAGAAGGCTGCTCTGCTCTCTCAATATGTGTGGGTGTGTGTGTACCATATGTAAGAGAGTTGCACATTTCAAGATCCATATATAAAAATGTAGCTGAGACACTCATCAGAAGCATGCCACATATTGTTATCCTATAACCACATACTGATATGCACAATAAAGTCCTAATCTTTTCTTTCTTTCTTTTTTTCTGTAAAAATCAGGATCATGGCAACACATTACATCTGGCAAAAGTACCTCGCCAGTATAATTTGATCCAGGGGAGGAGGTAGTATTGATGGCTTATTTATTATACAATATTCTGCCATGACTTTTAAATGTGGCCTTACACAATCATCTACTTGTGCAGTGGACCTCAACCTCTTTGCCAGGGTAGAAATCCAGGCAGCTTCTGGCATCCTACAGTAGTCTAGCTTTTGTCAGGCACTTGCCCTTCTTCTCTTTCTGCAAATGTGGGCTCAGTAGAGAGAGAACATTAACTACACCTCTTTATTATTGAGTATAAATTTATTAGAGGCAGCTTTCCCTCTCCCACCTTCTCCTCACCTTCTCCAAAAAGTAAACATTTAATTTTTTTAGTTGTTGTTAATAGATTTAATGTTCATTTGTTGGCTGCCTAGGGGCAGGAACGTGTGACATTTCAAATAATTGTTGTTTTGAGGGTATTCTCTGGAGAAAAATGCTGCAAAAGTGTGGAGAAGATTTAAGTAAATTACTGTGTCAGCTTCTATTTATTCCCTACATGATTGCCAGAGGCAGGCCTGTGAGAGAACCATTAGAGGGCTGGCCATAAAAGAGGGAGGCAGAATTTCAAAAGCCAAAATGCCATTATAGGAAAGTTAGTGTGTAACATGTTAAATTATTCCCCAAAGTAGTAGAAAAAGGGGGAGGAAATAAGGAGCAAGCAAGAACAGTTGAATTCAAGAAAGCCTGTACGTGAGAGAGGAAGATTTTGTATGTCACTGAGAGAAACAGAACTAATCCCAGGTAATGGTGGTGTATTTACAAAATGTTCTTTTGTTATTAGTACATACCTATTTTTACTGGGGAAA
The DNA here is from genome assembly GCF_900518735.1 of Pseudonaja textilis. The sequence continues at coordinate 2,664,019 of NW_020769378.1, forward strand.
TTTGTAATGCCATAAAGAAATCTCCTGATTGAGGTACAAACCAGGACTTTGTGCCAGTTCTCACTCTATGGAGCCGTGTCTAGACCATCTGACAGTAACTGCAAAAGCTGATAACAATGGATGGCACCAATTAAAGAACACCAATGGAGGCTTGTCACATAGGACAGCCCAAAAACCAAACTTGAGAGACTCGTGCAAAGTACAGTAATTTTATTCATCTCATTATCATTCCATCATTTGTTCCATCTACTAGGCTGCTGAACTGGATTTTTTTTATAAAAAAAAAACCCCTCAGTGATGGATTCTGTTGGGAGCAAATAGATCGATGGTTATGAATGCTGCAGGGAAAATCCGGCCCTAGAGGGGAAAATTTATAATGAGACACACCCAAGAACAGCATTTATTAAAAAAAAAAAAACACTACTGTATATGAGAAGGTTAAAAGTTTTTTTTTCCCAAGCTGTCTTGAGTTTTAAACAAAATCCAAGTAGATGTTTCTTTCAGCATGACCATATTCAGACTGTTCAGACCAATGAAGAACTATCCCTACAAATGGATCCTCATCTGATGCAGGTCATCAGATTGGGAAAAGGTTAAGGACCAAGCAGGGGCCATTTCCAGATTTGTCCATCCAGAACATTTCCAGAATTTCATTAGTTTCTTTCCCTACAGTTCCATTCCCTGCAATCAACATTCACCGCCAGTTCCTACCACATTCCCTCCAAGTGGTGAAACAGCTATTGTCTTTCATAATAGTTGAAACCCTGATGAGTCCCACAGGACAAGCCAATATTTGAGTGCCAGAAGAAGCACCCTCTTAGGTCTTTCTCTCCATGCATTTTTTCAAGCAGTTCTTGCCCATCATAAACACCAACTGATGGTTCCCAGGACTTCCAGAAACGGGAAATAAAATAATTTGCAACTGCTCATTTGCATATTCACTGTTGTATTCGGTGAAAATTAAAAGATAATACAAATTAGGGGGGAGGGGACCAAATCAGTCAATTATGGTTTTTGTCTTTTATCATTACCCTGTAGAACAGCCTTATGTCCATCCTATTTCATTTACTCTACCGCACATTAGGATAAAAAGAGCTACCTTCTTATATTTCCATTTTCCCAATGTCTTACAGTTCTGTTTTAATAACTATGTTATCAAACCATACAGGAAGCCCACAGGCTTTCAGTCTTCTTTTCTCAGAGGAAAGTGGCAAAAGTATCATGGATATGCTGTAGTCAACCTGATTCTCTCTTTAAATTGCGCTCTTTAAACTGACTCTTTTCCAGGCAACAAAATTGTAGTCACCATTCTTATCCATTAAAAATACCTTCATTAAAGCTAGTAAATATAAATCTTTTGAGGAATCCAAAGCCTTCCATCAGGGGAAGGGGAAAGAGATGAAGAATGAGGAAAGCAGAGTTTGAAAACAGTTAAGGGAGATAGATACAATGAAATGTCCATAGAAACAATGGACATTTTTCTATTTCTGACTTATTATTTTCATTGTTTCTTCTAAATGACAATTCTAATTAATATTCTATTCATATTCATATCCCAGCACCGTGTTCACTGTCTTCATTTTTTAATGAGTTTCCTTCTTGTACTCGATTTGGCCTGCCTATGGGTCAGTATCAGGGGTGGGATTCAATTTTTTTTAACAACCGTTTCTGTGGGTGTGACTAAGCTTGTGGGCGTGGCTTGGTGGTCATGTGACTGAGTGGATGTGGCTTGGTGGTCATGTTTTTGACTGGGCGTGACCAACTCAATATCACTCACATCAAAGCACACATCTCCTCGTCTGGCCTCTCATGACTGTGGGGAAGCTGCAACAGTAAGTCGTAAGTGTGAAAAATGGTCATAAGTCACTTTTTTTCAGTGCCATTGTAACTTTAAATGGTCACTCCACACAAACAAAGTACCAGCAAAGGAGGGGAAAAATAACTCCAGAGAAGTTCCTGGGACAGGAAGTCTAGTCCTGCCAAGAATGTAATAAGGGTTAACAGAGAGGCAGTTTCTGTAAGCAACACCAGAATGTTTCCTTGCTGCCTTCCTTACAGGATTAGGTCAGTAATTTCTTCTAACAACTGGTTCTCTGAACTGCTTAGATTGTTAACAACTGGTTCTAGCGAATAGGTGCAAACTGGTAGAATCCCACACCTGGTCAGTATCATGTCTCCTTCTCTTATTTTAACATATTTACGACAAGCAAACAAGTTATGCCTCCCAAACCTGTGTCATCTGAGGTCTAGTTTTGTTTCTGTAAGCATCATTCTTCATTTGCTTCCACATTGCTTCATTTGTCCACAATCCTTTTTCCGATGAAGGAATGATTATCGAATGAGCACAGGATTAGTATGTTATTTCCATCTTTGAAGAACCAGGAGATCTGTGCTCCAGGCTGTCTTCTTGTGAAGCTTGCCACACACATGGACAACAATAAATAAGAAAAAGAGTGAGTTTTTTTTTTAAAAATAACCCAGTTCAAATGGCTCTCAAAGACATAGGTGAATCATTGCTTGTTTTCAACCTCCTCAATATTTCTTTACTAATAGACTTCAGGTTTAATTGAAGGATCTTCTCTGGATTCTGTTTGCAACCCCATTCTCTCTTTAACCCCACTGCTCAGAGCTTCACAAAAGCCAACCCATTAAGGGTCTTCATTAGTTTGAACACCAGCCAACCAACCAACCGTCAAAGGTCAAACACAGTCACCTGTCACAACATAGCAGTAAAACTCCTAATTGTATGGGAACAAATGAGATAAAGAGATCGTACTATTATACTATCTGATTTATTTTGTTTCCAAAGAATAATTCCTGTCCAATTTATTTCTGAAGCTAACCATGGTTATGTGTATAAGTATAAAGCAAAAATACCTATAAGGACAATGCAATTTTAAATCAGGTGGCTAGATGCATATCACTGGGAGTTTTGCAAATCTTTCTGCATATACCTGGGAATAGCTTCACAAAATTCTTTTCTCACTATTCTACACTTTCATGTCACAAAAAATTAGCACAGGAAGGAAAAAAGGGCACTAGTTACCAAATGTATGCTCCCTTGGCCAAACCATGAATGCTGTGTTTTTTTGGACCCCCAGTTTCTGCAGCAAAGGGCAGACTTTTGGTGAATAAGAGATTATATATTTCAAAGCAACTTTTCCAGAATAATCATATAAATTGAAGGATTTGTTTCAGTTTTTTTGTATGCATTATGAAAAATGGCCCCTGTGCCCTCTAGTGGAGAAAATAAAAAAGTTTCACAGCTTTGCAAACAATGCTATCAATTGCAGGTTAAAGGAGAATAAGAATAATAACGGGGAACCATTTTTAGTCCATTTAAAAAATAAGCTACTAATTATTATCTAACGATATGCAAACTGAATGAAAATATTGTTCTCATATGTTTATTTCAGGCCTTAAACTCAGCCGTTCACTGGCTTTCAGTAATAAATGTTTAAAAGAATCCAGCAAAGGAAAAATGAAATTATATTTACAGTGCAATAGATATTTTTTTTTTATCTCTGACATACATGCACTAGAACCTTTTTATAGCTCTCAGATTCCACGGCAACATCCACATTATTTTGAGCACCATCAGTTTCCCTTTGGAAACATTATTATGGGCAAAGCTCTACAATATTTTTCACTTGTTGTAATACTAGATCCAGCAATAATCAATTTGCTATTAGCCAACATGTAACATGAATCTATGAGTCTATTTGTTTATCTGAGGGCACTTAAAACAATTATTTTCTGGTATTTAAAACCATGTTAGACTTAGGATATCAAAGGGAAATGGACAGGATCAACATCATAATGTTGACCATGACCACACTTCCATTTGTCTTTCCTTCTTAATTAGGAGGGCAATGATATAAAACATTCCTTCAAGAACATTTCTATATAGAGCTGTGTTACCTTCATATTGCTACCGCTACTATGGAAAGGAGGGCTGTTTCAATCCTTCATCTTGTTGTTATTCACGCAAAGAACTGAAGTGAATAAAAACCTTCTAGCCTGCCCCAGCCTTGTTGAGCCCCTGTTGTCTCTTCTTACTTTGCCTTCATCTAGCAGAATCCCTCAGAGGTTCTGTAGCATCTGGATCTTCTCTTATTAAGAACTAGGAATCTCTGGTGGGAAACTGCTTATAACTTCCCTTGGAGAGATTGCTGGAGATCCCCAGAGAAGCTTTCTCACTAGATAAAAAAAGCATCTGGTCAGGTTTTGTATGGGATTCTGCAGCTAATAATCGCCTTTCTGGCCAGAGATGATATTTGCTTGTGGCTTGCTACCATTATTTTCCTCTACCCTGCTCTCAGATTATTATTTTTTTACATTTGGGTCTTTAGCATTACAAATCTTTAGAGCAAGGTTTTCAAAACAATGAGGGTACCTTCCCTGGGAGACAGAACCCAAGGGGAGGTATGAAGAACCTTTTAGTTGAATTGTTAAAATAAAATCCACCTTTCCCAAAGTTTCATTGTATTATTTTCATTGTTTGTGTTCATTTGGCTATTCGGATTTTTAGGGGAGGTGTCTAGATTAAGATTACACTAAAGAGTTGTATTGTTACGATTGTTGCAATGGCAAAAAGTTTTAAAAGCCTGGCTGGGGAGCCTTTGTAACAGTGGTGGTATTCAATTTTTTTTACTACCGGTTCTGTGGGCGTGGCTTGGTGGGAGTGGCAGGAGGAGGATACTGTAAAATCTCCAGTCAGAGGTGGGATTGGCCGGTTCTCCAAACTACTCAAAATTTCCGCTACCGGTTCTCCAGAACTGGTCAGAACCTGCTGAATACCACCTCTGCTTTTTAAGCATTTATTTGTAGACAGAGAAATTCAGGGAGGCCTCATCTACAATAATATATTAGCTGTTTAATTACACTAATTAAATTTTCTTCCATGGTTTCATGATAGCATATATCATTTTTTCTTCAAATTAAAGTTATTACAGACCATCCTGTGAGATGGGCTAAATAAAGAGGTTGTGACCAACTCAATATCACCTTGTGAAGTTCATGAATGAATGGAGACTGAAGCATTTTTTCTTGGATTTCCTAGAATCCTAGAGTTGGAAATGACCTTAGGAATTTTCAGGTCCATATTCTTTCTTCCTATAATTAATTCATAATTGAGATCCTTTTTTTATGAATATGGATCCATGCAAGGTCTTTCTCCTTCCTTACCTTGGGAGACCTGATCAAACATTTTTATTGGTCCTTAAAAGCTTCTTATTTCTTCTGTAGTAGCTTTATAAAGTAATCTACTGACTTGACTGGCCACCAATAATAGTAAATTGTGACTTGCCCATGATTGAAAACAGGAGAACAACTATTGACATATCAAACTGAACTGGGAGCTATGATCCTCAGCTTTCATCTGTAGGTTTTCAGCATATTTATCTTTGGACTGGAAAAGTTGCTGAGCCAGAAAGGGCTTCAGTAATAAGCAAAGAAGCACCTATATGCTTAACAGTGAGCAAAGCAACTGGTTTTCCTGCCATTAGAAAAGAATTTTGAATTTCTTTCATTAAGTGTTCAAGATGAACATATTTTGGGGAACTTGATTATAGCACAAACTTCCCTTCTGTTTCATCTGTTCCACCAGCCTTTAAATGAAGACTGATCAATATCGTTGGTGGTTTAACAATTCCTATAATGGCTGGAGATGCATTAGGGCAGACTACCCTCACTGATGTCGCATCCTGACAGGAACATAGTATACAGGACAATGATTTTTATCAATGATCCAATTATGGTGGTTTCAAAGTGACTCATAATTGGAATGCTCAACTCCAGGTTACTGGAAATCTGAAAGTGAATTACAAGAAGTATTGTGGGACCACTGAGGTCATTCTTTATGAAATATCTGACATTCTGTGGAACAAACTGATCCTTTGCTCCCCTCCAAAAAGTGAACTGTTGTTAAGAAGCATAGCTTGATGATGTCTGTCAAGGGCTACAGTGTATGATGCAAAATAGTTGGACCTCATCTATTCTTGGGGCTGCTGGGAATGAAGTTGTTCTCTCTCTCATGTTACTTTAAGTGGGATATTTTCATTTTCCATTATTTCAGGCTGAGATTAGAATTTTAGGGGTTCTTGTGTAATATGACAGCAAACTGAAGTTTGGCCTTAGAGCTGAATGGGGCTTTAGAAACCAAGAAAAAAAGAAAGGAGGATTACAGGTAGCTCTACCTGATCAAGATAATTCTTCTAAATTGTAAGGACAACATTGTTATTCTTCAGTTGCCCAAGTAGCCTTCTAATACTTGCAAACCAGTAACCTAAATCCTTCTAACAGTTATAAGAAGTATTTCATTTTCATGACCATGAAAAAATATTTAAAATATACCGATTATCTATATCCTTTAATATAAACACTTTCTCAGCTGGTTACAGCTATGCCATGGCAAATTACCACTGTGTAAATTATTGTTGTTCATTTTGAGATTCGTTATCTCTTTTGGGGATTATTTTAACCTACAACTCTGTTTATTGACATGCTATTCAAATCCCAATTGAAAATGATGCCATGATTTCCTATTCAGCAAGCACGTTTACTCCTATCTTTCTGGCAATTTATGTTACATATTAATATATCTCCTCTCTTCTGCAAACTTCATTCACAAATCTAGATTGAACATAGTGAGCTGCTTATGGACTTCAATGATCAAAATCCTACACCCAATTGTGGTTATTAAGTAAGGACTAGCTCTGATAACTATGATAGTAGACTGCAAGAAATATCTGCCTCTTCTCAAAGTCCCTTCTGAAGAACAAGAGCCCACTTATTTCTACACCATACCTCAAGGGAGTATGATTGATGTCAAAGACCCTACACAATCTATGTCCTCAATGCCATTGTCTATTGCCCATTGGCTAGCAAGCCAATATGTTCATTTGAAGGGCATTGTCTAAGTCAGTGTTTCTCAATCTCAGCAACTTTAAGTTTTGTGGACTTCAACTCCCAGCATTCCCTAGCCAACTTGCTGGCTAAAAAATTGCAGGAAGTGAAGTCCATATATCTTAAAAGTTGCTGAAGTTGAGAAACACTGGTTTAGCCAATGGATTTAGGCTATTGAATGCTGAGAATGTGCATTATGTTCCAATAATTGTATTTATAATTTTGTTTTTAAAACAATATCTTTTTTTCATAAAGACCTTAAAATCTAAAACCTGCTCAAGTACCTTTCCTTAGGAAATTGCAAATATGATCATGTTTTATATCACAGATATGAAATTTATTATATTTAATAAAATCTTTTTAAAGCAAGTTTCACAGATATAAAGTCACCTTATTATTTCATAAAATTACTACATACTTGATCTGCTCATAAAATTATGTTTACGATATAACACTGAAATGTACAATTTCATCTGATATTAATTAAAATGTACTTTTAAATGTTTTTAATTGTTTTGTAAAAGGAAAAATAATTGTTGCATCTTTTCATTTGATCTACTAAACAGAAGTAGGCAGGCGAAAAGTTACTTTCAAAACAGAAGACAGAATCAACATTGCAACCCCCCCCCCCCAAAAAAAAAGGTCTGTATTTTGAGTAAGACAGTCTATCTAATTGTAAGTTCTATTCTGATTTTTTTACACACGTATATACAAGCACACAAAATGGATTTCTCTGATTCTTCAACTTTATCTCCAATTTTTTTAATAGGAAGAATAACAATTACAAGATTTCAGAAGAAATAAGGAAACCGCACGGAATTCCAATCAATCTCAAAAGATGGATGGATTTATTAAATCATGAATTGGCTATTTATGTGGTGTACCTTATAATTCAGAAATGTGGTTAAAAGTCAAGCTAATATTTGATAGCTGAATTCTCAAAATCTATTTTTTTTTTAAAGAAAATCAACTGATGTAAATTTCACTTTTCAAGAAAAGTATTCACACACACAAAGTTTTTGGTATATGGAAGTAATCCATAAAGAGTTTAACCAAACTACCTGTACTGGATATAGTTGGGATAAATGTAAATAAGATATTCTAAGGACTTGGAAAGGCTACATCCTGCCTCCCAGCCCATTTCCATTGGAATCATAATAAAGGAATAATCCACTGGTTTTCAGAGGAGAAATTGTAAGAAAGAGATGAAGTTACTGTATTTTAAACAATGAGGTGGTCACAATTTTTCCTTTTTTTATGTTTCTTAATTAAGAACATTGCCTAATTTATTGTAGCCAGAAGATTCCTCTGGACCTGCAGGGTGTTCTTTCCACACTAGATTTGATACCTGGAGCAGGACTTGTATGTTAAATGCAGAGTTTATTTGACAGTTGCAGATTTTAAAAATGTAACAGAAAACTATTTTAGCCTAACCTTTCTCAAATTTATAGTCTTTCTATCCTTCCTCCTCTCCCCTATCTCCTGAATAATATGAAAACTTCAAACATCCTTTTAACGTAGCAGTGTGATGCTCTTTTTATACCAGAACTAAGATAGGATAGGATCTCAGAAACAACCACACAGAATCTCCTGACTGAAAAGAAATAATCTTGCTTACAAAAAAACATTTGTTTCTGTAGTGCAAAAGTATTTTTTTTTAAGGCTCATCCGGGAAAATAAAAGAAATCCATCTCAATCAAATTCTCAAGAAATTTTATCATTCCTTGGTTACAAGATGAGATACCTATTAATTCCTCTCCTCACCACCACGTCCTCTGCATAAGTAGCTAAAATGCATACATAGAAGACTTATAAGTCTTTGAGATACCTTAGCTCAGTGATGGAACCTTAACTTCAAATTAGCCACCATTTTTGGTTTATAATAATCAAATGATTTAATTTCAAAATCCCAGTTTTTCATGTTTATTTATAATTGTATATAGAAAAATGCAGAAGAAAAAAGTAATGTTAAAACATAACTGAAGATGAAAAGGGTATCTCTCTTTCTCTATTTTGCACAGCATGGTAGCTTAGGTAGCAAACGAGGGTTTCTGGAATGACTATCGTCTGCAGCTCTATGAAACAAGTGGCCTTATCTCTTCCTCTCGGGTTTCATTATCAGAACTCCTCACCTTCAAAGTGAATGCTTACAGGTGACATCTGCTGAGGTTTTAATTCTCTGTAACCTTTTCACTGACGGATGAGCTGGACTTTCCTTTTTCTTATTAATGGGATCTCAGATGTCATAAACAATAGCATGCCCTCACTAGAGATGTGATAGTGGCAAGGGAGGAAGCAGGCAATGGCAAAGGAAAATTCTTTTCTTTTTGAAGATTTAGTTATAGGAAGAGTGACTAGATATAAGAGTGATTGACTAGACCGCCCAGTTCATTAGAGAAAGGGACATCAGTGAGTGAAGGCTGTGATAACAGTAGAAAGGAAATTATGAAACGGGGAGGGTTTTTTTTTAGAAGATTGGCTGTTTCTTTTCTCTGCAAAATATTCAACTCTATGCTTAGTGTGCACATGCTACCTGGGCAGGTGGTTGGAAGGTGGGCTGGGTTGAAAGCCAGCATCAAAAAAACAGAAGTCCTTTTTTACATATTTTATTTTGGTATCCTTTTGTGTGTGGTGTGTGTGTGAACATTGCTAAACAAAAGAGGTAAAAATCAATGCAGTATAAGGTTTCTGATTGCAGATGAATACTGGATTTGGTCTAGGAGAAATACAGAATAACAGAGCTGAAAGGGACCTTGGAACAGGGGTGGTATTCAGTAGGTTCTGACCAGTTCTGGAGAACCGGTAGCTGAAATTTTGAGTAGTTTGGAGAACCAGCACATACTAGCTCTGACTGGAAATTTTACAGTATCCTTCCCCCGACATGCCCACCAAGCCATGCCCACAGAACCGGTAGTCAAAAAAATTGAATACCACCACTGCCTTGGAGGTCTTCTAGTTCAAGCCCTTGCTTATACCATTCCAGACAAGTGGCTGCCCAGTCTCTTCATAAAAGCCTCCAGTAATGGAGCGCCCATAACTTCTGAAGGCAAGCTGTTTCACTGGTTAATTGTTCTCACGGCTAGGAAATTTCTATTTAGTTCTAGGTTACTTCTCTCTTTGATTACTTTCCATCCATTGATTTTTGTCATTCCTTCTGATGCTTTGGAAAATAGAACAGAATAACAAAGTCGGAAGGCAACTTGTAGGTCATCTAGTCCAACGCCCCATCCAAGCAGGGGACCCTACTCCATTTTGGATAAATGACAGTCCAGTCTCTTCTTGAAAGCTTCCAGTGATGAAGCTCCCACAATTCTGAAGGCAAACTGTTCCATGGGCTGTTGCATTATTCTCACTGTCAGAAAAATTATTCTTATTTCTAAATTGAATCTCTTCTTGATTAATTTCCTTCCATTATTCCTTGTCTGGCCTTCAGGTGCATTGGAAAATAGCTTGAACCTCTCCTATCTGTGGCAGCCCCTCAAATATTGGAACATTGCTATCATATCTATCAGAGTTTGTTACAAAAATAGAATGCCGTGGTAGAGAGGAGAGATTGTAAGTAAGTTTTTAGTTTCAATTCAGCAGACAGACAAGTCCAGATTAGTTTTATTTTAGAGCTGAGCACAGAGCTAAGCCATGCCCAGACTCCTTCCTTAAGTTTCTGTTTTCAAAACAACCCTCATTGGCTGACCCAGTTGCCATGCCTATTTATTGGGTGACCTTATTACCATGTCTCTGCCAGTTCATGAATATTCTGACAATATCTCCCCTGGTCCTTCTCTTCTCTAGACTAGCCATGTCCAGTTCCTGCAACCTATTCTTTGTATGTTTTAGCCTCCAGTCCCCTAATCATCCTGGTTGTTCTTCTCTGGACTTTTTCTAGAGTCTCAACATTTTTTTTATAGTGTGGTGACCAAAACTGGATGTAGTACTCTAGGTATGGTCTTACTAACACTTTATAGAGTGGTATTAGTACCTCACTTGATCTTGATTGTATCCACTGTTAACGCAATTCAGGATGCATTGGCTCTTTTTGCTGCTGTCACACACTGCTGGCTCATATTTAATTGATTGTCCATTAAGACTCCAAGATCCTTCTCACAGTTACCACTATTAAGCCTGGTTTCACCCAGTCTATGTGTATAATTTTGGTTTTTCTTGCCTTCTACACTGAATTTCATTTTGTTGGTTAGGGCCCAGTCTGTCCAGGTCCATCTGGAACTTGAGCCTATCATCTAGGGTGTTGGCTATTCCTGACGGCTTAGTATCATCTGCAAAATTGATGAATTCCCTTTCTATCCCCTCATTTAAATTGTTTTTTTTAAAAAAAAAAACATTGAAGAGTACTGGGCTTAAGAGAACTTTGAGGTACCCCACTGCTTACTTCCCTTCATGTAGATGTAGTTCCATTAGGGACTGCACATTGAGTACAGTTTGACCGAGTTGACTGTTGATGTGATATAAAAATAAAGTACTCTGTAATTCTTTGTGTCTGTGTTTGTGTTTTTATGTCAGTCCTGAAGCCATTTTTTTTTTATGCTGGAGCCATTTTGGGAGCATCTTCAGGGCTGCCACAGCTAGGCTGGTTGGAGCTATGAGAACTAAAGGAGGGAGATAGAGATAGCTGGGGATGTGTAGCCAAAACAACATTTTTCCCGTGGGAGCCAAGGACATTCTTCCAGGTGTTGAGGAAGCATGGGCCAAAGCCAGCCAAAATGGTGACTGCAACCTGGTTGGACCATGTGATGGATGAGTGATCTGAGTGGAAGAACTCTGGGGTTTGATTTCGGTAGGGAAACCTTGGGTCCTCCAGAGTTGGGTTTTCCCCAGATATGTTAATATGACATGCCTAATAAATCTATACTTTGAGGAAGATGCCTGTCTTGGAGTTTTGATTCCATTTGGTGTGTTAACTGGAACCCTGACACTAACCCAACTCTCTAAATAAAAAAAAATCAACCAAAGACACTCCCCATGATCATGGGGCCACTGTCCAGGGTCCTGAGCACCAACTGCTTACCCAGGAGACGGGGCAGCAGGAATACTCAGTGAAGATGGAAAAGAAGAGGGAAGAAAAATCTGCAGATGCCAATGGAGTAACAGGAACTAGAGGAGCCTCGGTTTCCCCATGGAGGTTGAGATGGCAATGATAGCAGCAGAGGTCGAACGACAGCTGGGCGCTTTACCCAAGGAGCATGTAGCTTGGCCATTGGTTCAGGAGCTTCAGACATTGAGAGGCAGCCCTGGATTCCAGGCACTTCAAGAGCCAGTGAAGTGGTAAGAATCCTAGGAGCTATACCGGGCTGAGGAAGACTTAGCTGGCTGGCTAGTCTTCCAGGAACCCCAACTAGCCTCAACTCAGGTGTAGTACACCACAGTCCTAGAGTGGAGAATGGTGAGGCCCCCTTCAGGCATCTTTCAGGACTCAGTCCCTGGCCAGGTTGCCAGAGAGGTTTGGCCAATTGAGTGTCAGCAGCCTAGGCCAACTATTGAAAGGTGGCCAGCCCAGCTTGATTCTGGCTCAACCAACCTTCACTTTCCCCAGCCAAGGGAGTGTGGCTATTCAGAGCGGAGTATCCTTCTTGTTCCACTCAGCACAGAGCGGACTGTGCCTAAGCCTCCCTTGCTGGGCCCGATCTACCAGATTGACAACTCAAACCATGACTGTTGACAGCCAACTGCCAGGGGCCCTAGGCCAGTTCAGCCCAGGACTGCAGCAGGGGGACATTGACCTGCCAAGACCAGGCAGCCTGCCTCAACAACCGTCTTTCAGGCTACTACTGGTGGACCAAATCCCTCCTGGCTGGGGATACTATCTTGGCCAGTGATGGATCCAGTGCCAATGGGTGCCAGCACCCATGCCCCATCCAGCTCCAGCACTGCTGCCAGCATCACTGGCTGACCCCCCACCCCTCATGCTTCAGAGCCACTTTTGATGGGAGCTTAGGGAAGCTGGTATATTTCTTGAACCGGATTTGGTCCCAACTATGGAGGCCAGTACCAGTCTGACCAGGATATTATTTCGGCCATTTCCAACAATATGGAAGAAGAACAAGCTGAGTGGGTGCCCCAGCTACATGATGAGGGGGCTCCCAAACTAGACAATGCCGATGAGTTCCTTTAGGTGCTGAGAACCCGCTTCGAGTACATGGCCCAGGAGCAAGAGGCAGAGGCTGAGATTAAGAACCTTAAGCAAAAGGGCTGCCCCACCAAGGAATTAGTGTGGGAATTCTAGAGAGTGGTAGGGAAATTATGAAACTAGCCTGAGCGTCTCCTGCTAAGGAAGCCCTGGATCCATTTGTGGGCTGCTGGGTGGTTGGTAAGGTTCAGGTGAACTCCTAGCTGTGATCTCTGGCTGGGCCCACCCACCTGCTATGCTTTCCCTAAATAACTAACTTTTCCCCCACCCAGGCTGCCCAGGTGAGTTCTGCGCTGCCTTGCTGTACTCACCGGAGCTGCCTGAGTCGATTAGCTGCCTGCTTGAAGCTATGTTTCAGCCCCAAAATGGCTGGATCAGGATCTCCGGCAAGCCTGCGCCTTCAGAGGGGTTCCCGAGTACATACAAGAGTGGTACAGGATGGCAGTGGTAATGGACCTCAAAAATTTTATCCTGCCCTTTATAAGTAATTCAAGGCAGCAAACATACATTTCTAAGTAAATGGGTTCTTTTTTAATTCTTTTTAAAAATGGAAAAAGGAGTAGGAACTTTTTCTTTTACAATTCTCTCATGGAATTTGGAGTTTGAAATGAACGAACCTGTTGCAGAATCCCATCTCTTACAGAATTTTGTTTTTTTGAAACCCCCCCCCCCAACTTTCTGGCTGAGTTCACACAACTTGCAGTTGTTGTAGCTAAAATGAGTTTTGGTTCATCAGCTGGTGGAAATCCAGCCATTGTCTTATTATGTAACATGAACTAGGCCATTCCATCAAACTATCATTTGATCCATTTGGTTTGAACATTGTATTTTATGTGAATACAACTGGGTTTTATTCATTGGGGTTAAGGGTTTAACAACTTATTATGTTATTCCAGCCATACAGAAATAAAAAAAATGAGTGGTCCAAACTATATGCTAATTTTCTTTGTACCTTTAATCTTACCTTCCTTCCTTCCTTCCTTCCTTCCTTCCTTCCTTCCTTCCTTCCTTCCTTCCTTCCTTCTTTCCTTCTTTCCTTCTTTCCTTCCTTTCTGTTTCTTTATTTTCCCTTCTCAAGGTTCTGAACATTCTGCTCAGTTTGGACTTCCTGGGATTTTTGGCACCTTCTTCCCTGTAGAATTTTCATACACACAAAATGTCTCATAACACGAACGTTCTCTTTCAAGGCAAGCATTGCTATGAAAAGTGCAGGAGAAAAGTAAGAAGGATTAAGCAAAGGAAAAGCACAAGAAGAAAGAAGAGAAAATTTGGTATATAGAAGAAAGATATGTCAGGGGAAACATAAAAAAAGGTTGATGTAGTTGGAAACAGTACAGATATATAATGGATGTTTTATCATCTATTTCCCCAATTTTAGCAACATAAATTTTGGGCTCAATTGTGTCATAAGTTGAGGCCCACCTATTGTACATTTCTTTGGTTGTTTGTTTTAAGTTAAATATCCTTTTGCAGATCCTTGTTTGTTTTTATGTAAAATCTACAAAAATATTATGTTGGTGTTTTATTTGAGAATTTATTTGCTCTTTGAAGCTGAAGAAGGGGGGAAAAAACGTGCCAGCCAGGTATTGTCCTTGTTTCCCAATAGTAAGAACTTTGAATGTGCTGCTATTGTCTATTGAAAGTCTTATATTGTTTCTGTTGTGATAACCAGAAAACTGGCATAGGTTTTTCTGATTTCCTCACATAATTCTATCAAAGTCTTCAGGACCTAAAACATTACATAATAAGAAATGGCTGTTTATGTCATTTTCTGCAGCGAATGGAATTACCTGCTTTTATCTGAAAGAAGTGAGACTTTCAGTGGGAAACAACCTTTATTCATCAACCACATGAAATGGAAATGTGAAATGGAATTATCACATACAGTTGTACATTGTTTTCCATCATTATATTCCACCAGCCACATTAAACAAGAGCCCTTATTTCTTAGAAATATACAGGGTATGTCCCAAAGGTGCTTTTTCAGGAGGTAACTGGACTTCCTTGTTTTTTCTTTGAAGACATTTCACTTCTCATCCAAGAGGCTTTTTCAGCTCTGACTGAATGGTGGGGAATGGAAGGATTTATATTCCTTGCAGACAACTTGTCATCTGCATTCTTTTAGAGGATCCTTGAAGCACTTGGAGGTTTATCTGTGTTTCCACCTGAGTATTGCTAATGCTTCCTGTGGTCTGCATTTTTTTCTGGAAATCCGTTCATATTCTCACAGACTCACACCATTCGAAGGGTGTTTATCCCAAATTGCATAGCAAAAAGTCTGTAGTCAGAGGGTATGTTATTTATTTATTTAAAACATTTCTCTCCTGCTTCCCATTAAAAGAAACCTCAAAGCGGAAAATAGCCTCTGCTCTGCCAAAGGATAAAAATAATTTTTAATTTAATATTGTCTCTTCACAAATCCATAAATTCTAAGTCCCATACATCCCATATATCCCGCAAGGATATAAATATATTAATCCCCATACTTATCCTTTTAAATTTGCTCAGATGCCCAAGCATTGTCAGAAATGACTTTAGGAATTGATCTATTTTGCTCTTTTTTATTTATTTGTTGGTCACAACATTTCTGTAGGCAGAAATCAGAAGGAAAAGCTTTTGCTATTAGTAAGAGCCAATGTGTGATTTTTTTTTTTTTTAAAAAATAACTCCTAGTTGCTAATCCTGCCTGTGAGCAAACAATTAGCAGGAAACAAGGGCAAACAGGGCTGCTGATTTAATTATTTGACAATGATACAGCCGGTAGGGAGGGAGCATATCTGTGCAGAGGAGAAATGCAGGGACTTATGGGGTCAAAACAGTTTGTAAGCGCCTGCTTCACAAAAGCTGTTGTCCCCCTTGGGGCGGAATGAGATTATTAGGGCTCAATGTCTATCAAACAAAGGAGAGAAACAAGCCTGTGGCAATTCTTTTTTGCAGCAGGAAGTGCCCTTCTTCTTTGCCTCAGCAACCAGGAGCCTGCCAAAGAATTTTTCTGCTGCTTGGCCTTTTGCAGGACCGCCAGTGGCTCTGGTCTGTGCTGCAGCTGGGGTAAGCCAATCTGCAAAAATCCATTTTCTTTCTACCACCCACTCTAGACAGACAGTGTTTAAAACTAGCATCCTTAAAAATAGAGATGTAGAGATAAGAAGTCCTCAACCAGACTAGTCAGAAGCAGAGGGGCATTATACTCGCCTTTTTTAATTTCTGAACGGGCTGAGAAATTTCATCTAGCTTGATTTTCTTTATGCAACACCAAAAGTTGTTCATATATGTAAGTACAGGAATTTTTCCAACTTTCTTTCCTGCTCTAGCCCTTGATTGTAATGAACATATGAACAGAGAACAGAAAGGAAGATGCCTCATCAAAGGTACAAAGCTGCTGGAAGGAATACATTTCCAACTCATTCCATTTTTAAAAATAATATTCGTATTGCCCCCACCCCCAATTCCTTGACAAATTTTCTGATGGTAAGGACTTTATTTGTAGATAACACTCATGCTATCATGGATTCTTCTTTGATGAAGCCCCAAAACTGCTAGCTTCCTATCTCTAACTGAAGCAACTCCAATTACTGTCGTTAGGACATAGAGAGAGTAGGGAAGAAATGAGAAGGAATGGGTGAGACCTGTAAATTATCTTAGCCAACTGTTCTAGGTTGCAAGAAACTGTTAAAATACTTTACAGAATTCTCTTTCAAATTAATAAAAACTTTAGCTCAGGGATGTCAAACTCCTGTCCCAGGGGCTGGATGTGTCACATGCTGGCTACATCCACATCTAAAGGGGGGGGGGGGAGTCCTGATACGCCATGTGACACAGTCATGATGATGGGAGTTTGACAATCCCTACTGTAGCTTATTCTTTATTTTTCTTTCAACCCTGAGGGAGGTCAATCAAGCTGTCACAATGAGGAAGGATGGTCATTCATAGGCACCTGTTATAAGTTACTATCATGTTCAAAGAAAGGTAGGGACATCATGATGTCATTTGCAAGTACTCTGAATATGTCATTTCTGCTACATCATGCCACCTGATACAAATATGCATATTTTCTCATTTATGCAATGATGTCATTATGTGTTTATTTTAATGTCCCTCCTACCAATCAGTAGACACCCATTGTGGTCCATAGCCAGAGCACCCAGGAAATCAGCTTCAGCCCTATGACCAGATGAAAGACAGCATTCTCTATGAAGCAGAATTTTTAGGCAAAGCTTAGCCTTAATGTCTGGGAGTAGCAAAAGGAAAATTGAATCTTCCAGAGCAGAGAGCAGCACAGTTTATAAGATGCTCTTTCTCTTGCCCTCTCTGTCTTTCTCACTCAAGTTGATCCCATCGTATCTTATTCTGTTCAATCTCTTGCAAAAACAGATAAGCAAATGTGTAGAAAAGTGAGCCTCTGTGATAATAAACATATGACATGTGGGTCAAAGGGGATATGCCACAAACTTTGAGGTGATACGACCTCATTCACCAACATCCAACAGCTATTCACAAAACATGCGTTCTTTTAACACAGCCTTTGGAGGCTGCGGAGGGCTGCGCAAGAGGTGCTCTTGCGCAGTTGCTTTAGCCCTCTGGAATTTGCATGAGAGGTCGTACTCTTGTGGCAGCCTCTGGGGCCTCCAAATTGTGAGACAATGGAGCATGCTTTTGCAAGAGCAAGGACATTCTCCAAAGCTGCTTCAAGAACAAAGGTCTTGTGCAACTCAGAGCAGTCTCAGTTAAATCTCAGGGGCCTGTCAATCTTTATACCTGAAGGTAAGTGGGCACTTGGCAGATTCTGGGGAGTGCTGGACTCAGGACAATTACATTGCATCGTGGACCTTTTAGAGTTGGTGATGCTAGAAGTCAAGCTCTACTTCTACATCAGGTTTAGCTTTGGGGCTGCCTCTGAGTGCTGTATTCAGGGGCACCTGGAGTAGGGGGAGATAAAGAATTGTTTCTCTTTTGTTTGGGAGTGTGGAATCAAATTAGGCATTGTCCATTTCACACACCAAGCCCAAAAGTTTTGCTATCACGGCTGTAAAAAGTTTTAAAGTTCTCTTAGAAAACTCTGTAGCTATGGGAGAAGTGGAGAGGTGTTTTCATGGCTTGATAGCTAGTCCTGGATAGAAAATGGGAGTAATGTAATATGCAAAGTGGGATTCCTCAGAGATCATATCAGGACGAGAGCTGATGTGGCCCAACAGCTCTCTTCAAACTGTGTAAATAGTCCTTAAAATGCCAGATGCAGTAACAGGGTAACCAGGTACAAAGGAATGTATATATAAATCCTCCCATGTAAGGCACATTGGAAACAGGACAAGGTGGACTGATTCTACTTTATTGTGATGACTAAATCTGGCCCTAAGTTCTGCTTTGGTTTACCTCTTCCAATTAAGCAACCAAGTTGGAAGATCATTTAAAAGTAATTTATTAGAGTACTCTGATAAGTTGTGGTCTCTCTTTGAAAAGGGGGAACCCTGAGAAGTAAAATAAACATTTACTTTTATATAGTATAAAAGGAACTTTTATAGTTCCTAACAGACAGGAAGCAGCAGGTGAAGCAAGGCAGAATTACATCTGATATCTTTACAATTAGCACAGCCCCATCCACCCCAAGGCTGTGTGCTTTCTCCACTTCTCTTCTCCCTATATAAAAATGAGTGCATCTCAAACGATCCATCTGTTAAAATACTGAAGTTTACAAATGATACAACAATGATTGGTCTCATTTGAGACAATGATGAATCTGCATACAGATGGGAGGTTATACAACTTGCCTCATGGTGTGACTGGAATAATCTGGAATTGAACACACTCAAAACCATAGAAATGGTGGTAGACTTTAAAAGAAACCCTCCCATACTACCACCTCTTACAATACTAGACAACACAGTATCAACAGTAGAGACCTTCAAATTTCTAGGTTCTATCATATCACAAGCCCTAAAATGGACACCTAACATCAAAAACGTCATCAAAAAAGCACAACAAAGAATGGTTTTTCTGCCCCGTCTCAGAAAGCTCAAACTGCCCAAGGAGATGATAATACAGTTTTACAGAGGAATTACTGACTCTGTCATCTGCACCTCTATAACTGTCTGGTTTGGTTCTGCAACCCCACAAGACAGACATTGACTCAGAGAGTAGTTAGGACTGCAGAAAAAACAATTACTACCAACTTGCCTTCCATTGAGGACCTGTATACTGCACGAGTCAAAAAGAGGGCTGTGAAAATATTTACAGACCCCTCACATCTTGGACATAAACTGTTTCAACTCCTTCCCTCAAAATGATGCTATAGAGCCCTGCACACCAGAACAACTAGACACAAGATCAGTTTTTCCCCAAATGCCATCACTCTGCTAAACAAATAATCTCCTCAACACTGTCAAACTATTTACTAAGTCTGCATTACTATTACTATTAATTCTCCCATCCTTCCTTTTACCCATCTCCTCCTACTTATGACTGAATGACTGTAACCTTGTTAATTGTATCCTAACAATTTTTATTGACTGTTTCCTAGTATGATTTGATTGTTTATTGTACCCTATGGCTATTATTAAGTGTTGTATCTTATCATTCTTTATGAATGTATCTTTTCTTTTATGTACACTGAGATCATATGCACCAAGACAAATTCCTTGTGTGTCCAATCACACTTGGCCAATAAAGTATTCTATTCTACTCTATTCTAGTTGGTACAACAAAGAATTTCATAGCAAAAGTTGATTGGTTTAGAAATAGTCGTCTGTTTAGTTGCATCATAAGAATTACAGCATAGCCATAGAAAAGAGCATTATATTCTGAATAAAAGTAAAACAAACATTTGCAAAAAAAACATCAAAATAGGTTTGGGTAAGATACATT
The DNA here is from genome assembly GCF_900518735.1 of Pseudonaja textilis. The sequence continues at coordinate 2,683,922 of NW_020769378.1, forward strand.
CTCAGTGCTTCTCAAGGTTGGCTTGATTATTTTCTTTGTTCAGGGTGGCTTGAGAGCAGCTAAAAATAATACTGTTATCTCTACAATGTATTGAATGCTCTCCTGGCAGTCCAAGTTTCTGAAAGAAAGGCTTTTTCTTGAAGGTGACTATTTATGGGAAATTATCACACAAAAGCAAATTTAAAATACAACAAAAACCATGCTAATTAGCCAGTGCAACAGTTTTACAAAGTCCATCCTCTGCGGCTCTCATTCCCCTCTTTGAAACAAATGGGTGAAACAAAACAAACTGTTGCAGCCTCACCAAAATGAAAATGTTGGTTACAAAAGCTTAAGAAATTAGGATCAACAGTAGCAGGGACAAATGCAAAATGAGTAATTAATTCCATGTGGAAGACAGCTTTCAAAACTGCAGTATATAGGGCAGGCACTATGAGCACAACAATCAATCAAAATCCTTAATATAATAATTAAAAAAAAAATGATTTCAACCATGTCAAGTTAAAGAACAATGAAGTACAGATAGTCTTTGTTTTACAATAGTCCATTCGGTAATTGTTCAAAATCACAACAGCCCTGGGGGGTGGGGGGAAGAATCCCAATAATCACATCATCAACATTTTGGGCACTTGGTCCTCAGCTCATGTGATCACCTTTTGTGATCTTCTAACAAGCCATTTCAATGGGGAAAGCAGATTCATTCAATAGTTAATTGCAACAACTGTTTCACTTAGCAAAAAAAAAAAAGGTGGGGGGTGGAGCTTAATTGTAATCAGAAGTTGAGGCATACCTGTAATAGCATTCTACATATTACAAAAAAATTGTATCAACCTTTGCAACAGAACCTGTTGCAACAGAATGGGGTGGAAAAGATAGATGGAGTTAAAAATAGCCTAAGCATCTGCAAGAATTTTGGCTATTTGAATTAACAAAAGCACAACAACTTGAACTTATAACTGCACAATGCTGAACATGTTTTAAAAAGAGCAAATTTTTAAATTTCTAATCTAGCAACTCTGAATCCTGGCAAAAAAATAAGGGCAGACTTCCCTTCAACAAAAGGATTGCATATAGTTAACTTACACACACACACACACACAAAGTTCAGATTATATTTGTAGCTGGAGCTCAAACACACCCCAACCAGGCACCCAGATGAAACCTAGCTTCCTAATAACTGATAGCCGTCTGTTTACTCAGAGCCAAGCTGCACTAAAAGACTCCAATACAGGAAACACAATGTTGCCAGCCAATCAAGACAAAAAAAGCTACAAAACAGACAGAAGATATTAGAAACATCAATCAAGCAGAACACAGCAAACTCCAAGACCAATAAACAAAGACCAAGACTCCCAACCAATCAGGATGAAGAAAAAACCATTCTGGCACAGCAGTAGGATAGCACCAAATTTAAAACAGAGATGGCTATGAAAGTCTGACTCACAGATGAACACGAGACAGAAGCCTGATGATGGCAGATGAGATTTTGCCAAAACGTTGCTACAACTTTAAAAGCACAACTATAATGACGTGGGAAAATACCCGAGCAAAGCTGAACAGAATATGTATATGTATATGTATATGTATATGTATATATATGTGTGTGCGTGTGTGTGTGTGTGTATAAAAGCAAAATCCAGACATTCTGTTTTTCAGAATAATTTAATAATATGATATGCATAAAAATGTAGTAGAAGTATTTGTAAATGTTATAGGTGTTCCAAAGAGAAGGACACCCTATGGTTGAAGTTCTAGGAAGTGTATCAGCTGCAAATTTACAGCAAAGTTGTATGACCTATTGATAAGAAAAAATTATCCCTCCAACACCATGTGTACAAAAAGTAATGATTAAAAAAGAAGGTCCAGTCAAGGTCTTATGAAATATGGAAAACTTTGAACATTAAGAACAGAGGTGTCACAGTGTAAAAACAACTTGAAGACATGATGCTATATGCCATAATCTTGATGGACCATGTACAATGGCCGATTTATTCCTGGCCAATTACAAAGCTATTCAGACTGCTACTTTCAAGGTCTCAAATATACATTGTTTACATATTCCTTTAGCATTATAATTTTTATATTTGTCATATCAGTATTGAAAATTTAAATATTGTTAGGAAACTACTCATGAACTAATGTAGAAATATGAGCTAACAAGTTCTGTCCCAGTTTTATGGAGAGTGAAATATAAAACTTTAATCCAGTAGAAGCATTTTGTCACCCATGCATTTGAATAACTTGCATTGCCTCTTACAATATAGACAAAAATATATTCTAGATAATAAATAGGTGCAAAAAACTATTGCATCATAACAAGAATTATGGGAATTATGGCAATAGTATATAAACACTTGTATGATAAGGTTAATCTGGAACCACTAATGACCCACAAAAATAAAAACTCATGATCCAAATATATAACACATGTGGGGGGAAAAAATCACGATTCCCATGTTGTGTGTTTGATGTCTGCAAAGAAAAAGAACATAGAGTTAATGAATAGGATAACTGTATCTTCCAAGGAATGATGACAGTGTAAATTCAATAACAGGACTTCAGGTGGTTTCAGATGGCAGTCCAAGGGTTCTCCCAAATAGTATAGTTCAGGGAGGAAGTCCTCTATAATACACAATGTCCTAAAAAGAAAAAGTAAACAGAAAATTTGAAATACAAACTTCTATCCAGGCATTTGATTCTATTAAACAGCAGCTAAAGACTTAAGGTGTCTGTCGTAGCTTGAACAGTCCAAATAGAGTCAGGTGGATCTGCAGCCTTGAGTCTGGAATGATGAGACTGGGTTCTGGACCAAACACTGGTGTTGGTGGACAGTAGCACTTGAAAAGAGTCTTGCACAATATACCCTTTCATATAGTCCCTGGCTGGTCTGATCCAATATGTACAGCTTCCTGCAAATATTTAACACAAGGAAAAAAATCACAACTATTCCACACAAGAATACTGAACCTTCAAATATAGATTTTGTAATACAAAGTCCATCCTCTGTGGCCCTCAACTATAAGGCTACATTAACAGAATCTTGCAACTCTGAAGGAGCAAACTTTCTGCCACCATTTTTAATAGGTTGATCCATTAGAGCAGGTCTTTCTTAAGTTTCATTTTCTGACTCCTAAGCTACTGGGTGCTCCTGCCGCTCTCGCCTATTTCCAGAGCAGGATCTCTTCTCTTCGTTCCCCAGAGGTCACCCACATATTCCATTATAGTATATTAGCTCTAAAAATCTAACCTTCAGGTATAAATGTGCTTTGAGAATGAGAATGTTAATTATTGATCAACAGCTACTATCTCAATCCCATATACAATGTCTATAAATATAGACAAAGAAGGAATAATTAGAAATGAAATCAAAACTATATCGTCTATATAAATATACGGTACAATCACATCTGGAATACGTGTGCAGTTCTGGTTTGCAAAATCTACAGTAGCAATTCAAAAGATGATGATAAACCCATCTTCACACCCAAACAGAGATTTCCACAGGTATGGCTAAAAAGACAAAATGGCAGCCAGAATGCAATCTGTTATATGAAGCGTGTGTAATACACATAAAAAAAATCATGGAGCTTCAATCATACAATGTAGCCACTATCTTTCCTTTTTTTGCCAAATGCTGCAGGGATCCGCATCCAAATAAACGTACAAGTATTAGCTGAAATATAATAAAATTTTCAATTGTAGATCCTAATCCTGTCTTTTGAAAATCATCTCTGTTTATCTTGCCCTTAAACTTGCTTGCCATGCTTTGCCTCTTAAAATTAACCTTAAAAAAAAAATATCTTGATGTATTTCTTTTAAGAGTTAATGGCTTTATTTTATTATTTATTTAAGATCTACTTTCTCTTGCATGCTTCTTGTTGGAAGAAGAGTGTTACAGAAATAAAATTAATTAGCTAATATATAATCTTAGGCATTTAGGAAACATAAGAGAATTTATGTTTTTTGAAAAAAATATAAACATAAAACCAACACAATACACATAAACATTACTAGGGAATAATAATTTATATGTGTACCTAAACCTCCATGTTTACCAGTAACCTTTGCATATATAATGATACATTGTCAAAGATGGAATTGATTTAAATTAAAATTTACATTAAAAATATCAGTATGATTATTTTTTTTTGAATTTTGCAAATCCAAAATAATTTTTACAGTCTCAAATATGGAAAATCTTCCATTGGGTGGGAAGAGTCTTGCACAAATGACCTGAATATATAATTATATAAATTTAAGAGAGTTTTGTAGATAACTTCAGGCATAATAAACTTGCCTATAATCTGGGAGAAATGACCAAATGGACATCTTGCCTGTTGCATTTGAATGTTTTTTGTGATTTTACTGTATAACTATGCTGAAGTTGCTATGCGGAATAAGGCTTCAGATTTCTTTAAATAAAAAAAAATGAGAAGAAAATCTTACAATATCAATATTTTAAACACAGATTACAGAGACCTTGGACATTTTCAAATCCAACCCCTTCCTATGCCATTCTGGACAAATGGCTATGCAATCTTCTTTAAAAACCTCCAGTGATGGAACACCCACAACATCTGAAGGCAAGCCATTCCACTAATTAATTGTTCTCATTGACAGAAAATATGGGCAGGATTTCCCCCCCACCCCTCAAGAGGCTGTTGGTTAAGGCATTATCTGCTAAAAAGTTGGTAATTACACTTTTCCTTTCTTCAGAATTAGTGTCATTATATACAGACACTATATCAGTGTAGAAACTTGTTTTAAACTATCAGTAACATGCAAGTAACTAATACAGAAATGTTTTCTTTGAATCCTGATTATGAATAGTAAAAACTGTTTTTACAGCGCTGGTATCCTTGAATAGAATGGGCAGGGGAGAGCAGCGTTACTGTTAAAAGAAATTCCTTCGTTTTCTCTGCCTTTTTGCATATAGTACATGCTATTCAAAAAAAAGGGGGAAATCAAGCAGGATTTGATAAGGACACCAGTGAATTTCCCTAGATTTGCACTTTCTTGGGGAAAAAACATAATTCATCAATACCCACCGCTCTTTTTTAATAGTCCTGAACACTAAAGGAAGGTGATCAGAATTTAAGACAATTCTTCCCCACTTATTTAAGGATTAATTACAAACATAGTAGTAGTCTCCCCTCAGCAAATCTAAAGTAATTTTTCAATTTTAGGGGTAAATTATTCGAGGAAAAGCTTCTCTTCTGTTCCATATTTATCTATTTAGATCAAAACCATGAAACTTATAAATTTCCATCAAAACTATCTAAATTAAAAATCCATTGAGCCACTGAGCCTCTCTGAGCCGTATGAAGCAATCATACTACAGCTGTGGGAAAAGTGGGTTAGAAATCTAACAGATATGTGACTAAAATTATCAGAACTTCACTAAAGGTTTTTCTGAACTACTTTATTTCCAGAAATCAGAAGCAACCAGATTTCTAGTGTCTGTTATACTCTGTTATTCTTCTGCTTCTTGATACTGAAATCCAAGGAAGCAATTAGCAATGTTCTTGAATGCAACCTATGTTAAAGAAGGTGCCAGATCAGGGAGAACAAACTGAACTTGCACTGCAAAAATGCAGAGAAAATTTAACAAAGGAACAGAAACATTGGTGTTCTACCTGTAGAGACCATACCTGCACGGCATTATTCATACAATAAATGCCATTGCAAAAACCAATCCCAACCACAAAAAACTTCACTCAAGACCAGACTTATCCATACTGCAAAGAATCCATTCCCGTGAACTCCGCACAGAACTCAAAAACTGTCTAGACAATGGAGAAAAGGATCTATACATTGACCACAGAGCTGATTGCATCCAAAGAAAGTCACACAACCCACAACTCCACATCCAACCCCACCCCATCTAATCCAACATCATTCAAAACTAGGCATGCACACCCCTAACTACCTCTATTCCAACCACAACTGGCCTTAAATGCAAGCTACTCAATGCAAGAAGCCTTGTAAATAAAATACCTGAATTTCTCCTCTTACTAAATATGGCTAAATTTGACATTATATTTGTCTGTGAAACATGGCTCAATGCATCTCTCCCTGACTCCATTACCACAGTAAGAGACCATCATGTTTACTGATCAGATCGTGAAATCCGTAGAGGAGGCGGTGTTGCTATCCTCTATAAAAAGTCCCTACATCTAAAAAACATCCGTTACCCAGGAGCTTGCTATTCCTGAGACCATCGTCTGTGAACTGTACTTAAACATCACATTTCAGTTCTTACTATGTTACAGAGCCCCTGATTATGACATCGAACATGCAAACAAGCTAAATAAACTACTAATATGGGCAGCATCCTGCCCACACATTTTTATCTTTCTTGGTGACTTAAATCTACCTCATATTAACTGGACCCTTAATGAATGTACAAGTGAACCTAGACATGCAACCTTCTACAATGCAGTAACAAATCTGGGACTAGAATAACTAGTAACCAACAATACTAGACTTAACAACTGCCTCAATCTCATCTTCTGCAATAGTTTGAATTCAATTTATGGAATACAAATTAAAGAACCCTTTTCCAACAGAGACCACAGTATGATTTACTTTTGTCTCAACATATGTCCACACAAAAATCATCACAACAACAGAATCCCCAATTATAACTTCAAAAAAGACAGCTATGATCTTATAGACAATGATTCCTCATCCCTTGATTGGCAATTTCTATTCTCTGGATGCAATACTGTAGAGGACCATTACAACATATTTTTACTTGAAGTCAAAAGAGTCATCAAACTATATGTACCATTAACAACTCCCAAAAACCAGAAAAAACAAATTACCCCAAACAATGAGGAAGCTTCAATCAAAAAGAAATCCCTTTGGTGGAAAAACAAATCTGGCCGCGTTGCCAACTTCAAAAGCCGACACAAAAATTTATGCCACCAGATAAAAACTGAATACACTAATTATCACATTAAACAAGAGGAAAACCTTCTACGCACCAATTCCACCTGCGCTTTCTACAATTTTGTAAACAACAAACTAAAAGACTCAAGGTCCATCCCACCCCTGAAAGGACCTAATGGTAAAGACTGCAACGACGACACTGTTAAAGCCAACCTCTTTAACACATTCTTTGGCTCAGTATTTGTAAACAGCAATGGATCATGCCCAGTATTTCCTAGTCGAACCACAGACAACTACAATGATCTAATACATAGCGATTTTACAGAAGACAATGTTGAAAAATCACTACGCAAACTAAAACCATCTCTATCTATTGGACCGGATGGAATATGTGCCTACTTCTTTAAAAAGCTACCCACTGCCATAGCTGAAACTCTAAGCATAATCTTTGAAAAATCTTTCAGGACCAGCTCCTTGCCAAAACTATGGTCACAAGCCATGGGCATCCCCATCTTCAAAAAGGGAGACCCCAGCCTAGTTGAAAATTACGGACCAATCTCTTTATGCTGTGTCACCTGTAAAGTCATGGAATCACTCCCCTTATAGACCTCTTAGGAATGGGGTGAGCTCAATAGTGGATAGTTTGAGGTTAAAGGAGTGGGGGGTTTGAGGATGTAACTATAGAGTCAGGTAATGCATTCCAGGCACTGACCACTCTGTTGCTGAAGTCGTACTTTCTGCAACCAAGTTTGGAGCGGTTAACATTGAGTTTGTATCTGTTGTGTGCTCTTGTATTGTTGTGGTTGAAGCTGAAGTAGTCATTGACTGGTAGGACATTGTGGCAGATAATTTTGTGTACTACGCTTAAATCCAACCATAAGTGGCGTAGTTCAAGATTGTCCAAGCCCAAAATTTCAAGTCTGGTGATATAGAGTATTTTGTTATGAGCAGAGGAGTATAGTCTTCTCATGAAATAATTCTGGACTCACTCAATTGTATTAATGTCTGATATACAGTGCGGATTTCAGACAGATGAGCTGTATTTGAGTATTGGTCTAGCAAAGGTTTTGTATGCCCTAGTTAGCAATTCAATATTTCCAGAGGAGAAGCTTCATAAGATTAGATTTACAATTCTTAATGCTTTTTTGGCAATGCTGTTACAGTGAGCTCTGGCACTTAGGTCATTAGATATGAGTACTCCTAGGTCCTTGACAGAGTGTGGGTCATCAACAAGGTCATATCCGCCTAGTTTGAATTTGGTGTACTGATTTTTATACCAATGTGTAGGACAAAGCATTTGTTGATTGAGATTTGGAGTTGCCAATTGTTTGACCATTCAGACACATAATCATAACTTTGAAGAGCAGTAGCATTGTCGGTGGTGTTGAATAATGTTACATCATCCGTGAAGAGGATGCAGTTGCTTATAAGGTGATTGCAAAGATAATTTATATAGAGTATAAAGAATGTGGGTCCTAGAACGCTGCCTTGGGGGACACCACTGTTAATTGGAGCAGGGTTTGATATAGCACTCCCTATTTTTACTATTCATTGCCTGTTTGACCAGAATGCAGTAATCCACTTATGAAGGGATCCGGAAATGCCGTAAGAGTTTATTTTTAGCAGTGGTTTGTCATGTACCACTGAATCAAAGTCTTTGCAGAAGTCTATGTAAATTGCATCTATTGCTTTACCCTGGTTGAGTAGAGTAGTCCGTATGTTTTTGCAGTGTAGGAGTTGTAGGTTGCAGGACAATTTTTTTTCCTGAAACCAAATTGTTTTTTGGGAGAGTAGGTTGTTTGACTCTAAGTGGAAGGTGATGAATTGGTTAATGATTGATTCCATGACTTTGCATGTGACACAACACAGTGAGATTGGTCTGTAGTTTTCAACCAGGCTGGGGTCACCTTTTTTGAAGATAGGGATGAGCGTACCTAAGGACCATAAGTTCAGTTAGGAGCTGGTTCTGAATTATATATCATATATGCATTTCGGTGAAAGAACAAGGTTGCAATATGGGAGTGGGCTTTGATTCTCCATTGGATTTGCAAGTGGGAGCTCTAGCGCAATTAAGCCTAGGTTACCTGCTTGTAGATAATTCAAGCCTTGGGTACATCCTATCATGATTAGTACAGTGCTCTGTACATGGACTATCCTCTAGGCAAGTCTGAAAATTGCACCTGGTCCAAGGTGTAGGGATTAGGTAGCTGCATTGCCAGATCTGTATAGGAGAGATGTCAAAGTTGTTGGTAAGCAGGTAATTGGACTGTAGTTGTCTGTGCTGCCCCTTTTGTTGAATCATTTATTATTATAAATATTATTAAGCATCATGACAATCAGCCAGATATTTAGACTGTATTTGACATTTTTATCCCTCTATCAGTCATTTCCAAGAACATGGAATAGGGAGAATAGATACACATTGTCGTTTGATGATGTTATCTATTTATCTGATTTTTATCCCACCTTTATTACTTTATAAGTAACTCAAAGTGGCAAACAGGCATAATACTTCTTCCTCCTCCTATTCCACACCCCAAAAGATAATCCTGTAAATTGGGCTGTCTTGAGAGACAATTACTGATCCAAAGTCTCCCAAACCAACTTTGCTATGCCCAAGGAAATGCTAGAATCTATATCTCCTCCTTTTAGGCCAGCACTTGAACAACCACACTATACCTGAACCCCCATACCTGAATCACTATACCACACCAGGGTCCTTTATATGTCATGGCGCAAGGCTCTTAAAGGGGCCAGTTTGATTTGAAACCAGTGGTAACTCTTGTATTTGGTATGACCAACTCACTGTACTAAATATTAGGCTGCAAACGTGGAGTCCACTACCAGTTGCATATACTATATGTTGTGTTTCTCTTCTCCTCCCATAACAGGTGAGGTGTTACTACTCACTGGAAAAATATATGACATATACTCCTGATTTATTTTTTTCATGTGCCTTGGAGTCAGTGTTGATTCCTGGTAACTGCCTGGTCAAAGTCCTCCAGTGGTTTTCCCTTGCCTTGTTTCTAGGCAGAGAGAGTGTGACTGGCCCAAAATCACCTAGATGGCTTTGTACCAAGGTGGGACTAGAACTCGCTGTCTCCTGGTTTCTAGCCAGTTGCCTTCACCATACCACACTGGCTCTTGAAACATTTATTGATGAGAAAAAAATATACCGGTGCCCAACATAGAATTTTAGAACAAAATTTCACATTATTGTTGCTGGTAAAAATTTTATTTCACTATCCTGTGATCTCACTGACCTGGCTAGAGAGGTTGTGTGAATATGGCTTTGGCCTTGGGTACAAGTTCCTTATATACAAAAATAGTTGCCGTTCTTTTCTGGATTCCCTCTTCTGGTCCTTTCCAATTTCCAGCGTTCTTTTACTCATTTTTGTAGGCTGAATCCATTCATGTGCTAAGTACAAATGTGGGAATACAGTTCTAATCACATTTCTCTAGCTACTCCACATGGTTTCTCAGCTTCTTAACTGAAGAATTCTAGAAACAACAACACTGTTAGGAGAACTGGAGCCAGAGAACTAAAATTACCCCATGAGGGAAAGAGATTTGAAAACAGCACTAAGAAAAACTGGGAACTGGGAAGCAAGGCAGTGAAAGCTTCTCATTGTAAGAGAAATTTTATTTTTTAACAGATGCTAAGGCAGATGGCACAGAATTAACAAAAATGGGAGAGAAAAAAGTAGAGGAACATTACTGGCTCCAGAGAGAGTGGACATTAAAAAAAAAGAATAAGGGAACGAAAACAAGTTTAAGTACTCTCTCCAGAGAAGTGGGGCAGCATCGAGAGGCCAAGCAGGGACAAAGCAGTGAGATAATAATAAGCAAAGGCGTGAAATTGCTAAAGCAAAATTTGTGGGACTCGGGAGGGGGTATAAAGGCCTCACTCGGAAATTACGGATATGACTTTTCCGTTTTATCATTAATAATAATCAAGATGAGGAAAAGGAGACAGAGAAGGAAGCCGAATGTGTTTAGGGTCTAGACTGAGATTAAAATGAGGAGAAAGGTATTGCACTACAGAAAAATGGGAGGGGGGGAGATAAATGCATGCAAGGGGGGGGGGAGAGGAATACAAAGGAAGAAATGAAAAACACCAACAAGAACGAAAGGAAATGCAAAAGAAACAAAGAAAATAGTTATATTAAGGACATGACAAGCATAAAAACACAATGGAGCCACCTAGCACCTAAGCCTTAAACTAATGCAGGAGTGGAAAGTGTGAAGAGATGGGGAAATGAATCCGGTTCCAATCAGTGACAGAGATGTCGGAGAGGCAGGGAGGCAAAGGAGGATGGCTATCATCTCTGAAATTGATGGAGGATATATCAGCTCAAGCGCTTTAAACAGAAGTATTATAGATGGGTTACTCACAGGTGGAGTTAAGCCTTGCAGAGGGATATTAGCCCAAATTAAGTGGCTTTTAATTTCTTTCTAATGAGCGACTGTGGCTGGGGAGTCAAACAAATGTCCAATTCAGCTAGTCCTAAAGGCAGCTTGAATGCAAAAGCTAGTGACTTTCCACAGGTACACAAATAATATACAAGCTGGCCCCAATAAACACCAGTACTGGGGAGACTCCTGTGCTGGGAGATCTCTTCAGGCCCAGTGCGGTGCATTTAAACACGTATCAGTTCAGCCATGGATGTTGTCAAAGAAGGATGGATGGATGGATGGGCATATTCACACATGGAGACACATACTCTATTTAGCAATTAACCTGAATTGGAATGATTTCTCTTTCAACTTTCGTCACTGCTCTTCCCAAATGCAAAAGTGCTTAAAGTAGCCAACAAAAGCTTAACTATGACTTAAAATTCCTGATCGAAGCACCAGATCACATCCATGTTGATTTGAGTTATAAATGCTATTCATAATGTGAATGCATATTAAATATATTTTCTAATCTGTTACTGAATTCTTCTGAGTATAGAGGTTGCATCATCAGGCAGAGAGTACAAAAAATATTTTCTCCAAACATGTTTCTGTATTTTCAGTATATTTGAAATGAATGAAATCTGTTCATACAAAAAAAAAAAAAAAAAAAACCCCACCAGGGAGATGGAGTTTATTCCTAGCACTTATTCCATTTTCTGAGATCTGTTGTTTTGTCTCTTGAAGGGCCTCTTATTTAGATATATAAAATTTAGAAACCACCTATCTCCCTCATAAAGGGGCTCTGGGCAATATAGACGAAAAATAAAATTCACAGCTGTTCCATTCAGGCACATCTTTGACCTATGTTATTTTTTTTTTAAGATAATTTCCTTTTCTCGGGTTTCTGCATTCTATAAACTTCTCTGCAAAAGCTAATCTATACTTTTAGGAAAACATTTATGCAGAGGTTAAGACAAGTAGCTGCTTCCAGCTTGCTGCTCAGATGGGTGGATGGCAGTGGGAAGGGGCCCTTCATTTCCTTTGGATATTTCATCCTCACTTGCCTCTCCCAAGCAAAACACTGTTATAATTCTTCATGGTAATGATTTCAATCGGGCCAGATTCCCATGGGTTGCCAGCTGAGACTGTTCCCTTAAGAGTGACGCCTCTTTCAGAGCCCATTCATGTTCATTTATAAAGGTTTGATTGGGCTTGTTGTCTGGTGAGGAAACTCATCCCTCTACTCCTCCCATTCACCTACCCCTCCTCACCAACTCAAGGCTGATTTATAAGGGTGCAAGCTGCTCACAAGAATTAAAATCAAATGAAGTATGGCAGAGAAAAACAGGGGCACCAAAGTAGGTTTGTAGAATTCAGACTATTGATGATTGAGGATCTCTAGGCCTCATCTCTGGGAGAGAATCTTCTTCTCAGCTTTTCTCCTCCAAACCATTTATCTCCACTTCATTGAAATCATTTATGAATGCATTGCCTCATCATGTCCCAGACCAGCAAAATACAAAGCCATGAAGATGGAAAACAACAAAAAGTATCATGTGCACAAACTTACTGGCAAACATTTTGGCTAGTCCTGCTTTGCATTATAATAACAGAATAAAAGAGTTGGAAGGGACCTTGTAGGTCATCTAGTCCAACCTCCTGCCCAAGCAGGAGATCCTACACTACATTAAACAGATGGCAGTCCAGTCTCTTCTTAAAAGCTTCCAGTGATAAAGCTCCCACAACTTCTGAATGCAAGCTGTTCCATTGGTTAATTATTCTCCCTGTCAGAAAATTTCTCCTTATTTCTGAGTTGAATCTCTCCTTGATCAATTGTCTGGCCTTCCGGTGCTTTGGAAAATAGGTTAACCACCTCCTCTCTGTGAAAGCCCCTCAAATATTGGAACACTGCTATCATGTTTCCCCTGATCCTTCTCTTCACTAGAGTAGCCATGCCCAGTTCCTGTAACTGTTCTTCATATGTTTTAGTCTCCTAATAATCTTTGTTGCTCTTCTCTGCATTCTTTCTAGACTCTCTGCATTCTTTCTAGTATCTTTTTTATAGTGTGGTGACCAAAACTGGATGTGTGGTGGAAGTCTAGGTGTGGTCTTACTAAAGCTTTATAGAGTGGTATTAGTACCTCATGTGATCTTGATTGAATACCTCTGCCAATGCAATTTAGGATTGCACTAGCTTTTTTGGCTCCTGCTGCACATTGTCAGTTCATTTTTAGTTAGTTGTCCACTAAGACTCCAAGATCCCTTTCACAGTTACTGCTATTAACCCTGTTCCAATCTACATATGTACTTTTGGTTTTTCTTGCCTAAGCATAAGACATTACTTTTCTCAACATTGAATTTTGTTAGTTAGGGCTGGATCCATCTGGATCTTGAGCCTATCACCTTGGGTGTTGGCTATTCCTGCCAGCATAGTATTGTCTGTAAATTTGTTCCCCTTCTATTCTGGGACTAAGTACTGGGTCTAAGATAGAACCTTGTGGTACCCCACTGCTTACTTCCCTCCATCTAGAGCAGGCTTGTCCAACCCGCGGCCCACGGGCCGCATGCGGCCCAGGTCACCTCAGGTCACAAGGAGGAGGAGAGGCAGGTGCGCGGTGGGGCAAGCACCAGGCCAAGCAGCAACAGAAAAGGCGGGCGCCGTCAGAGCGCCACCTCCTGCTGTTGCAGCCGCTGCCACTTCTGCCCTTGCTGCCACTTCTGCCCCTGCCCCCGCTGCCGCTTCTGCCCCCGCTGCCGCTTCTGCCCCCGCCGCTTCTTCCCCCGCCGCTGCCGCTTCTGCCCCTGCCCCCGCTGCTGCTTCTGCCCCCGCCGCCGCTTCTGCCCCGCCGCCACCGCTTCTTCCCCCACCACCACTGCTGCTTCTGCCCCTGCCGCCGCTTCTGCCCCCGCTGCCGCTTCTGCCCCCACCGACACCCCCCGCCACTGCCGCTTCTTCCCCTGCCACCGCCGCTGCTTCTGCCCCCACCGCTTCTGCCCCCACTACCGCCGCTTCTGCCCCCGCCGCCGCTGCTGCTTCTGCCCCCGCCGCCGCTTCTGCCCCCGCCGCCGCTGCTGCTTCTGCCTTCCAGTGCTGCCTCATCCAGCTGGGCCATTTGCAGGAGGAGAGGTAGGCGCGAGGCGGGCGAGCTTTCTCCCCCCCCCCCCGCAAAATTTGGCCGGAAAATAAAACGTGATAAAAAAACCGTGATAAAAAAACCGTGATAAAAAAAATAATTTTTAATAAATAATTAATAATAAATAATAAAAACATCTCACTAACTTCATTTCTAAATAAATTTAATATGTTAACTATGTTTTCTATGGTTTTTTTGGATGATCAGGTATCGTTACTGTTATTTTATTTTATGTGCGGCCCAAACCAAATTTTCATCTTCTAATGTGGCCCAAGGAAGGTGAAAGATTGGACACCCCTGATCTAGAGGTAGTATCGTTAAGGACTACTCGTTGAGTACAGTTTGTCAACCAGTTACAAAATCCATCTGGTGGTGATGCTCTCTATCCCACTTTTTTCTAGCTTACCAAGAAGTAGGTTGTGGTCTACTTTGTCGAATGCCTTGCTGAAGTCTAAGTATATTATGTCCACAGCATTTTTCTGATCTACTAATTTAATCACTATGTTGAAAAATGAAATAAGATTGATTTGGCATAATCTATTTTTTAACAAACCCATGAGGACTTCTCATTATTACCTTACTCATTTCTAGATGTTCAAAGATCTGTTTTTTATTATCTTCTCCAGTATCTTCCTGGCTATTGATGTTAGGCTGATTGGTCTGTAATTTTCTGGGTCTGTTTCCCTCCCACTTTTTTTTCAGTCCTTTGGTAATTCCTTGGTGCTCCAGGATTTTTGAAAGATGTGGTACAGTGGTTGAGATGATTTCTGCCAACTCTTTTAGAATTCTGGGATGTAATGCATCAGGTGCCAGTAATTTATATTCATCAAGATCAGACAGATGTTCTCTTACAATTTTCTTTTGCTTATTTTAACTTTTATTTCTAGTCTGTCTTTTACAGATATGCTTTTGGTAAGTTGGGCTATAGTTTCTTTTTGTGTGAATACTGATGCAAAGAACGAGTTGAGCAGTTTGGCTTTCTCTCTGTTGCCTTTTACTTCCATGCCATCTTCTCTTTTTAGGACCAACTATTTCCTTGACTTTTTTTTGTTATTTATATGTTGAAAGAAACTTTTTAAAAAAGTTTTAAAAAACTTTTGTTGCAAGTCATTCTGAGCCTTTGCTTTCCTGACTTCATCTTTGTAGATTCAGGCTATCTGCTGATATTCTGCCTTAGTTAGGTGTCCCTTTTTCCATTTTTTGTACTTGTCCTTTTTGTCCTTTAATTTATCAGAAAGATCTTTGTGCAACCTTCTTGGATTCCTTGTTTTTCTTTTTTAGTGGTATTGTGATGAACTGGGCTTTTATGATCATATTTTTCAGAGTTTCCCAAGCTTTTTTATTTGTCTTCCCCTTTAGGATTTTCATCCAAGGAATCTTCTCCAAGTTCTTTCTGAGTTTGTTAAAATAAGCTCCTTTAAAATCTAAGACTCTGATATCATTGTGTTCTATTGCTTGTGCTTGCATTATGTTGAATTCCAGTATGACACAGTCATTCTCACCTAAAGTTCCTGCAGTTTCAATTCCCTCTATTGCTTCTTCTCTGTTTGTAAAAATTAAGTTCAGTATGGCTATCCTTCTTGTTCCCTCCTTTTACATTTTGGATAACAAAGTTTTCAGCTAGGTTGGTCAGGAACCTATTTGATTTCTCACTTGGTGCAGAATTAGTCTTCCAGTTGTTGTTGTTTTGTATTGATCCAGATGCATTCTAGGAGGTTTTTGTTTCCTGCATTTCTGTAGCAACATAGTGGTCTTTTACATATACTGCAGCTCTACCTCCTCTTTTATGGGATCTGTTTTTTTAATAATTTGTATCCTTCTATCAGTATGTTCCATTCATGGGTTTCATCCCACCATGTTTCTGTCATTCCAACTATATCATATCTACCTTCATGTATTAATAATTCAAAATCACCCTGTTTGTTCCCCAAAAATTGTGCATTTGTATATATGCACTTTATGTCTGACTCTGGGTATGCTTCCTATGTCTCCTGTTTTGTTTTTGAGTTTATCTTCCATCCCACCCCTCCTTACCTCATTATTTGATTTATTTTTGCTTGGAATTGGGTCCTGGAGATCCTAAAGATTGGTCATCCTCCCTCTCAACTTTAATTTAAAGCCCTCCTTTTCCCAGTTTTTGTGAGGTGCTGCCCATCCCTTGTCAAAAGTCCATTGTGGAGGTAATGCAGACCATGGTCCAAGAATCAACCTAATCATCTTCGTTGCTCTTTTCTGCACTCTTCCTAGACTCTCAACATCTTTTTTATATTGTGGTGACCAAAACTGGATGCAGTATTCCAAGTGTGATCTTAACAACACATTATAAACTGGTACTAACCATGTGATCTTGATTCTATCATCTATTAATGCAACATTGGACTGCATTGGCTTTTTTGGTGGTTGCAGCATGCTGCTAATTCATATTTAAGTGATTGTCCATAATGACTCCAAGATACCACAACCATTCTGAAAAAAATAATCCAAAATGACATTATAGAGTTACAATGGAACAATTGGCCAAAGCAGTCATACTTCCAGTCTTACTATTCAGATGATTTAAAAATATTCTGAAGAATTTAAAGTACACAGAAGTTAAGGAATTCCACACTGAACTATTTTTTCCACCTATTCAAAAATGCAAGAGTCACAAAATAAGACATTTTTATTCCAAGACTCAGGATACTACCTTATGAAACCCCAAGCAACAATTGAGAAATTTAGGTTCCTTAATCAAGTGTTCAATTCTACCGAACAATCAGTTGAAGAATTTTTAATATCGCTCAAGGGACATAGCAATATATTTAATATGCTGTATAAATTTTGAAAATTCCATGTTGTCTTGTTTACCAAAGACAAGGGCAACATGAGAGACACTGTAAAAGCTCTTTCAGCAGCATGAACTTGGAAGGGTGCTGTAGAAAAAGATGTCCACTCTCTCTCCAAATGCTTTTGCTGCAATGAGCATAATTCCAAAGCTTCATGAAACAACCACCAGCTGAAGTTAATAAAATACACAAAGGCATAGGAGAAACTTGTCGGCCTTGTAAGGCTCTCAGTAAAGAGAGTCTACTGTCTTTTGGAAAACAAATAATGTAGGTTAAGAGTAATAAAGCACAACTGAGACATGATAACATAAAAACATTATATTATTTTTTAAAAAATAGTGAAAGGACAATGTATCATGTTAAGATATTTGTTTCCTAGTACTTGCTTATGGATGTTTTGATTCAGTTTTTGTGGAATCATCTTGAGTGGGAGAAGTGGCTGATTAGTACTGAAAGTTGCTGTGTGGATTATGGTAAATTATAGTGACAATTATGCTTTGTATCTGAACAGTATGACACTTAGGTTGAGATTCTGGGTTAATAATTTCTTTCTTCATAAGGTAGCATGGCAAACCTTCAGAGATCATTACAGTCTGAGACTAAGCATATGGCAGCTTAAATTGTTCACGGCCATGCTGCCTGCTGCTGACCAGTCTCTTCTGGGCAGAGACACAAACTGCAGCTGGGTAGGACTAGGCCACAGATTACTGATCAGGTCTACTATTGTGGTTGTTTATAATCCTTTCAATATAGTAGAGGATGAGCCAGAAGAGTTCAAGACCTTTTGCCATACAGAACATTCTTTTCTGTAGTAGACCACGTGGTTTTATCATCTCAGTAGCTGACGGTCTCCAATTCTTTCCTTCTTCATGTATTTTTTTTTGATTTTTATCTCCACAGGCAGAATTATATAAATTGTTTCATCATAAGACCGTTCATACTGTGTTTACTCTTCTCCTTATGGGTACAAGACAAAAAGAAAAAAATATTTTGTTCTCGACCCTTCAGAACCTTCATCCCCCAGAACTTCCTAATCTCTGTCTCTCTGTCTCTCTGTCTCTCTCTCTCTCACACACACACATACACACACCAGACTATGTTTGAAGCTAGTTTTGCATAACTAAATTAATACTACCATAAATCATAATTGATAACTGCTGGAATAGTATGCATTTCTGAAGGCATTGTTATGATGGCAGGGAAAATAAAGGAAAATGTCATTTAGATTATAATATAAAGGATTGACTACATTAAATAAACAATTTACGTAATTATATGCATACTGGTTGATTCCCTACACATTACTTATATACTTACCCATGGTTAACTAAACTATGGTTTACTAAAATAACCAATTTTGTGAGATTGCATGACACACTGAACCATAAATTAATAACAAACTAGCTTAATATATGACTGTGGCTCAATATGTTGATATGTGGTATACAAATTCCTTCAGTTGTTTTAAGGAATGGCCTACATGATGAAAGTATAACAAGATTATGTGATCTTATTGATTTATCTTTTTTTTTTACAATACCTTGACCAAATTATGAATGGGGCTTTGTTTGAAAGACAGCATGCAAATAGAAATTATGAGAAGCTTTGAGAATACCAGGCAAGGATTGACCAAGCCTTATTAAAAGATCTAAATCTAAATAGCATCTGTAATACTTCAGAGCCGTCACATAGAGGAAAACTCTGAAGAAGTTGGGAATCCTTGAAAATGTGTCATCTGTTAACAACCTGATATCAGCCCTACCCATTATTAAAATCAGAGACAACTGGACCTTTCCTAAAGAGAAGTCCATGCAGAAAGAGTTGGTAGAATCTGAAAACTGATTCACCATCAATAGGATTCACACTTGATACACAGCAACCAGTGGAATTCTTCTATAATAGCTTGTTAATTTTGTTTATAAAAAGTCGGATTCCAAAGAAACTGTGCAAGATTCTGAGATGTAGAAATCAAATATCTTGCCATTAAACATGCTCTTAAAATAAGTGCAGACTGGAAAAACACTGCAAATGGCTTACTAGTTTCACTAGGACTTAGTATTTAAAGTCCTTTGATTTATATTTGTGCCACTGATCTTCTTTGATTTTTATCAGTGTATAATTTTGTTCCCCCTACCCCAGATTTTTTAGTGTACCACTCAAATGGATAATGAAATAGAATAGAATAGAATAGAATAGAATAGAATAGAATAGAATAGAATAGAATAGAATTCTCTATTGGCCAAGTGTGATTGGACACACAAGGAATTTGTCTTGGTGCATATGCTCCCACTGTACATAAAAGAAAAGATAATTCAACAAGAGTCAAGAATCATAAGGTATAACACTTAATAATAGTCATAGGGTACAATAAGGAATCAAATCATACTAGGAAACAATCAATAAAAATCATTAGGATACAAGCAACAATGTCATACAGTCATAAGTGGGAGGAGATGGGTGAAAGGAAGGATGGGAGGATTAATAGTAATAGTAATACAGACGTAGTAAATAGTTTGACAGTGTTGAGGGGACTATTTGTTTAGCAAAGTGAGGGGAAAAACTGTTCTCGTGTCTAGTTGTTCTGGTGTGCAGTGCTCTATAGCATCGTTTTGACGGTCGGAGTTGAAGTAGTTTATGTCCAGGATATGAGGGGTCTGTAAATATTTTCACAGCCCTCTTTTCGACTCATGCAGTATACAGGCCCTCGATTGAAGGCAGGTGGGTAGTTCATTGTTTTTTTCTGCAGTCCAAATTACTCTCTGAAGTCTGTGTCTGTCCTGTTGGGTTGCAGAACCAAACCAGACAGTTATAGAGGTTCAGATGACAGACTCAGTAATTCCTCTGTAGAATTGGATCAGCAGCTCCTTGAGCAGTTTGAGCTTTCTGAGTTGGCCCAGAAAAAACATTCTTTGTTGTGCTTTTTTAATGATGTTTTTGATGTTAGGTGTCCATTTTAGGTCTTGTGATATGATAGAACCTAGAAATTTGAAGGTCTCTACTGCTGATACTGTGTTGTAAGAGGTGGTAGTATGGGAGGGTTTCTTTTAAAGTCTACCACTATTTCTATGGTTCTGAGTGTGTTCAGTTCCAGATTGTTCTGGTCACACCACGAGGCAAATTGTATAACCTCTCATCTGTATGCAGATTTGTCGTTGTCTCAAATGAGACCAAGCACTGTTGTATCATCTGCAAACTTCAATATTTGAACAGCTGGATTGTTTGAGACACAGTCTTTAGTATATAGGGAGAAGAGAAGTGGAGAAATCACACAGCCTTGAGGTGGGTGGGGCTGCGCTAATTGTAAAGGTATCAGATGTGATTCTGCCTAGCTTCACCTGCTGCTTCCTGTCTGTTAGGAAGCTTATGATCCACCAACAAGTGTGTTCAGGTAACACAAGCTGGTTTAGTTTAGTTAAAAGAATGTCTGGAATGATGGTATTGAATGCTGAATAAAGTCTACAAAGAGGACCCTTGCATAGGTATTTGGAGATTCAAGGTGTTGTAGGATGTAGTGCAGAGCCATATTAACAGCATTATCTGTCTACCTATTTGCTTGGTATGCAAACTGCATGGGATCTAACAGCAGATGTGTGATGGTTTTCAGTGGGACAGCACTAGCCTGTCAAAGATTTTCTTAACTACAGATGTTAGAGCAACTAGTCTGTAGTTATTCAGTTCCCTGATGGAGGGCTTCTTTGGCACTGGGATGATAGTAGAGCGAATGAAGCAAGAAGGAACATAGCATATAACACATTTGTTCAAAACTACCAGTTAGTTTTGTACCATTCTTCAATTTTGTTCCCAGACTCATGCTTTATTACTTTACTTTATTGATTAGTCAGTTGGTCATATCAAAGGATGAGAATCAGCCTCAGTACAATACAATAAAATGACATCAAGCAAGACCCAGTGAGATGCGATAGAATGGACTGCAGTGAAATTAAATAGACTAAATTATAATAAATAAAATAAAGATAAAAAATAAGATAAAAGTATGTGAAATATGATGCAAAGGTATATAATGAATCTTAAAATTTAAAAATATCTATATGTTTAACTGAATTCATTACCAATGGATACAACCGCAACATTTTCTATAAAGCCTGTTCTATTGGACAACTCTGCCTATAAACTTAACAGTTCTAGTGACTACATCAGGGGTCTCAAACACAATTTACCTGGGGGCGGCTGGAGGCAGAGTCTGGGTGAGGCTGGGCCGCATAATATTATACTTTATATTATACTTTATATTATACTTTGTATTTATATTATACACTAATGTTATACTTTCATATCACGGTGGGGGACACAGGATATTGTCCAGCGGGCCGCAATTGGCCCGCGGGCCATGAGAATGAGACCTCTGGACTACATGATTTTGTGCCCTGAAGGAAATAAGATAATCTTTTATAAGAGTCTCAGTATACAGTTCTGTCAAACACTGAACCTTTGCTGAGACATATCTTTGACAATTGAATAAGGAATGTACAATGTCTTCTTTTTCTGATGCTCTACAAACACATGTTCTCTCAAGATATAGCACTTGATGGAATTGTCTATATTTGACCATTGAATCCAGCTGCTCAAATCTTGCTCTGGTAAATCTAGGTGATAGTAGTGAGTTAAACCCATTGTCAAATATATATATATTTTTCTGTTTTGAAGGATATTTTATTTTTGGCCAGCCATGTCAATGACCTGATGTTCACTAGTGACTCAATATCAGTTTGAGCATTGACATCTAAAACTCTTTGTTTAAATATTGCCTTGGCCTGATGAACAGCTGAGGATAGACATTGTATTGAGAGACCATGGTATGGAGAAGTTGATTAATATATGTGGTAGGTTGAAGTGTGCCCATCTGTTCTTCAATACGCATTTCGGTACTCTGTCAGATTCCATTGAGAGGAACCTCTACCAGTAATTAAAGGCTTTGATTACTATAGATGGAGTTGGTTCCTATTTTAGTTCATATGGCTGCTGCAGATGTACTATCAGTCCCTAGAATAGTTTTTAAAAAGCACACTTAATTTTGTTGAAATAAGGGATCTTCTCCATATATAAAGGTTTGTCACAATTTTTATTTTATGAACCTTTAAGATGGGTAGCATTTTAACTCTCAGTATTTCTGAGCAATTTAAGTAACATTTTAGAGTTTGGTATTGTCTCCGTAAAACTTTGTGCAAAGTAGTTGGCCCAAGACCCTGTATTCACGAAAATTCCACTAAATATGAGAAGGAATCTATTTGTTTTATAGGCTCTCCATCCAAGTGCTCAACACCCCTGCCAGCCCCCTTCTGAGGTACTGAGTTTGTTCAGAGATTCAGGATGTCAGCATTCCAGCAACCCTTCATTCCAATCAATAACTCTGAGACAGACGTATCTCAAAGGTACCTTTATTTGGATAGTAACTGGCACATCTGTGGAATCCCAAATCTGAAAGTTTTGGGCTTCTTTGCAAAAGTCAAAACTACAAATCCATCCCCCCTTAGTCATCACCACATCACATGGCCCAATCACCATCCATCCTAAAGTAAGATTCCCATTGCATTATGCATCACACTCAATGACTTTGAACCAACAAAAGAATTTTATTTTGTCTAGATATACTCAAATGAATTTCTCCCTCCCACTTTCTCAGGCTCAGTTGTGACAGCGTGGGAGCATCGAAACTCAATATGGCCTCCAAAGCTGACAATGAGCTTATCTATTGTAGAAATTTACACAAGCTTAACATCATTTTGTTGTATGGTTGACAGTTGGAAACTAGCATATTCTTCTTGAAACTGATGAGAAATTGAGCTTCTTCAAAATCAAATTCAGAATAGAATGAATCCTGTTGCTGTGCTTCCTTATTAATAAATGTCTTATGAATTTTCCTACTCTGCAGTTGGAATCTAGCTTTGAGTGAATCTAATGCACTCTCCTACTTTTCAGAGAGCATTTAGTGTTACTTTTAAATATCTCTAGCCTTTTGAACAATGAAAAAAAATAAATTAATATTACTCACAAGAAATGACATTCTATACAATGCATTCCTGAGAACTTGTGAAAATAGATCTATTTTGCCCCTTCCCACCTTGAAAAAGAAAGCTAATGTAACCTAAGAAAGGTTTAGTATTGGTAGCAGACAATAGTCTCTTCACACGCCATGGACAATTAAATGGCAATGAATGAGTTTCTGTATAAGCATCAATTTCTACTTTAGTAGAAATTAGATCAGAAACCGAGAAAAAAACCTGGATTTTTTCGTGCAGGAAATCCTATGCCATAACTATTTTTCTCGTGAATAGGATGTAGTATTGCCCTAATATTGATGTTTTGAGCTTCTGTTCAAAATTATATATCATGACTATACCACAAAAAATTCATCCATTTCTAATCATCTTTCAACAAAACTGACTAAATGCTGGCACTCCTGAGATTTTGGACACTCAAAAGCAAAGTGTGTGCCTGTAGCAATATATACTTGTAGCCTGAGAGAAGAAATCAGTAACAAGCTGCACTGCCAAATTTTGTTGGAAAACCTTTTAGTTATTACCCTTAAGAGTGTTTCTTTGAAAATATAAGGATGAGTTTATAGAAGACCAGGTTTAACAAGCTGAGAGGACTACTATATGGGATCCAATGAACAAAAATCCTCAGCATAAAGGGAACATAAGATGATTAGAAACTTCTTAAAAGAAAGAACAGGAAATACCAGTAGACATCATGTCAATAAGAAATAAAACTGGAGATGAGGGGAGCTACTTTGGAAACTATTATGGATAAATAAGAGCTAAGAGTAAAAAAAATACATGCGTGGAAAATAGAAAATGGATCTAATCACCAAGGAGGCACATGAATAAATAATTAGTATCTGAAGAAAGAAAGTCAGAAAGACTGATTTGCAAAAGAAAATTAGGTATCCAAGGACACTTTCAAGTGACAAAAAGGGGAAATTTTGGCCATGTCAAAAGTAATAAACAGAAAAAGGAAGAGCAGGCCTACTAGTAACTAGGCAAGTAGAGAAAACTCCTCTTCTGCTTTGCTTCAGTCATTTCCCCAAAACATAAATGTTTGTAGAAAGTCATAAACAGAACTATTGTTACAAGAAGGGAGTGGAAATCCAAAGTGAATAAAAAGATAATTAGCACCAGTCTCTAATACCCAACCAAGACAGACAGCTTTTGATATCATCTCACAGTCCCATTTTCTGATAACTGAGAAATCATGGAAGATAGGGAAAATTTTAGAGGACTGAAGAAGGGCAAATATTGTTCCTGTCTTCAATGGAGGGAGGGAAAGGACCCAGTTCACTTAT
This sequence comes from Pseudonaja textilis, assembly GCF_900518735.1. Next base: position 2,708,476 of record NW_020769378.1, read on the forward strand.
AGATTGACCTTATGTCAAATAAATCTCTGTAACAGAAGATTAAGCAGCAGGTTAGTGAGCATTTGGAGAAGAATGCATTGTTGGCAGAAGCCAGCAGGAGTTTATCAAGAACAAATTGTGCCAAATCAACCTGATTTCCTTCTTGACACGGTGGCCAATTTAGTTGGATGTGGGAATGTTATGGACATAATGCACCTCAACTTCAGTATCACATTTGATAAAATCTCCCATAAGACACTGAAAAAGATAGCCAAATGTGAACTGTACTATAGTACCATTAATTATGTGGGCATAGACTTGTTTGAGCAAAGTGTATGTCAATGACTCCATATCAGGGTGGGAGGAAAAGTTGATTGGTAGGGCTTTCTTCCAGGATATACTATGATTTATACATGGCTTACCCGAGGGAGCATAAACTATTGCCCATTTGCACATGACACAAATACAGTGGCATATCAGATATAAAGGACAACATCCAGAAACATCATTATCTAGACAAGCTGAAACAATAGATAGAAATCAACAAGGTGAATTTCAAGACTGAAAGGCATAGGTATAAAATGAGAGAAGCCACCACTTTCTATAATCCTGGTGGATCCCAAGATGAACATGAGCCAATAGCTGCACACAGAAGCAAACACAATCCTAATCTCCATCCACCAAAGTTTAGTGTCAAGATCAAAAGAAGATATTGTTTCTCTTGCATGGTCAGATAGCCTCTAGAATGTTGCATCCATCCTGATGTCCAACCAAACCTGTTTCTCTCCATTCTCTCTAAGAAATACTTGGGTTTTGAAAGCCTATGCAGAAATCCTAGCCTGAAAGTACTCGTGGTTACAAATGTGGTCCTGACAAAGGAAGAAAGGAAACTAGGCTTCTGCCAGGAGAAGAGTTCATTTTGTATTAACATGTTCAGAGAGCAATGTGTTTTAGGCAAGCTGAAAAATGTAAAATGTATACTTATGAACCTTTTGGACAGGAATTGTGAGAAAAGACCCTCACGCCAATGGCCAGAGCACTGTATTTTGGCTGTTGGGTTGTTCACGGACTGTGCTGAAGTGAATTTCTGCTGCTGCTTTTTGACTGGATTTAGTTTTGTGGCAGTTCATGCAGACAAGCCAGATTCAGGGTAGAAAATGAATGTTTCTGCTTATGGAAAATAAGATGTGGAGACAGTCTCCTTTTTAATTGATGTAATTCTTTGATAATAATTTCCTGAAAAGCAAAATAGAAAAATAGTAAACAAAGTGAATAAATCTGTCCAGTCTGTTTTAGATAGCTTCATTTATATTTTTATTTGAAGAGTAAAATAACTCTTCTAGACCCATCCCGCACAAAGTTCCTCCAAGAAGAGAAGGGCAGTCAGGCATTTGGATCACCATTCAGGAAACGTCTGCTTCTTCATTTCTTTCTATATCTCTTTGGCCCTCAATCTAATTATTTACATTAGGTTGCGTGACAAGTCAATTGGTCAGTTCCTATCACAACCAAATAAATCAACACTTAATTGATCTAGAAAAAATGAGACCCTGCACTTGTGGAAAAACACCAAGCAGAAAAGAAAATCTTTTTCTAGAATAGTTATGGCCAAGATCTTATATATACAATTCCAATTGGAAACCAGAGTTAGAGTTGAGGGGTGTGTGGGAAGAGAAAGTTTCAAAGAGGTTCAACTTTGAGTTTGAACAGGTTTGCCTGAGAATTTACTGTTGCCATTTAAATATTATGTGTTTGCCTTGATTAGAATTAAATGCCTGTTTGAAATCTTTGAGGTTCTTGCTTCTTGAATTTACCAGGTGTGTGAGGCCTGCCAATCTCTGACTAAAACTGAGAATAAATTCATAATGTAAGCCATCAATTTCCTTCATAAATTGGGAAGAGTCCTTTGAAAGAATGAATGCCTTAAAAAGGCATTCCGTTTCTAAAGTATAATAGGAGAGGAAGCAACTACAGAGTACAGAAAGCAATAGAAAACAAAAGAGGGACAAATGTCTGCATAAGGCAAAAGAAAGGACAGAAGCAGGAATGAAGCAACGGAGTTTATTTCCCAGCTTTGTGGGGCTATGCAAAAAACTCACAGCTGCAGCTGCCACCTGCTATTCAAGCAGGAGCTGTGAATCCAAGAGGACCCTGAATTGCTCACCAACTCTATCTCTGGCAGTGCAAGGATGGAAAATTCACAGGCTGGGTGGATCTAGGTGTCCTAGTGGACCACCGCTTAAGTATGAGCCAGGAGTGTGCTGCAGCTACCCAAAAAGTTAGCGCAGTCCTAGGCTGCATCAACCGAGGAATAATATCAAGATCGAGTGAAGTCATAGTGCTGCTTTATGCTGCACTGATGAGGCCACATTTGGAATACTACTTTAGTTCTACTATTTTTGTATCATCATGATGCAAAAAGACACCGAGACTCTAGAAAAAATGCAGAGAAGAGCAACAAAGATGATAAGCAGTCTGGAAGCTAACGTGTATGATCAATGGTTGCAGGAACTAAGTATCTTTAGTCTAATGAAGAGAAGGACATGATAGCCTGCCAATATTGAAGGATATTAAATATTGAAGGATATTATATATAATATTGTCACATAGAAGATGGAGCCTACCTATTCTCCAAAGTACCCAAGGACAGGATAAGAAGTAATGGATAGAAACTGATCAAAGAGAGATCCAATCTAGAATTAAGGAGAAATATCTTGACATTGATAACAATTAACCTCCAGAAGTTGTGGGTGCTCCTTCATTGGATGTTTTCAATAAGAGATTGGACAACCTTTCGTATAGAATGGTATAGAGTCTCCTGTTTGAGCAGGTGGTTGGACTAGAAGACCAGCAAGGTCCTTTCCAATCCTGTTTTTCTACGTTTCAAATTTTACATTTTGCCAAAAGCTTTATGTTAAATAGAAGTAGGAACCAGATAAAACCCTGAGGCATCCCACAAAACAGTATGTGGGGAACAGTAAGCATACTTAGCCAAGACAAACATGAAAGACGGACTAGTTTTTCTAACACTAGAGCCAGCATATGAGTGGATCCATTCTGCATTTTTCTCAATAGCTTTCAGAGGCATCCCAAGTTTTAAAGCAAATTACAGTAGTCTAGCTTTCTGCTCCATAGTGGGCTACAACAGATGCATCTGCAACCATTTTGGAATTAACAAAACTCAAGAAAGAGGGGGAGATTTAGAGGGTGAACAGGGAAATAAGTGGCATGAGGGAAAGATTACTAGCTTACCAGGAGGTATTTGTTTGCAGACACGTAAGCAAAAAGGAGAAAGTGTAGGCAGATTACAGAAGTTAGGCTGCGTAATAAATAACTTATGTTAAGATGATTTGGGTTGTCAGCCTCCACAAAGTTTTCTCGACATCTTTTGCTGCTGATTCTTGTCGGCTGCCATAGCAACAGGGGAGGGGTAATTTGTATTTGGGAGGGAAAGGTTGCTGGAGAGTGAAGCATTTTCTGTGTGAACTACAAAGGAGGGGATGCTTTCCTGCTTACTGTGCATAGACTTATCTCTACTAAGCCAAAGTCAACCGTCTTGGCATATCAGATGAGCGAGAAGCCATCTGGAGATCTACCCCACATGACATTATACACACCTCAGATTGGATGACCAGTCTGGACTCCTGGGGGAGGGATAACTTGGGATAACTTTCAATATGTAATTTCCGTGCCTATTTGCCTCAGATCTTGCTTTTCCTTTGTTGCTATCACTTCAAACTCAATAAAAATACTTTTCTCTATTTTAATGGAGTCGAAGGATTTCTTTCTTGGGTTTTGAATGAGGCACAGTGGACATAAAGCAAGATCTCTCTTTACCAGCCCACCTGGAGGTTAACCTCTGGCATGGGGGTTGAAGAAATAATGTCTAACCAAGGCAGTGATCAAGAAGATTTGGGAGCTGTTGGACAGCTCCTTTGCAGTCAAGGGGAAGCTGCGTTGCAGATTGAGGAGAAGCCAGTGGTGCGTTCCAAATAGTCTTTGGGAGTAGTGTGGATAGAAATGCTGGGGGAGCTCCCCTCTGGGGTAACGGCAGCCAGATGCCAGTGGGGAGAAGCTACCTGGCAGGAGGAAGACAAAGAAGACCTCCTGCTGTCCCAAGCTTTACATTTATTGCATGAAGCTCTAGAGAATCGGAGAGCTAGAGAGAGGTATGCATTGCCTGTGTGCAAAGAGGCTGGTGAAGCAATAGGGGTGACAGAAGCCTCTGCATCCCCAGAAGTGTTTCCCATAGCCCAGCCGGGGCCAGTGCAGGCTGCAGGAATGCCAGTGGCTGCTGTAGCCCAGCCTCCCCTTGTGGGGGGGCAGCACCATGGAGGTGCCGAATTCCAAAAGTTTCTCACTGGAAGTAAAATACGAAGGGGATTCCAAGGAGTTGGAATTCTTCTTAGCCCAAGTTTGTAATCATATGGAGGAATATGGAGATGATTATGCCTCAGAAGCAGCCAAAGTGAGGTGTCTCACCAAAGCCCTAGAAGGGACTGCAGCCCAATGGATGGTCTCCCTTCATAATGATGATGCCCCTCAGCTGAGGGATTATGACATGTTTATGGCGGCCCTCCACGCTTGGTTTGAAGATCCCCTTGCTGAACATAAAGCAAGAATTAGGATGAAAATCGTAAACCAGGGGTGAAGGTCAATAGAATACACCCATGAATTTTGAGAGTTGGCATGTCACATATGAGATTGGTCCCAAGAGGCCCTGATGGAAGCTTACAAAGATAGGCTGAATGAGGACATCTACCAAAGCTGCATCTCCAGAGGGGCTCCTCGAGATCTTCAGCACTAGTGTTAGTACTGGACTTTCCCCCTTCAATCGAAAAGAATGAACCTCTGAAAGCTAGGTATTTCAAAAGGAATTCTTTCTTGAAAGGAAGTGAATCCAATACTAGTCAAAGTAGAAACTAAGATGCGTCCAGGCATACAGTAATAGATAAAGGGAGTTAGAACCCCTCCCCTTATTTTGATGTGGATTTAGTCAAACAAAGAACCAACATGTTAATTCCCCCCTCCCCTTCTCTGGGAACATATCTTAGAAGAGTTTCCCAGGGGTATCTTCCAGAGCTGGAATTTTTATGGTCCCTTCTCCTCTTGCTATCTCTCCAAGAGGTGACAAGTTTCTAGAATTCTGGCTCCAGTCCTCCAGTTGTATACCATGTGCAAGTTATACAGATTCAATATAAGATTTAATATATTCAGGTTACATCAAAAAGGATTACTTGTACCAACTTCTCCCCTCTTCTTCCATTGAAGAATGGCAGATATACGGATCTGACAACTAGTATGTGTTGGAAGCGGATGTGGAGATTTATCTGGCCAGAAACAGATGCAGAGGTGGCCCCAACTGGAGTAAGCCTCCACCTACTGCTCTGAGAAAGGCTCCTAAAGTTCAAAAGAGTGGGTCAGCAGTGAAACCCAAATCCAGAGCATGCTTCCAATGTGGGTAAGAGGGTCATCGAGCTGCCAATTGCCACACTAAACTGGATATCAAAGGAAGGTCAGCCAGAGGGAAGAAAGTCGAAAAACCTAGAAGTCATTGAGTTCACTCCTCCAGGAAAAGAGGAGTTGGGAACTCTGACCACTTTGAGCGAGAGCGAGTCTGATTCTGATGACAACCCCCTGGTAAGTCAACAAGTGGGCCCCATGACCATCCCAGTGGAATTAAGGGTGCCTTCATCTGGCACCCAGGAATGTTAGCCCTGTTGGATTCTGGGTGTACCAGATGCATAATTAGCCCAGAGGTGGTGGACAAACTGGGGTTGAGACTAAGAACATTCAAACACCCATAGCATCTTGCCAGTTAGATGGATCGTTGGCTGGGGTTGGCCGAGCTCATTTTGTAATGGAGCCGGTGGAAATGTCAATGGGAAAACACCAAGAGACTTTGTGTTTTATCGTGACCCCAGGGATGGAGTGCCCCCCTCTTACACAGATTACTCTGGCTTCGGAAATGGAACCCTCAGGTGGACTGGAGGAAGGGTCTGCTGGACGTTCATTCTGCTCAGCCGCAGGAGGGGGGGACTTCTAGTAAGAACCCAGGACACCAAGGAATTGGCATTGGTGGAAGTGAATACATCATGAGGGAGGAGAAAATTCCGAAAGAATATTGGGACCTTAGGGAGGTTTTTAGCGAAAAGGCTAATATCATCACCACACAGATTGCAGCATAGAGATCCTTCCCTGAGTGAAACTCCCAAAGCCAAAACTGTATTCGACGACACTGCAAGAGCTGGAGGAATTGCGGTCTTTTATTGTTAAAAACCTAAAATGAAGTTTCATTCAGCCTGGTAGGCCCTGAGTGGCGGCCTCCGTGTTGTTTCCAAGAAAAAAAAAGATGCCTCTTATCATTTACGTGTGGATTATAAAAACTTAAACGCCGTTTGCATAGAAAACGCTTATCCACTCCTTTTAATGAAGGGCATGTTACCTCGCCTAGCCCAAGGAAAGATCTCAACTAAGCTTGATTTGAGAGAAGCTTACTCTAGAGTTCAAATTAAGGAAGGGGATGAATGAAACACTGCATTTAATTGCCCTTTAGGTTGCTTTCAATTTAACCTACTCCCGTTTAGTCTGCAAGGAGCCCCTGCTGTATTCATACAACTGAGAAACACCTATACAAGGGGGTGTTGGTTTACCTGGATGATATTTTTATATATATGGACACCATGGAGGAGCACATAAAGTTGGTGAGGTCAGTCTTGAAAAAACTCCAGGCTGCCAAACTATACGCTAAGCTATCTGTGAATTTCACCAAAGGAAAATTGACTACCTGGGGTATTGCATATCGCATGAAGGAATAGAAATGGATCCGGAGAAGGTCCGAGCAGTTTTGGAATGGGCTCCACCACGCACCAGTTGCAAAGCTTTATAGGTTTTGCTAATTTCTACTGTCAATTTATCCCGGCTTTTGCAAAGATTGTGTTACCCATGACAAAACTCCTAAAGACAAAAGGAGAACGAAAACCAAAGCCCAGCCGACCTTTGGAGCGGTCCATGGAATGCCAAGCTGCTTTTGAGAAACTGAAATGACCATTTGCAATCAAACCTGTTCTAAAAAAACCCAGATATGGATGCCCCCTTTGTCATCCAGGTCGATGCAAGTGACGTTGCTGTGGGAGCAGTCCTACTACAAGCAAATGTGAATGGGACTTTACAATCTTGTGCTTACACCTCTCAAAAACTAACTAAACCGAATGGAGATGGACTATTTGGGAGAGGGAAGAATTTGCAGTCTGATGGGCATTATTAACTTGGAGACATTTCCTTTAAGGGGCAAAACATCCTTTTGAGGTGTGGACGGATCACAAAAATCTAGAGGCTTTAAAGACCCCACAAATGCTGTCATCCAAGCAAATTCATTGGGCACAATACTTAAAGCGGTTTACTTTTTTTTATTAAAATACCTACCGGGGGGAAATAATTTTATGGCAAACGCTTTATCTAGATTGCCCCAAATATAATAGCATCCAACCTGAAGTGATCCGCCCTATTGTACGAAGCAACTGGCTGTCCCAGTGGTCACCAGAGCCCAGGGGAAGGAGAATGTTGACCTTTCTAATGATTTAACTGAACAGTTAAAAGGAGAATTAAAATTGGATGGTTGGTTTTTATCCCACTCAAATGAATGCGCTATTCGTGATGGCCTGGTGTGGGTGGGGGCAAAGTTATGCATCCCTGCTAGTCTTAGAGGAGCCATTCTAAAGCATGCCCATAATTCATGGGTTCATGAAAACCCTGAGATCAGATTGGGTGACCAGCCTGGACTCCTGGGAGAGGGAATTTGGGATTACTTTCAACATGTAATTTCTTCACTCATTTGCCTCAGTTCTTGCTTTTCCTTTGTTGCTATCACTTCAAACTCAGCAAAAGTACTTTTCTCTATTTTAATGGAGTCGAAGGATTTTTTTTCCTTGCGTTTTGAATGAGGCACAGCTTCTTTCTGATTGAAAGAATATTCCAGCAAAGCATAATGCACAGGGTCATGAAGGGTTTTGAGGATCTCTTTGGAAGAGGACCTTGAAAGTGTTTTAGTCCAAATGGCGGACCAGCTTTTGTGCATGGGAAACCAGCCCTCCCCATTCAACCTCATCCATCGTTGTGAGACTGAAAAACAACTTCTACAAGTAACAAGGGGTGCCTCCAGTTGCTGCTTTATGTAGTATGGAAAAGTAACTCTGTTTGTGGGCAGCAGTGACCTGCCATAGGGAACATAAATATTTGACAATTTGATTTCCTTTTTAACTTAAAGGTGGCTTGAATAAGAAAACGCCTCCTCAGTGTGATGGCTGTCATCTGGAATGTTGCCAAAAACTTTCCACATGGCAGCTACATTTTCTGTATTGATCCTAAATATATTTAAATGCTAGAACATCTAGTAATGTCTGCAGCATGTTACAAAATTTAGGAAGGTAGTAGGCTCTGCTCAGGTGCCTGGCAATCTGTTAAATTGCACTTTTAAAAAAATATCGATGTTGGTGGGGATAAAGGTGTGGGGAGAGAACTAAAAGTCACAAGCTCATTCTAACGGGAAGAATTTTCAATGACTAGAAAAGACAGCGGGAGAAATTTCCTTCCTTCCTTCCTTCCTTCCTTCCTTCCTTCTTTCCTTCCTTCCTTCCTTCCTTCCTTCCTTCCTTCCTTCCTTTTCTGACTCCAAATGCCACAAATAGTCTTCTCCACTACCCTACTGAAAAAATCACACTGGTAAAAAAAAAATTAGAAGTGCTTTATTTTGCATTCTGATTCTCTCTAAAAATTGTCCCTTACTACAGAAGTCACATAACTGTTTATGGTCATTCAAGTTTGCTGCTAAAAATAAATTAAAGAGGGGTCATCTTCTTCTTCATCACCACCATCACCACCATCACCATCACCATCACCTGGGTGCATGTTCCATCCTGAGAGTTAAGTAGTTTCTATATGCTTCTCGGCCTTATCAGGTAAATCAGACAGGAAAAACAACAGATGAACTAATTTCACCTTATTGTAAAGCTACATTAACAGAATCTTGCGAATCTAAAAGTACCATTTTCCTATTTTACAGTCTGACAACCTACGGAAGGGTTCCTCCAGAACCTCTTGCTGAGAGCTATGCTTTCTCTTATCTGACCATTTCTAGTCAGTATCTCTTTGTCTGGTCTCTCATGGTCAATCCCATATACTATTACAACACTAGCTTGTTGTTTCGTGTTAGGAGAAGATGCTAGATTGTAATGTTATTTGTGTACATTCCATTTCCAACCGGTAAAAATTTTCTGGGTATTCAACCAATGCTTATCCAGGAATCGGTAACCTTGCAAAAAGACCCTTGGAGGGAAATGGCATTTCTGTAACATATGGTTTATATAGATTGGACATAAGATTAGGATTTCATAATGTTAACAGTTTCTTGTTCTCCGTAAGATTTATAAAGAAATACACCACAATTTTTGCAGAGGACAAAGTTAGTTATTTCCTTTTTCTTCCCAGACTGATCCCTTGCTTTGACTCACACCTATGTCTTTTCACTAGATAATTGCAGGTGGACAGAAAGTGGAATAACCTCTTCCCAACTCCCTTCCATCAGTACCTTCTTATGTCTCTGTAAATTCTGAAGAGCCATTGTTTTTAAGTTTTCCCAATTTCATGTAAGAAGGGAAATCCAGATAAAAAAGAATGAAGATGGAATAAAGTCAGGAATATCCTGTCATTGATAACAAATCTTTCTTACTCAGCTATTCAAAAGGCCAAAGGGCATAATTCTATCCTAGCAGGCCAAGGTACCTTGTGGTTGAACCCAAATAGGTCTCTCAGCTACAACCTAGCCCGAGGTACCTAAGAGTATCTTTTTAGTTCAATGGAAGTGTTTTAGTCAGAAATAGAACATACACTATTCTTTTATGAACCAATGTTCCTGTTCCACTAGCATTGTACTAAAATGTTTCCATAATTGACCTATTAAAATGGGCTCAGATGAGTTTAGATAAAAGCTCATTTTACTCTCTGATTAATTGACTGAGCCTTCTAAAAATAATCTGGGCTTTTGCAGTTTCGTATATAACATGACAAACATACCCTAATCAGATAAAGCAAATCTTCAAGATGTTTGGTTCTGATAAGAACAAAGAGGGAACCAGTCCAGTAAAAAAAAAGCTGATGGCCAGAGCAGCAGGGCCCATCCAATGTAACTTCTGTGCCAGTGGCTAGCATGATGTGAAAACAGGATTATACAGATAACCATCAATAATTATGCAGGTTAATAATTACGCCACTGCTATGATAGCAACTCAAATATTGCTTTCCTTTTGCAATAAAAGGGCTCCTTATTAATCTTTCTGCACATTCCAATTCCCAGCAACTTTGCTCTTCTATTGATCTACAATTTGCTTGACATGTCTGCAGGCTGAACTGATAAAAGTGTGGAGAGCAGATTTATTTCACAGTAGGTATTCACATTAGCAACTGAGCAGGTCACAGTAGCAGTCTCCCTGGTTCTAGCCCAAAGCATGATCTTTGTTGCTGTTATCGTATCGTTCCCAGGGGATTCCAGAGTTCCCAAGCAGAAGAATTGGGCTCAGGAAGAGAAAGTAGCGATTCTGACCACATGTGGCATGGAATCACATCCTAGCTGCTCACTCGTCTAGTGATAGAGTGACGGGCTATTGGTTGGGGCAGGGAGGCACTTTCTCCAGAGCCTCAGCCTGGGGTATCACCAGCTTAAGACTTCCAGCTTTCTTTCTACTGGCCAAGAATGATCTGATAAAAAGGGAGAAAACATCAAGAGAGAAAGAGAAGCATGACCAGAGGCAGGCAGAGAGAGAGAAAGAGAGAGAGAGAGAGAGGTAACAATGTGCATGTTGGGAGGGAGAGAAAAATGACAGGAGCTGAATTTTCAGCGCCCTCACTTTAAATCAAGATAAAAGACTGAAATGGAAAATAACGGTCCAGAGAAACCCCTGGACGGCTTTGGGCACTAATGGAAACACATGGCTTAAGGCTGTGGTGTTGTCAGCTTCCCCGTACTCTGACATTCCTTTCTGATAATCCGGCCTGCCATAAAATTAGAATAGCAAATACCTCTTGACAAAGATGCATGTTTCCCTCTATTGTGCCATCATAAAAAAAACCTCCATTGGTGACTCGGGGAGCTGCAAACTTCAATTTAAATTTACAGTGCGGCGGAAGGAAAGTGATATGCACTCAAAAATTTTAATAACCTATTAAGTTACGACTTCAATTTCATTTTATGAATATTTTCCTTGGGGAGCACTGCTATCACAGAGAAAGATAGAAATTTAAAAAAGATAAATAGTGCCATTAATCTCCAACATTTCTCTTCCATTATCCTTGAAAATTAGGAGTTATTTTTGTTCAGATCTTCATGTAATTAGCTCCCTACACTTGATTCACTAGCCAGAAAATGACCATGTTCAGAAAATTAAAAATTTGTCATTAAGTGGAATTTAACATAATATCATTTATCTTTATCTATTCCCCAGCTGACAGCAGGAGCCTTGGAAGTGGTACAGGGCTTCTGTGTCAGAGTGGGAAAGGAACTGCTTGACATCACAGGGAGCTGCAGAGAGAAGGCAAAAGAAGCCAGAATGGGAGGGAGGAAAAGGCTGGGAAGAAGGAAGAAGAACAAAGAAGAGAAGATGTCAGGCAAAAGATGATGTGATGGCAAAAGAAAGACAACATGGCAAAGAAAGCAGGGATGCGATTAGGCACTGAGCAACTTTTAAGTACTATTCAGATTACTAATTCAAAATCAAGCTAAGGGAATATCAGGCGGTCAACCTTAATTAATTCCTTAGTTCCCACTCAAATCCTACTCTAAACCAAACCTAATTCTCACCCATAAATTCTTTCCATTTACCATTTCTCTTTGTATGGCCAAACTTCACTTTAAAATAGAATAAGGACAATTGGTGGTTGGAGATCCCAGTTCAGAAGGGATGGTAGAAGAGGCGAGGGCTGTAAAATGCCAAAGAAAGAGAGAGAAAGGATATGATGAAAAGCTAAGGTGGAAGACAAGAGGGGGCACCCTTGAAGGAAGGAAGGGAATGATGATGGGGTCAGAGAAAGGAAACCCAGGGAAACTTGCTAGATTTGGAGGGAGAGGCGAAAAAAGGGTGATGTCACTGAAGACAGATTCTTTCCTTTTTTCTGCTCTACAGTTGCCTGAGCTTGTCTCCTAGCAAAGTAGGGTCAATGATTTCCCACTTCTGTTCTCACACACCTACTCCCAGATACACTGTCAGTTTTCAGTATGGCACAATGGATGGTAACGAGACATAAAAACCAAGAGAAATCTACTGCATAGACAGCACTGGGACCTAATATATATTTTGTATCCTCGTCTTTCGCCTTTGCTTTATTTTTTCTTTCCTGTACACAAGAAAGTGTATATTACCATCTCTTTTCCTCCCCCTGCCCCATGACAACTGGGCTAAAGCACAATCTTCCCCTGTCATCAGTGATCCTCTGATTTCTGAGGAAAGAGTAAGTCCAATGGCCTAATGGTACCCAGTGGGGTTATATTTTATTCGGCTGTTTCCATATTTTAAACCTTCATGAAGTCTGGGAAAATTCTAGATTAAATGGTTGACTTCAAAGATTCTACCCTACGTGTCTACTTAGTAAACAGTTTGTGACTGCACATGACAAAGATCATAATGACTCCTTTACTTTTAGACAAGGTGGCTTCAGGTTTGGGTGTGTCTTCCACTTCTTTTGAACATGTCTTTAAAGACATGCTCAAAAGAAGTGAAAGATGCACCCTCCCATTTCTGCCCCTAAAGCAAGATTCAACACTCACATATAAGGACTGGGAAGTGCATTCCAGAACAGGCATTCTGAAGGATCTTTCCTAAGCAATATTTTGCTAATAATAGAATATATCCTACAGTAACCCCACTCTTAAACCGTCCCTCATTATCTGACTTTGAGATCATGCCCTACAAGCAATTCAGATCCATGGCTAAGCCTAGGTTCAGTCACCCTGTCCCGCCAAGTCTCCTTCAGCATGGCTAATTCTAACCTGTCTCTTCCAATCCTTGTTTCTCTTTTTTTTCCTGCTCTTCTTTTAGTTTTTTTCTTTAAATGGCTGCTTCTACAGTCTTCCTCGTTCCTATTTCATCCATATTCTTCCCTCTCCAATCCTCCCCCCTATAGCCTTAAAGCAGGATAAATGAATATGGATATCGCACAATAAAACCTTCAGATTGGAGAGTTTTGTGCAAGTGAATGGCAGCCAAGCCTGAGAGACTGAAAATTGGATAAAGGGATTAAAACAGTAGCACATTAACAGGAGATTTAGAGTGTAATAAACTCATTTCATAATAATATGTGCATTGGGGCCAGTAATAAATCATGGTGGAATCCCTCCTTTCGCTGTGCTGAAATGAGGCAGTGACCCGAATGCTGGGTAGGATTTCAGTGAGATGTGGATTAATTTCACAGGGTTCTTGGCTAAGAACAGAGCGGCTGCCATTGCCATATAACTTCAGCTGGCTGGCTCCTGCAAACCACATAGGAAACAGAGGAAGCCAAAATGGGGATCAGCCGAAACTGGATAGCAGAATTTGTGTGAAGGGGTGTCCAAGTGTAGAAAGGTCCACATCCTTCCCTTTCCCTTTCTAATGTGCTTTAAGACTGTGCAAGGACCATTTCAAGATCAGCGTAGAATGGTTTCATGTTTTGCGTCTCTGGACAGGGATCTCCATGGTCTTGGAATCCCAAAGGAACACCTCCAGAGAATATTTTTTAAGAAAAATCTGAAAGATGATTCTATTCAAAGGAAAGGCAGGGAATGGGGATCGCAAACATCAGGTTCCTATGGGAAACCTCCTTCAATTTTATGAGTCTCTACAGCCACATTTTGAACTCAAAATAGGGAATGAAAGCCAAACTCAGTTATCAGTCTCTAAAATGAGGATAACTGTAGGATGGGAAACTAACATCAGTTCATTAGGAAAAATGGGGAGGGAAAATTCCTATTCCAACCATCTTTGCTAAAATTCCTAAAAGGATAAGGAAGAACTACTGAGCAACAAGTCACCATTTCTCTTTCTAATCAAGAGAATCATGATAAGTAAGATGGAGAGCAGAAATGAGTTCAATCTGAAGAACAACAGCTGAGATGGAGGTTCTTTAAAAGCCAAATGAGGCAAATTGGAAATGGACAAAACAGTGGAACGTGGAGCCAGAATCTGTTTCCTTTCCTAACTGAGATCACTGAGTTACCAGAAAGAGGAACAGAGTGAGCTGGGCAACAGAGGTGGATTGCATGGGGAATTAAGTTTCCTTCTTCCCTTTCTCCTCTATTCGGCAACCCTGAAACAAAACAGTTCTTTCTCTTCTGTAATAGCAGAGGGGAAAACTAAACTCTTTTCTGGCGCCCAGCTGATTGTTGATCATGTAGGAGCAGAGAAAACTAGCCGGCATCTGCTGGCTCGATTTGGCCCTCCATGGGCCTCCCCTGGCTCCTTCCAGGCCAAAATGGAGTTTCTGGGGAGTGGATCCAGTCCTCTGATGCTCCATTTCAGCCTGCAGTGGGCTGGGGGAGGCCTGCAGAGGGCTGAATGGACCATTGGAGGGCCAAATTTGTCCCTTGGTAGCTCAATTTTGGCCTGCAATGGACTGGGGGGGGGGGCATTGAGGCCCAAACAGAGTGTCAGAAGGTCAGATCTGTCCCTTAGAAGCTCCATTCTGGCCAGCAACCTGCCTGGTGAGGCCTGTGAAGGCCCAAACAGAACTGCAAAGGCTGAGAGGTTGGAGAGGAGACATCTTGCTAGATCTTCACAAGGTAAGGGACCCAGCATGGCAGGTTGGGGAGGAACGAATTGTGTGGAGAATGAAGTATTTCAGTGGGTCAGGGAGGCCTTGGGTAGTCTTAGGTAGCTGGCCTGTTCCATCAATAGCCCCCCCATGGCCTTTCCTACCCAGAATTACCTCATGTGCACTTAATTAGTCTTGCATTCAATTAGCAAATGCATAGGCAAAAGGAGGGAGTGATCCTGTTCAAGGTACAAGATTCACTCTCATGAATACTCAGGCTACAAAAGAAATGGGCAGGATCATTACATTCATAATTCAAGGACTATCTATATTTTACAGTAAGACTATTAGAAACATAGTCATTCATCCATGCATCAAAAGGCATGGTAGCACCTTTTCCAACTAATACATTTTATTAAAAGGCATAAGCTTTTGTGAGTTCACAAAGTTTATGCTTTCTTAATAAAGGGTACCATAGAAATGGTGCTACCAGACCCATGACCTTTCTGTCATAGATTAATATAGCTCTCTTCCTCTAACATTCATAGCATCAGGCATCAAACAACTGCCTTATTTCAATGGGATCATTCACTATTTGCTGATACCATTCTACCACTCTCTACTCTGGCAAAGCAGGGCAAGTTATGCAATAGAATGAGATAAATCTGAAATAAAAAAAAATAGTCCCCTTTTTTTAAAAAATAAGGACACTCAAAATGTTCAGGACATTGAGCTTAAGATGGCCATCCCTAAAGAAACAAACATCTAGGTGTTACATACTGACCTAGGGAGTAGTTTTCACTCTGGTCTGCCTATCGGGTGGGAGAATACTTTAAAATGATTGGTTGAACTGTCTGACAGCTTCTATAAAAGGAGAACTGTCAGATGGGAGTTTTGCTGCATTGTGCTCCATAATAAAGAATATGAATGTTAGCAGTGTCTCCATCTCTTCCTTCACCCATGACATAACACTGGCGATGAAGGTGAGATTGGAAGAAATGTAACAAAAAGAGCTGACTAAAAGCAGCGGAACAAGCAGCAAATGGTCACCAGAAAATAGACCCACGCACAGACACACTGACTTCAGTTTCCTCAAAGATGACCATGCACGCTCCACACACACCCTTCAACCTAGCCGTAGAACATGGGGACTCCTATCTTGTAAGATTTGAGTGTTTTCTACAGGCTAACAACCTCCATGAACTCTTGGTTAATAGGAAGAGAGCCTTGTTTCTGAGCAACTGCGGCTCAGAAATTTTTGATATAGCTAAAGCGCTGGTGGCCCCTGCCATTGTACAAACAGTGCTTTGGGCTACAATCGTAAATGCACTCAGAATGCGCTATGCGCTGGCACCATCTAAGATCATCAGATGACATGAATTCCATCGCTAGGACTAGAACAAGGGCGAGTCCATCAATGATTGCATTGCAGCACTGTGACAGGCTGCATTGTACTGCAAGTTCCATAATTTAGAAGAAATACTACTGGACAGGTTTGTATGCAGAGTAAAAGACCTAAACCTACAATGGCGCCTGCTCGCAAAGCCCAACTTCACACTGAAGACAGTGCTAGACGAAGCTCGAGCTATCGAAATATTGATTAAGGCAACGGCAGCAATTCAAAAACATAAAAGCCCAAACTCCTCATGCCGAACTGTCACAGCACACCAAGACAATACTAAACATGAAGATTTGACAAATGAGGAAGACGATATCTGCCACCTTAAAATGAGTAAGAAGGCAACCGAGTCAGATGCAACCCAGGCCGCATGCGCTGGATGTGACAGGAGCCATCCAAGATCAAATTGCCGATTCAAAGATGCCATTTGTCAACATTGTGATCGTATGGGGCATTTGGTGCAAGTCTGCTGAGCTAGTCAACCAGCAGCTTGCCACACAAGTCAAACCACCCCACAGACGGGGTTTAAAAAAGGGCAAGCCTGGAAACTGCGGAAGAAGGAAGAACAGTATGCTGAGCCAAAAATGACATTCCAAACTATTGGACAAGCCATCTCACCACAAAGATCACCATCACTGTTTCCATTGAGGGCACACCATGTGACATGGGATCATCCCTGTCAATTGTCTCATGGGCCACAATGAAGAAGCTGGTGCCTAATATCACCAAGGGACAACTGAGGACCCAATGCATACACCCGAAAGATTATCAAGGGAACCATATCCCTGTCCTGGTGATTGGAATCTTACAAGTGGCATTTAAAAAATTCAGAGGACCCTTACAACTAACCATCATAGAAAGCACCTTGCCCAGCCTACTCGGTCTGGACTGGTTTGATTCTTTGAGACTTGGGGTGACTGCATCAATGCAATACCTGATGACAGCATCAAAGAACTGATCCAGGAATTCATGGACATTTTTGATGAAGGGTTAGGCAAGTATGTGGGGACCCCTATTTCATTTAATCTTGACCCTCAGGTCGCCTCCATATAACTTAAGCCCCACAGGATGCCCTTTGCCTTACACCCCAAAATAGATAGTCAGCTAGACAAATTAATCGTACAGGGAGTACTCAGCCAGTTGACCATGCAAAATGGGAAACCCCTATAATGACCCCAGTAAAGCCAGATGGCTCAGTCTGTATATGTGTGGATTAAAAATGTACACTCAACAGGGCCTTGTGGCAGAGTGCCTATCCTGTGCCAGTAGTGCAGCATTTGCTGCATCAATAGGAAAGGGAAAATTTTTCACTAAATTAGACTTGGTGCAAGCATACCAACAGCTCCCAGTGGATGATGCCACTGCCGAGGCTCAAACTATTGTGACCCACCAAGGAGCCTTTAAATGCCGCAGGCTCCAAATTGGCATGAGTATGGCTCCAGAACTATTTCAAAGCCTCATGGAGTGCCTCCTACTCAGAATCCTGAGGGCAATTCCATATTTTGATGATGTATTAATGACAGCAGAAGACAATGCAGAATTACTAAACCAAATAACCGAAGTACTAAGCAGTTTTCAGAAGGCGGGGTTAAAAGTAAAAAGGGAGACATGTCAGTTTGCAATACCCAATGTCGATTTTTTAGATTACACCCTACCAAAGAAAAGGTCAGGGCCATACAAGAAGCACCCACCTCTAGGAATCAAACTGAATTACAAGCATTGCTGGGACTGCTAAATTTTTGTAGTGTTTTTCTCCCAAGAAAAGCAACCGTAGCAAAACCTTTGCACAGACTCCTGGGTAAACAGGCTAAGTGGACTTGGGGCCACCAGTTTTGCGGCTGTCAAAAAACCTTTGTCCTCTGACAGCATTATTAATGATTCAGGAATTGTTTATTTGGTTTTCAATTGCAATATAATTTGTAGCTGAGGAAAAAAATCCTTATCTATACGGATAGTCCTGAACTTGTGACCACAATTGAATTAAAAATGTCTGTTGCTGTGAGACAGTTGTTAAGTGGGTTTCTTATAATTAAAACCTTTGACTTTAACAAACCTTCTTAAAACTACGGATTTATGCCCACTAAAAAAGTATTTTATTTTGAATCAACTCTCCAAGAGCTTGACATTAAGTGACCCAGGCTGATTTTTTTAAAGCTAAGTAGGGAAGGATCTCAGGGTAAATTTCAGGGTGTGATTAAAAAAATTCAAAATGGTGCCCTTGATGATGTAACTGAAGTTCTACCTGTTTTTTAGGTGTCACAGGCCTTCAATCAAACTGCTATGACTGATATCTTGACTTTTTTAATGTAAAATCTGCTGACACCTTTGCTGGACCTGAGTAATATTTAGGAGAGAGAATACCAGAAAATAATAAAGTTATAGATTAGGCTGGGCAATTGAAAAACATACTGAAAAATGTCATGGCCAATCACTTCCCTTTTATTATCAAACTACATGGGTGTGTCATAAAGCCACTAGTTGGCTTAAGAAGAATAACTTTTGCTCAATTCACTTTCAATTGTTTTACCTAGGTTAGTTCTGTTCTAAGTGTTTTGTGTTAGTCTCTGTGTCACTTCAATCTTTTTAATCCATCTTCCCATGCTTGGCACTGACTTCCCTCTTAGCCACAACCATTCTTTTCACAGCAATTTAAATGCTGAAATTCTCTGGTGCTTAGTTAAGTTGGAATGCAAGAAATCCAGAGAAATCCAAAATTATCTTGCAGAAACTTGCACCATTACACAATGTTACTGGTGGACATCAGCTTTTTAGAGCTGCTTGAAAATCACAACACTTTTTATCTTATCAGTTCATGGTTTTCATACTATTTCATAATCTCTCATGATCTTTTTCAACTATCTATGTTTTTTAAACTGGAAGGATTTCCATTTGTATTTCTATTGTACATGATTAATCCTTTGCTTTTAAGCAAGAAACTTTGAGTGCCATATGAGTTAAGCTATCTGTTAAATGGGATTTAAATATATATATTTTCATGTCATAAGGACAGATCAAACTTTGCTTCTTTGTCTAATTAAGATTTGATTATATAATTAATGATTCTATCAAAACATTGTCACAGAATGACAAAAAATTTTGCTGCTCCATCGATCCATAAGAAAAAAGTTAAAAGAGGAAGGTGTCCAGGTCTCATTTCTAAGGAACAAATGTCATGTCAAACAAAAACAATAAAGAAAAAGATGGTACATGATGGCATTGTAATTTAAAGTCAATTACATTTTTAGTTAAAGTTCTGGACTAGAAATGGGAGACATGAATTTCTGATTCTAATGAAACCAGCTGTCGGACTTTGGATCAATAACTTTATCTCAGTATAGGAATAAGATAACCATTTTCAAAAATCTTGCCAAGGAAACTTTATCAACTTGTCCAGAAAGTTATCTGTAGAGGAGGCTGATTGAACTCACCAAAACAAACAAACATCTACCTAGAGGTTTTGCGTATTGCTGAAGTTAATAATTTCTTTTTTTTAAAGTTAATAGCTGTCCACTGTGACATTTTGTTTCTACAGTGTTTTGTGCATTAAAAAAATAGCAAAAAAAGAAAAGTTGTGGTACTAAAGTATTCCAATGAGTTAGCACACACTCTGAATGCTTAAGGCAATCTCATCCTGATCATTTCAAACCTCTGGTGAACTAATTTAGAAATCAGGTGAGAACCTCGGATCAGGGCATTTTTTCTTTGTTAGTCTTTCTGTAGTTTCTCATTTTTTTTTCAAAATGATGGAATTGCAGGTAAGAAACATTTAAGCATTCTTTTTCATTCTTTTTCAAAAGGAGCAAACTACGGAAGCCCATGTTAATACTTTCAGTGGCAGAGGTCTTGGCAGACATTTCTGCATTAACTCAGTGGCCCCTTCCCACTCTAAAATTCCATAATTCTGTAATTGTAGGCCTTTCAATTAAGAAATAGATTATCACAAATTTGGCTCCAGAGGTCCCATTTCCTCTCACCATTTTCATGTCTGCCCTCAAGGACCAGAAGGGGGTAAAGAGATGAGACGAACCCTAAGAAAATAAGTCCCTTGAAAGAAACATTCCACTACTGAAGGTTGGCTTGAATTCTGCATTGGGCAGAATGACTTGATCTCCAAGATACTTTGCAACCTTTAAATTCTATGATTCTATGAACAGTTTCACTATCTTCTATATTTGTCAGTCACTAACCCAATTATTCTGTCCAGTTCTGAGCACATTTTATAAAAGATTATGTGATAACTCTTAATCAAGGATTAGTAATACTCTTCAAAACTCAATGTCACATAATAGGCCAAGACCTATACTCTCTCATACCAGAGAGGAGGCTATATAAACTTTCAGAAAGATGTATGATAATTCAACCAGAATTAAATGTTTCACAAACTTTCAACAATAAGAACAGTTATGAATCAATGACCCATTGAGGTGAGGGGCTTCCCTTTACTAGATCTGTTCAAGAAGAAACTTGAACCCTCCACCTAGAATCTGTGCTTCTACATTGATTGGGATGGAAGGGATTAGATCAAATGGCCTCAAGGTTCCCTTTCTTTGATTCTATGATTCTGTGAAAAATTAAAACGTTTGAAGGAAGCAGTTTACAGTTTGAATAGATTTCCTTTTTTAAATATTAAATGTTAACATTAAAAGTATTAATAACATTCTCTTGAGTATAAGCTCCACTATAAATTTTGGTCCCAATTCACATACAAAATAACTGTTGAAGTCCTCAGAACTTTTCTAGCTGAGATCTAAATTTATGTTAAAGAGACACCAGCCACATCAGCTGAATCAACCTTGGAAATCAGTGGGAAGATGGAAGATTGCAGCCAGATCACTACTGCATCCTTTCTTAGGGAAGAATTTCAGACTCTTTCTATTCAACTCTGTTAATTGTCACTTTTCTAAAAACCACCCGGCAGGTCTTAAAGTAATATCTCTGCTGTTGTTTCTTTTCTTGGTAAACTGTAACATCAAAAAGAAGGATGATCATTTTGCTTATCTTCCCCAGTAATCTGATAGTATATAAAGACCAAGAAAACATGAGAGCAGGAGAGCTCCAATGTACAGTTTCCCAAAGCAAAGTGGCAAATACAAACAAAAAATGTGATCTTTATAGGATATAATCTGAGGTAAAGGAAGACTAGGAAGTTTTTGTTCTCTTTGTTTTCTACTTGTTCTCAGAGGTCGGATGCCACTCTGTGTTTGTAAGTATTTTTTAGAAGACAACAGAAAGAGCTGGACTATATGGCCTAATCCAGAAAGACTCTTCTGTTCTAGGATGCAATTGGTTGCAGAATATGGCCAAGCGGTCAGGTTTCTATGGCTGCAAAACATTCCCCTTAAGGAAAGAAAAGGAAAAGGATGGTCTTCATTTTCTGACCATCTTTAAGACTCTGGGCACTAGTTTGTGTCAAGCAAATTTCATCTTTAGAATGTTGGTGAAAGAAGCA
Source organism: Pseudonaja textilis (assembly GCF_900518735.1). The sequence goes on from NW_020769378.1 coordinate 2,730,078, forward strand.
ACAGCAACAGCTCGGTGAGAGTCACATCAATCCCATTCCCAAGGGTGCAAGCCAATTTCTCTTGTTTTTTCTCATGTCTTTCTGCCTGAACCTCCAGCAGCCTTCAATCCCATTAATCCAAGCACTGCTGGCAATGACGAAGACTGATTTCACCAGCAAACGATCAATTTGTATCTCTCTCTCTCTCTCTCTCTCTCTGCTGCTCCCCCTCTTTTTTTGTACGGATGTACAAAATATCATGAAAAAGGTGTTAGTGGTGATGGCTGCACAACGGTGAAATAATAGAGTAATAAGGCAATCCACTTTTGACCTTGCAGGACAGCTAATTCATCTACCCATCTATCTTAATTATTCTCCAGGTTACAAAAGAGAAACTGCACAATTCATTCATTCTATGATGACAATTCCATTTTCCACCCCCAGGAAAGCACCATTCTTCCTCAGAAGTGATCCTGCCACATGATGCATTCCTTGCGTAGCACACTTATGTTAGCAAACCTATATAATTCATTTGGACTTCATCCAAAATGTGGGACCATCCAGGAAGTCTCCATGAACAGAAGAAAAGTATGTAGGCAAGGAAATGACAGATCCAAGATTCAAGGTGGAGAAATAAGGCCTAAAAGGAGTTAATAAATAACTCTCTAGGACAAGAGTATATAATCCCTTACTTTGCCCCTGTCACACACATATACACACTATGCCGGGATTATATCACTTAATTTTAATGATGAGGTTGCTGAAAATTGGTGGTGTGATTTCTTGCCATTTTGTGATATGAAATACTTGGAAACTAAAATAGAATTATTCTAAGTTTAACATGTCTTAAAGAAAAAAATACTCTCCCTGTCACAGGAAACCCCTACAAACCTTGAATACATATCCAGCATGTATCATGTCTGCATTTAATTATCATAAATGTCCTAATCACTGCTGTCCCTGGCATTCACTATAACCACAGACAACAAAAAGAGCCTGCTTCTATTTTAGGTGAAATGGAAAGAAATTACACGGGAGAAATGCCGTTTCTCCAAAAATACAACCTACCCTGAAAGTAAGTAGCTTGATTTTTACATGTGTACCTAATATAAGCCCTACTCCCCCAAATAAGGCCTCACACAACCCGATATCTGCTTTGCCAGCCCATTTCTTCTGCAGCCAGCAAGGCTGGCAAGGCTTTCCTGAAGGCCTCTGTAGCTGATAACAAGGCTCTGGATTGATCGAAGCTCTGTTATCAGCAGCAGAGGCCTTCAGGAAAGCCTTGCCAACAGCAGCAGCAGAAGTTCCTGAAGGCCCCTGACAGTGAAAAGGAGGCCGGGGGTGACACACACAAGTGAGGTTAGTCAGTAGATGACATTTTCCAAGAATAAGATCTGGTGCCTTTTTTGGTGGCAAAAAAGTATGAGACAGGGTCTTATTTTGGGGGAAACCCAGTATGTTAGATCTGGGAGGATGGTTCAAGAATGGAGGCAAGATTCAGATAACAACAACAGCTCTTTATTAGTGACTTCAGATCTGAGCGAAATATCCCAGCCGCAGCAGCCCCTTATATAGGGCTGGCTGCAGCTAGGCAGCCAATGAAGGCGATTTGAGTTTGCCGCTTTTGGCTGGGCCAATCGCGGCAGCCCGTTTACTAGCCAATCAGATCAGTCTGCGGTGACCAATCATGATCTGCTATTCGCGGGCCAATCAGAGTTGCAGGCTTTCGAGCCTGGTAGTCCGGAACACAGTATGTCGATGAAGATTCTGTCATCCAGGCAGAATTGTCTGAAAGTTGAGTTAAGGAAGCTCTTTGGATAAGCAGCAAAATGTTTCATGCTAAAAAGGAAAAGAAGTCTCTCTCATTTTGTCTAACGCCTTGTGGACTGTAGTGCAGGTGTTCTGTAGAGTTTTTACCCAGTATGCCAACAAGGCATATTGGGGAGTGTGTTAGGAAAGCTCTTACATAGGAGCAAAGTCCAAGCTGGTCACCTCTCAGAGCAGTGCAAAACCTGTGCTGCTGTGCACAGTTATTGTAGGCAATGTTTGCAAAGGGCAGGAGGTTGGCCCAGTTATGACCCAAGTCATCATATTCCCCACAGCTAATTTTCAGCTAATTCTACTATAAAGTCCATTGATATTTCCTTCTAAGGGACTGTGGGGCTGGCCATGGACCACAGCAACTCCAGGGTTTTACCCGGGCATCTTTTTGCTAAGGCACTTATCGGGCAGCTAGCCACATCGTTTTCAATGTCCTTTTGTCTTGTATGGCCACAAAACTGGCATCTAATGAAATGGAAGATCTTCACAAATCCAAAGTGTCCCACAGTTTTAGTGCCATGACACCACTGCAAGACTAAGGTCCACTGTCTAGTGGACACATATATGTCAGAGTTGACATATAGTCTATTTCCTATCGGTTGTCCCTTAATGAGAGATCTCCCTTGTGGAGCTTGAACCACTCATTCTGTTAGAGTCCCTTTTAGTGCCTGAACTTTGTCACCAGCTATTTTTTCCGTGAGAGGTTTCTGTGCCTGGGCCTCTCTCTGGCCGGATGGAATGCTCCAGTTGACTACCTCCTCCTTCATGCTGTTGTATTGGGGCAATTGTGATAAGGCCTTGGTCAGGAAGTTCTCTCCCCCGACCCCCGGGAGATAAAGAAGGGTAAAACTGAATTGGTTGAAGCATTGTGCCCATCTCACTTGTTTGGGGGATAATTACCAGTGAGCTTTAAGGGCTTCCAAATTTTTCTGATCTGTTCAAACTTCAAAATGTGTTTTACTGCATTCTAGGAGCTGCCTCCGGGTGAGAAGTGACCACTGCACTGCAAACAACCCCTTTTCCCAAACCACCCAGCACCTCTCGACATTAGAGAGCTTTCAAGAGGTATTGCAACTCCCCCTGCAGGTTATTTAAGGAGGAGAACTGCCCCACCACCACATCACTAGCATCCACTTGGATAATGAATGGTTGGTCAGGAGCTGGGGGTTTAAGCACGGGTTCAGTAGCAAAAAACCACTTCAATTTCTTGAAAGTGGTTTGACTTTCCATTGACCATTTTAATGGCTGAGTCTGCTTGGGTTTAGTTCCTCCCTTGGCTTTCAGGAGGTTTGTGATGGGCAGTGTGGTCTGGGAAAGGCAGGGATGAGTTGCCTGTAATAATTAGTGAACCCCAGGAAGCTCTGCAATTGTTTCCTTTTGTGAGGGGCCTCCCATGCTAGGACAGCTTACATTTTTTTCTGGGTCCATCTCCACCCCTTTGTGGGATACCTGGTACCCTAAATAGACTAATTTTGTTTTGTGGAATTCACACTTAGAGAGCTTTGCAGTTTGCACTGCTTGGTGTTCCTCAAGCACTACCCTCACTAGTCTTACACGTTCCTCCATGGTTTCTGTATAAATAAAAATATTGTTCAGCTAGATCAAGACCCCTTTATACAAATGCTCATGTAAAACACTGTTTATGCAACTGATAACATTGCTAAAAGAATGGATAATGCTCAGGCATAAGAGACTGATATATTTAGAAGGACACAATTTACAACTTGGATGGCATGGCTTCTCATGGTATGAGAAGAATAAAATTTATAGATACTTTTAAAATCACTTATATAAGAAATTCACTATTATCTGTATGGGAAAAAATAAAACCTAAGGTTTATTTGAAATTCCCAGAATGGTTCAATGATGGAAGCCTTTACATACCCAAATCTGGTGAAGTTCAAAAAAATTGTGACATATAAAGTGTCAGGCTACAAAACTTTTTCCCATTCAATTAACAAGAATGAACTTCTGAAAGCCAAACATATCAAAAGGAATCCTTTATTGAGATGAGACAATTCATGTAGGAGTTCAAAGCAGAGTCTAAGGTCTCTCAGGCATACAGGGAGAGATAAGGGAGTTTAGAACCTCTCCCCTTATCTCAATGTGTATTTAGTGAAACAAAAGCCAGTATATTAATTCCTCCCCACCTCTTTTTAAAGGAATGATCTTTTTCACAGTTTCCCAGGGCATACCTAATTTCCTCCCACCCACTTTCAGAACAAACTTTTCCAGAGGTTCCCAGGACACATCTCACTGTGGAATTTTTATGGTCTTCTCATCTCCTGGCTGTGCCTCTCAGAGGTGATAGGTTCCGGCCATCTGGGTTTCCTCCCTCCATTGTATCATGTGTAGGTTACACAAATTCGATATTAGATTAAATATTTTCAGGTTACATCAAGAAAGGATTTCTTTATCAGTCTCTCCCCCCCGCCCCTTTTCTTCTTCCACCGAAGAAATGACAGATATATGGATCTGACATCCTGCCCTCCTTAAAAAGCAGATAGGTCTACCTGAAAAAAACAAAAATCAAGCATTACATTTGCAATTCAGGATGGTTTATCAGGGTACTTTTGTAGTAATGTGGGTGCTTTTACCGGTTGTTTGGCTACCCACTCATTTTCTGAGGAAGGTGTTTCCAAGCTACTAAATATTGTGTGGATCCACGGTGAGTGCATGAATCAAGGATATCTTTAATTTCAAAATGTTGTTCCCCATGTACCATGATGGGGGTTGGAGGTGTGGGAAGGGGGAGTCTGAAGTTTGAAGTGGTCTCCGGTTTGAGCAAGCTACAGTGAAATACTGGATGAATCTGCCTAAGTGTTTTGGGAAGTCGAAGCTCTACTGTCACGGGGATAATAATTCTGGAGATGGGGAATGGGCCAATGAATTTTGGTGCTAATTTCTTAGAGGGTTGTAATGATTTTAAGAATTTTGTGGACAAATATATACGGTCCCCAGTCTTGAAAGGTTTAGGATTGCAGCATTTTTTGTCTGCTTGAGCTTTAAAAATTGCTCTAGGTTTTATAACCTCAATCTTTTTGCTGTTGTATTGGGGTTTTCTGGACAGTGCATCTGCTAAGAAGTTCTTTCTCCCAGGAAAATATTTGAGAGTGAAATTAAAACGTTTAAAGTATTGAGCTCACCTTGCTTGTTTTTCGGAGAGTTTCCATGGATTTCTCAGGGCTTCCAGATTTTTGTGATCAGTCCATACTTCAAAGGGGATTTGGTTTCCTTCCAAGAAATGTCTCCATGTGAGCATTGCCCACCGCACAGCATATGCCTCTTTCTCCTATATGGCCCATCTTTGCTCAGTTTCTGTCAGTTTCTTGGATGTATAAGCGCATGGTTGTAATTGTCCACTTCCATTCTTTTGGAGGAGGACTGCTCCAACTGCAACATCACTAGTGTCTGCTTGGTTGACAAAAGGTTGTTCGGGATCTGGGTGCTTAAGGACCGGTTCTGCTGAGACTAGATGTTTGAGTTTCTCGAATGCCACTTGGCATTCCATTGTCCAGATAAGGGGTTGCCTTGGTTTGGGTTTCTCCCCCTCTTCATTTTTAGCAAGTTCGTGATAGGGAGGGTGATATATGTGTAAAAGCTGGAATGAATTGGCAATAAAAGTTTACAAACCCCAAGAAGCTTTGCAGTTGTTTGCGGGTGTGCGGTGGGTCCCAGTCGAGTACAGCTTTTACTTTCTGTGGGTCCATCTCTATTCCCTCATGGGATATTCTATACCCCAAGTAGTTAGAGAGTTTTGCATATAGTTTAGAGTTTAAGAGTTTCGTGAGGACTGCACGGAGTAGCTCGATGTGTTCTTCCAACATTTCCATGTAGATTAAAATATCATCAAGACACACTAAAACTCCTTTATATAAAAATTCATGAAGGGTTTCATTGATCAATTGCATAAACATGGCAGGAGCTCCTTGCAGTCCAAAGTGGAGCACTTTAAATTGGTAGCATCCCAATGGTGTGTTAAAAGCTGTCTTCTACTCATCCCCTTCCTTTATTCTTATACGGTAATATGCCTCTTGTAGGTCTAACTTTGAAAAAAAAAATTCCTTTCGAGAGGTAGGCTAACATGTCCTTCATGAGGGGGAGTGGATACACATTCTCTATGCAAATTGCATTTAATTTTTTGTTATTAACACACAAGCATATGGAGCCATCTTTCCTTTCCCAGAATAACACTGGGGCAGTTATTTTTGGTTGGGAGGGTTCGATGAAACCCCTTTTAAAATTTTTATCGATAAATGCTCTGAGTTATTTTTGTTCTCTGGGAGACATGCAATACATTTGTGGTTTTGGGAGTTTAGCCCCTGGTAGGATATCAATAGCGCAGTTTGTGGTGTGATGGGGTGTGAGTTCATCACAAGCTTCCTCGCTAAATACTTGGGCCGGATCCTGGTACTCATTGGGAATGTTAATGGGTTCAGCTGACTGTCCGGTCATGGCTGGCTCTCTGTTCTCTGTTCCTTTCTTTATCCTTTCCTCTGAGCTATTTGCAAATACTATGTCTCTCTGGAATTGTATGGTTCCTGTCCTCCAATTTATTTTTGGATTCCATTTCCGCAGCCATGTGAGACCTAGTTCCAGCAGCTCTTTCATTGCTGGGGCTACAATGAATGTGAGCATCTCACTATGGTTCCCTAGTCTTATTTTCAATGGTTCTGTGGTAAACCTGGCTGGCTCTCCACCCCACCACTATAGTTCCATCTAATTGGCAGAAAGCGATGGGATTTTCCATTTCTTTCAGTTGGATTCCCAATTTATTTGCAAGGGAGGGGTTTATTAGGCATTGGGCGCATCCCAAATCCAGCAACGCCGCAACTTCCTCCCCCTTCCTTCGGCTGGGGATAAACAGTCTCAGGGGTAGGGTGATTGGTTCAATTGGATTGCTTACCAGCCAGGGTCGTCTATAAACTGTAAACGTCTTTAACTATAAATTGACAATGGCAACTTCTTATAAAGAAAATTTATTTTAAAATGTTTTATAGATAAAATGTTTTATACCACCTGCTAGGTTAACTAAAATGTTTGAAAATATGTATAGCAAATGTTGGAAATGTAATTTAAAAATGGGCCCATATTATCATAGGTGGTGGACTTGTGTTAAATCAAAATAATTTTGGGCAAAAATATATAAGTGGTTAGAAAAGATGATAGGAAAACATGTAGATTTTATGCCTGAACTATTTTTATTAGGTATAACATCAGAAAAACTTGATAAGCAAAGTATATATTTAATATTGCATGTCTTAACAGCAGCAAGAATTATATTTGCATGATATTGGAAAAATGAAGAAACAGCGAGATGAAGAGATAATTAGGAAGATACTAGATTGTGCAGAAATGGACAGATTTATGCTGAAGATTAAACAAAAAGAAGACGCAGAATATTATCTAACATGGACTTTATTTTACCAGTAGTTGAAAAAAAGAGGTGGAGATTAAGAATGTAATCTGTATTGTTAAGCAAATTAAATAACCCAGACAACATGGTGTTTATTAAGCACTAACAAAATGTAAACAATAGAAAATCAATAAAAACTTAAAAAATAAAATAAGAAATCAAAGAAAAAACCAGCATGGTTATACAAAGAATTCTCTGAAAAACTGAAAGACAAAAAGGATAAGTATAAAACAGTGAAAACAGGGATGCATAACTAAGGCAGAAAACCAGCACATAGCCTGAATCTGCAAAAATGAAGTCAGGAATGGTATGGCTCAGAATGAACTAAGACTTGCTACAAATGTCAAAAATATTTTTTTTAAAAATTCTTTCAATATATAAAAAACAAGAAAAAGTCAAGGAAACAATCAGTTAATTAGGAAGTGACAGCAGGGAGTTCCGGTGGCACTTCTGTCAAATATGGATCGGAGTCCGCGATCATGCGCGGCTTTGATTTCTGCTCATTGGAGGGTCCCAAACGGGACCTGAGCCACCCTGTAGGGATGTGAAAAAAGGGGAGACCACCTGTCTGGTCGAGGGTAGCCACATCTTCCCTCCCTGGCTAGGAACACTCCCTCCGAAGACGGGCTGTAGCAGTAGCCTCAAAATGGCTACCATGAAGATGGAAGGCTAACCGGGAACTAAGGTTGTGCTGGAGCAGTGAAGTAGTAAATGGTGTGTGAACCAGGTGAAATATATGGACATTAAAAGGTAACCTTGGAATAGAAGGAAAGAATTCTTGGTAAGGATTGTAGAAGTAGTGATTTGAAAAAGAGAGGAAAAATTAGAAATTTAAGAAATTGGACTTTGGAAAAGATTTAAAAGGATGTGAAATAATTTAGAGAAAAACATTCAACTATAACAGATTAAGAATTTGAATTGGATATTATACAGAATTTGGCACTAATTAGGCATTGATTAAATGCTGGAATTGACTATTTCAAAAAGAAAATAACAGCTAATAATTGAGAATTGGCAAAGTTATTAAAAGCTTAATAAAGCAGAAAACTAAAAGGTGGAAAGTGGAAACTGAATTAAGAGTGCCACCTAATGTTAAAGGAAAATTTTACTGACTTTATGAAAAGTGTTTGGTATACTTAAGATCTGAATGTGAAAAGAAATAAAAGGAACTTTAATGTGGGAACTATGAGAGACCACCACACTTTAATATAACAAAAAAAAACCAAAAGTGGAATATTAAAATATTATAGTAAAGGGACACATGAAGATATTACCCTGGGACTGACTGGTGGTTTTGAAATAGTTTGAAAAGGAGAAAACTCAATAAAACCGGAAAATAAAGACATTGACTGTAAAAATTAAAACTTAAAGATCCTGATTTAAATAAACTACAGGATAATCGAACTGGATATAAATATTAAGAAAGAAAAAGAAGTTAAAAATGAGTGAAACATATAAAGAAATAAGACAGGAACTGCACAGCATGAAAGATATGATAAATAAAAGCTCAGAAATATGGAGTACTATAATGGAAAAACTAGAAATGGTGACACAAATCATGGAAGAACAAAGAAAGCCAAAGGGGGAGGTGTTAAACAAAGAAGAAATCAGCTTTAAAGAACAAAGGGAACAACGGCCATTAAGAAAGGACAAAAAAATGAGTAAAAATTTAGATTTTAAGGATTGATGTGATAAATAAAGGGGAAATATCTAGAAGGTTAAGCAAAGGAAGAAGGAATTACAGAAGAAGGAATTACAGAGAAAAGATCAAAAGAGGGAGGGGGATAAAACAAATAATTGGGGAAAGAAATTGAGGGATATAGCAGGGAAAAGAAGGGAAATTAAGAGAAAGGACCAAAACATGATAGAAAATGGGAAGCAAGCTAAGTTGAAAAGAAATTATATAGTCAGGAAGACAAGAGACAATGATTAAAGATGTGTAGAAAAAGGGATTCTGCATGGAGATGTATTTTGGTATTTAAGAATATAGATATAAAGGAAGTTTGGAATTGGTTTTTTTAAAAGAATTATTGTTAAAACTAGACATAAATTTAACTGGAACAGATATGGAAATAAGAATGTACTATAAGACTACTAATTAATATTTAATAAGGTGATGAATAAAGTGAATATGGAGCATGAGAATTTAAAATGATTATATCATTATTAGCTCTTATAATTGACCAAATGAAATAAAATGGAAAAAATAATTTGTTATATAAATGTTTTTGAATAAATATAAGAATTATAATGTAATAGAATCATTCATACACACACACACATACACATACACATGATATATAGTACATAGGGGATTATGGTTGTTAATGTAGAATATGGTAATTAAAAATGGCTATATTTTTATTAATTTCTATAATGAGTTAAGGGAATAAATGGGGAAAATGTATAAGGTAATGGGTGGCAAGATTGAATTGACAATTAAAGGGGATAGCTATTGGATAATATAAATCAAGATGAACTTTACTGAATAATGAATGGAAGAATATAATATGATAAAACCTACAAATATGATGGATACAGGAAAATGTCTGTAATTAATATAGAAATTGGTTAAAATATAGATAATATTGCTAAATAATGTATGAGAATATTAAAAGAAAAATGGAATAGGTAATGATATGATATGAAATTGGATAAGAATGCTAAATATGTAATTATGGGCATGTTTGTATTGAAATGTAAAAACCTGGAACCACATTGTTCACTTAAAGAGATTTTTTTTAAAAATAAAAATAAAAAATGTATTGCAAAAAAGAGGAAGTGATAGCAGGGAGAAAGCAGAGCTGCTTAATTCTTTCTTTGCATCTGTTTTCACACACACACACAAAATAGCAAAACCTATCAGAAACAGAACTGTAAAAGCAGATTATAAATATAAATTAAAATAGGCAAGAAAATGATAAGAGAATATCTGTCCACTCTAGATGAGTTCAAATCATCAAGTCCTGATGGATTGCATCCCACAGTTCTGAAGGAGGTAGTAGACACTGATTTTGGGATCATTAAACCATATCTTCCAAAGATCCTGGAGCACTAAGGAAGACTCCAGAAGGCACCAGAAGACTGGTGTCGTCAAAAAAATGGAACTGGGGTCTTCATAAAAGGGGAAAAACCAGATCCAGGAAACTACAAACTAATCAGCCTGATATCAACACTTGGGAAAAGTTATGATACCAGAGTCTCTACCCTTTCCCACTATCTAATTTTAAAACTATCTGTTCTAGCCCCTATCTCTTTCTCCCAGATATCTTCCCGTTTCTCCCATTCTGTTCTTAAATCCTTTAAAACATTTCCCTCCTGTTTTAATTCCTTAATCATTATTAACTGTAGTAGCATCTCCTCTTAGTTGTCTTCTTTTTGCTGTTTTCTCAGTTCTGCTTTTCCTGCTTCTTCTGATGGCTCCTTTCTTTGCTCCTTGTCCTGGTCTTCGCTCCTTGTCCCTTTTTGGTTTTTACGATCAAATGTTTTCACCATAACGTTATGTTGTTCCTGAAAAAGGTCCATCAGCTCCATTCCGTTTAAAACTCCACTCCTTTCCACCTTGTATTGTGACTTATTTGGTTTAATAATTCTCCTTTTTGGCCAGTTGTCCAGGATTTGTTGATTCAAAACAGATCACTAGTCAGTGAAATCAAATTTAAATGCACCAGGGTGTTTTCCACACTCTTCAAGTCACTTTTGTACATTCAATAACATTCAACTGAAATTCTTGTTTGTTATTCAAATTTCCAGTGGTCTTAGAGTAATATCGAGTATGAAGAGAGTTGGTCTTAGAACACTGCCTTGGGAGACACCACTGTTGACAGGTAGAGAATTTGATAGGACGCTCCCAATTTTGACCATTTGTTGCCTGTTTGACAGGAATGCTTCTATCCAGTTATGCATGTATCCAGAGATACCATAAGACCTTAGTTTTAAGAATAGTTTGTCGTGTATCACTGGATCAAAGGCTTTACAGAAGTCTATGTAGATTGTGTCAATTGCTTTGTGCCAATTGAGTTGTGTAGTCCATATGTTTTTACAGTGCAAGAGTTGCAGGTTACAGGATAGTTTCCTTCTGAAACTAGCAATCCCCGAGCTACCCTTGGAGAAAAGAATCCACCTCCCCTCTTCACTCACCTCCCACACCACTCCTTCCTATTTTCATAGAGGGGAAGCAACATTTTGAGGTGAAATAACTTTTGGACTCTCGAAAACATGAAGGGAAGGTGAAGGAAACATTTCCATGCCTCACAATCAGAGTGGGTTGATTGATGCCATGTTTGAGCTGACAGACTTCTCCATGCTTTCCATAAAAAATAGCCCGACAAACCCATAATGGGTTTGAACCTTGGTTGAGTACTTAAATTTTCCTTTCTTTCTTTTCCAGGTCTAATGGCTTTGAAAAGGGAAGCCCGAATGTCAACTGCCTATTTTTGCTTTCTTTGACACTCTCTAGCAACTGCCATAACTGGGCAGGGGGAGGCATTTGGGAGGGGAAGAGTGCTGGAGGTGTGAAAGAATGTTGTGGGAAATTGTGAAGTATGGACACTAACAGGAATCAGAGGTGCCAAACTGACTCATCTTCCTGCCTTCAGGATTGCTGGCCCTGGGAAAGGAATTTACACCGGTGCCTGAGGCACCGGTTTCCCAAAATATCGGAACAGAACCTAATTGGACTATTCTCACACAGGGAGGGGTGGTTCTGGACATGGGGGATTGCTTTCAATATATAATTTTTGTGCAGGTCTTTTTTCAGAGTTTGCCTCACTACACTGCACTCAGTATCTCTAGTAAAAGTACCTTTTCTCTAATACTTGCGGAGTAAGCTGCGACCAGTCTGACAGTTACTTCTTTGTTGCAGCTTTTCCCACATGTTGTACTATTACTGTTACTATTGCTGATCCTGGTAATTATAGATAGAGTTACATGCCATCTGTAAAATATTTTATATCTTTCTCTTAAATTGTACCTTTTGGTAAATGTTATTGATTTTTATAGTTGTTTCCATTATTGTACTGTAATCACTTCTTTAAAGTTTTGTATCTACTTTATTTGTGATTTGTTCCATCCCAGAGTCATATTGGTATATACAATTTATATATGTCCTGATGAAAGATCATGATTTTGTGTAAGAATTCCTTCAATCCTCAGCTCTTTCATAGCAGCTCCTGTGAATCTTTAAAGAACTTTTGTAGTCTCTAATACATAATTCTCCTCACTAGTTTAAACCTGATCCATTGTGTCTACATCCTGTACACTTCCTTGAAATGAAACTCATCAAACCGAATGCAGGATTGATTATTTTCTGTTTTGGAAATTATGCAGCAGCTTAAAGGAGTTGATGCAGTTTAAATTTGCATTTATCTTTTCTGCAGCACAACATATTGCTAGCTCATACTCAATTTGCAATCAGCTACTATACCATTATCTTTTTCACAAGTAACATTATTTTGTGGTCAATGATTACAAAAGACATTTTCCAAAAGATTACGGGATAATTAAAATCCTCCATCATGCCTCTTTCAAATATCTCCTTTTGGAAAACAGTAGCCCCCAATTAACTATATTGCTTTTATATTTCTTCTTTTGCTTATTTTACAAGTTGCTCTCAACTTAGTCATTATTTCCATCCCCTTAAATTTCACTCCCTTCCTTCCTTTCTATTTATTTCTTTTTAACAAGTTAACACTTTTGCTCCTTGAATTTACTCCTCCTATCATTTATCTTCTACATACAGGAGTTATTTCAGTACCTACATTAGCACCTCCTACTTGTAATTCAGGACATCTTTATCCATTTGTGTAAGCCCAAGCGTGGCCTCCAATTGTTCCAACCCAGCTAATTTTACAGATATGGCTAGGATTTTGCATTTGTTCCATACAAACACGAGGTTGTTTTCAGGCAAACCCCAAATGTACTACATGCCATAACCCTAGAACTACCACCATTCATATTCTGTTGTATTTCTTCTGAGTCCTAACTTATCACACTTGGAGGAAAGTCCTTTGTTTCTTCTTATGCATTACTCAGGATCACAGTTTAACTGAACCAAATTAGCAGTGTCCCCTCAGCATGGTGGATTTGAAAGAGATGTTTCCTGCCAGTCAAAAAATGAGATTAGGTTAAACTGGCAAGATTTATTTTTGGGCACAGAATTCAATCTAAGGATGTGTTTTTCCTTTCACGAATTAACAAAACTCCTTAAGTTTTGTGAATAACCATAACTGAGAAAGCATTTCAATCACATTTTAATGTATCCTAACATTTTATGATACATTATTCTGTGTTATTTATGACTGATAAGCAATTTTATTACATTCTCCACCATTTTAAGACATTTTAATTAAATTGCACTCAAAAGCTGTTTAGAAATTATTTTAACAATAAACATTTATGGGAAGTTAAAAGTAACCTCTAAATATTTTGCAAACCCACCACATAAAAAGAGACATTGTTGACACCAAATATTTGAAATGAGGTCAAAAGTCCATATTCTTCTTATTCTGCTGTAGGGCAACATCATTATAAGGGTTTCCAATAAAACTAAGAGGAAATAAGAATAAGCGTTTTGAAGGTCCCCCCATCCCTCTTCTCATACTACAATCCGCCTGATTTCTGTAAACACAATACATAGTGTAGCCCTAACACACCTATCTCTTTTATTTAAGCTGATCCACATTTCAGAATTGAGCATGCACCAAGGAAGGAAATTGCTCTCATGATTTTGTATTGGATGCTATCATTAGAGAAAAGGGGAAAAGGCAAAAGCCAAAGGAAAACATAAGGGCAAAAGGGGATGAGGGAAAGCTTGGAGCAGAAATTGAATAATAAGGTCATTTGTTATCAAAACTTCTCTTAAACTGTGTGCATGTAATGCAAGTGATGGTAATTGTGTTTCACTCACTTTGGGGACTGCATTGTCTGTCTCAGAAGCTTTTTCTAATTTCTCCCTGTAATGTACAATTTTCAGAATCTTTCATTGTAATGATTTTAATGCAATCAGCAAAACTATGCATGTAATTGTCTTTGGCACAACGTGTAGGCAGAGTGGCACTTGGGGAGAACTCCCTGAACCCCAGGCTCCAGCGGAGAATGCAAAGCAGGCCTGTTTTCAATCACTGCAGCAGAAGGCAGCCGGCAATGTCTGCAAAAAGCTGCCACAAAAAACATTTGTCGAAAGACAATGACAAAAAGGGGGGTCTCAGCTCGGTGCTATTCAGAGACAATTTGTAAGCGCGACTGCTGAAGTCGATCCAAACCCTCCTGAACAGCTGGAGCTCTGCAGTGATTGATAAGTGTGCCCAGGAGAACTTCATTTCTGCTTGAATGAAGACAAAGGCCCCATGATGCTGGGCGGATGGGTAATGTCACTATCATTAAGTAGCGAGAGTGGATACACCAGACCTTCAGATGGGGACACCCAGCTCTTGGGGGAGAGGTCAGGGCACACACACCTCCCTCAATCTAGCACAAAGCACAACCTTTTCTAATTGAAGCCAAAACAGAAGTTCTTAGAGCAGTAATTTGCTTTTTTTGTAATTGCTCCGCTTAGTCCTCACAAGAATAAGTACCAAAGTTTTTTTTTTTAAAAAAAAACCTAGGATAATGGTCAATATTTACAGAAGAGTATGTGTTCTAAAACAATCTGTTTTATAGATTATCTATGGAAAACTAGATCAAATTCAGAAAACGAAACAGAAATTATTTTGTGAATAAGGGGATGCTGATATAGTTAGCCACTGAAGACAAAGTAAGGGTTAATTAGCTATACTGCTTGACTGTTATTCCCCTGTATCCCATCTTACTGTTAGAAACAAAAATAAATGCTGTCTTCAAGTGTAAAATTTTATTTTATTTTATTTTAACTTAGTGAGGGCAGTCTTTGAAGTGAGAACCAGTCTGGTGCAATGATGAAGGCACCAGACTACCGTGTTTCTCCAACAATACGACCTCCCCCAATAGGAAGACCCAGCATATTTTCTAGGCATAAGATGAAATTAAGCCCCTCTCCCCAAATTTAGGCCTATTTTAAAACATGCAAAATGGGGGGAAGGGAAGAGCACCTTGCCGTTAGGAGTGCCCCGCGGGCAGCAATTCTTCACTACCAGCTGCTCCTAATGGGCGATCATGGCAGAGTGCAGAGAGCTCCCTACTCCTGCCAAGCACCTTTGCTATAGACCCAAGACCTTCAACGCCCGCCACTGTTGATTTCCCTTCTGCCCATGCTGCTGCCATGTTTGGAGCTGCCACTTCCATGTTTGGAGCACCACTGCTGTTTGGAGCACCGCTGCTGTTTGGAGCTGCCACTTCTGCATTTGGAGCTGCTGCTGCATTTGGAGGTACCGCTTCCGCATTTGAAACACCACTGCTGTTTGGAGCACTGCCACTGTTTAGAGTTGCCATGTCTGCATTTGGAGCTGCCACCGCGTTTGGAGCTGCCGCTTCCGCATTTGGAGCACCACCACCATTTGGAGCACCGCCGCCACTCCAAACATGCCTGCAGCTCCAAATGCGGAAGTGGCAGCTCCAAACATGATGGCGGTGCTCCAAATGGCGGCAGCACTCCAAATGGCAGCGGCACTCCAAACACAGAAGCGGCAGCTCCAAACATGGTGGCGGAATGGGCAGAAGGGAAAGCAACAGCAGCAGATGCCAAAGGTCTTGGGTCTGCAGCAAAGGTGTTTGGAAGCTCTCTGCGCTTCGCCATGATCACCCATTAGGAGCGGCTGGTGGCGAGGCTGCCTGCGGGGTGCTCTAGATGAGGATGCAAGGGGGGGGAATTAAGTCACCCCCCAAAAGATGGCCTAGCTGTTTTTTCAGGGCTCAAAAAAATATAAGACCCGGCCTTATTTTATGAGAAACACGGTAGAAACCAGAGGACCATGAGTTCTACTCACCTTAAACACAAAGCCAGCAGGGTGATTGGCCAGTCCATTTCAGTCCTAGGAAGAAGGTAAGGGCAAACCATTTCTGAATTTTTGCCAGGAAAACAGCAGGGACTTGTCTAGGCAATCTTCAAGGCCAACATTGACTTGAACACACACACACACAGAGAGAGAGAGAGAGACACACACACAGAGAGAAAGACAGACAGACAGACAGACAGACAGACAGACAGACAGACTTTTAGAAGGGCTCCCTCAGTGCTCCAAATCCAGAACAGGAATTAATGGTTTCTTTTGCAAGGTGAGCCTTTGTTCCTATTATAAGATTCTGTTCTATCTTCCATTATACCATGTTTCTCCAACAATACAGCCTCCAGCAATAGGAAGGCCCAGCGTGATTTCTAGGCATGAGGTGAAATTAAGCCCCACCCCCCAAAATTTAGGCCTATTTAAACCATGCGTTTCCCCGCCATTTCTCACATCGTTTGTTAGAACTACGTGAGGTGAAGAGAAATGGGAGGGAAGGGCGGGGGGGTGGGTGTGGGGAGAAAACTTGCCTTTAGGAGTGCCCTGCAGGTAGCCTAGGCTAGAATACCCTGATAGCCGATAGAAGCTCCCTGAAGGCAGAGTCTCCAGCTGCTTCAGGGTGTGGCGTGGCTGCCCGTGTCCCCTCGCCTTTAGGCAGTCTCTTTCGGGCGATGGAAGCTCCCCAAGTGCAGTCACCAGCCACTTTGATCGGCCAGAAGAAGTAGCCTTGGGGCAAGTGCACACACACCAGCAAGACCAATCTGCAAGCAATCTAACCATGAAACTCAAAAGTGAACTACTAGCAGACCTGTGGTTCTGGGACAATCAACACTTGACAAAAAAGGCTGACGTAGTGTGGAAGGGGATGAAACTCTATGTCCCAGAATCCCTATGCACACTAGTCCTCCAGAGGAACCACAACGCCAAGCCAGCAGGCCACTTTGGGTTCTTAAAGACTTTACACTTAGCATGGAGGCAATTCCGGTGGCCCAGCATACAGAAAGACATGGACAGTTATGCGAAGAGTTGACTTGCTGTCAGGGTTCCGGCGATTGCCTAATTAAATCATGAAGCTCGAGCCAAGCTTCAAAAGAATCCAAAAGATTTATTAAGAGCAACATGTTGGAATTATCCCAGTTGAAGCCAGCTCTGACACACATGATTTACAGTCACCTGTGACCCTGTTTACCCCCTCCCACCTGGGTGTGTCATCAATCAGATTTTCCAATGAAGGATTTTCATGGGCAGAAGATCTGGTAGCCTAGCTACAATCTTCTTAAGATATGCATGGAATGTACCTCTGGTCCCACTTCCCCGCTTATGGCAACTCAAAAACAAGCATAGGAATTCTTTATGAGTTGACACCTTCTTTGTCTGCTATCTCTGATTTGTGCAGTTCTTGTAATCAATTGACTTGTTCTATCTCCACAATGGAGGAGAAAACACAAGATTTAAGTAACTCAGCTTTCTTATTACCATGTTCTTTCTTAAATAAAGCTTTTCTTTTCCTTTCATACAAGTATCAACTTTTAGAATATTTTTTTTTTATAAAAGTTCTAAATTTAATGTTTATCTCTCCATTGTTCTGCTCTATAAAGCAATGTATTATCAAATGTGGGACACGGTAACCTAAGTCAATTTTTATCCCAGAATTTAAAAGGACCTCAAAACTAATCTAGTGAACTCAGTACAGGAGTATGCTATAGCATTTTGGGCAGATGGCAATGCAGACCCTGTTTGAAGATCACCAGTAAAGAGGAGATTCATGGAGCCATCTATTCTACCACTTGATAGCTCTTACTATCGGGAAATGGTAACTCCTGAAAATCATTACCATTGCTGATTAAGATCTTGGCATATGACAGCCTTTTAGATCTATGAAGTCTGCTGCCTTGATATTTTTTTTTTCAATGGGTAAGCACCTCCAATTCTTTAAGCATTTTTCGTGGGATTTGGTTTCCAGTTTCCAAATCCAGTTCCCAAATTGGAACTTGTTCAAATGGATTGATGTCCTTTGTTAGAGGGAACTGAACACTGAACACTGTATTCTAAATGGGTCCTGAGCAAGACAGATCAGGATTGGATGATAATGTCGATGATCTGGCCTCTACATCTGTTAATACATCCCAAAATAGCTTTTGCTTTTTTAGTGGCTAGGTCACACTATTGGCTCATCTTCAAATTGTCATCTGCTAGAACACCCAAATCCTGTTGACATATATCACTGCCAAGGCAGTAATCTCATGGTGCCTTTTATTTTTTTCTTCCCAGATACAAAACCTTATATTTCTCCGTGTTAAATTTCTTCCTGCTCATTTCCAGATCATTTTAAAACTTTTGTTTCATTTGAAAATCATCTCTTCTGCCCAAATCATTAATAAAATGTTGCACAATGTACTTTAATATTTAGCATTATATAAGGTGCAATTTTTAATGGTTTGGAAATGATGTAGGGTTTTTTTTGTGGCAGTCTAAAATCATAGCTGCCTTTTTTCTGAAGATATATTACACAGATAACTGATATTCAGTCTGCAAGTCATCTGCTATTCTATGGTGTTTTCACAAACTACAGTTACCAAGCAGGTTTCTCCAGGTATCCCAAACTTTGGTAATTGATTTTTGTAAATAATTTTGCATTTGTCTCATTCTGTTTCTTTCAGTGCCTTACTCTGTGCTTTCAACCGAACTATTCCATTATTATTTTTTTGTCACTGGGAAATTTATTCCTTCCACCTAGTCACCCAAATTCTTGATACTTATATTCAAGAAAAAAAGGGCCCGGGATTTAAACCCATGGTACCTCGTTCAATGCTCATTCCATTTTGATGAGGGACCATTAACTTTCTAAAATGATTTTTGAGTTAGCCAACTTGTAAATAGTCAAAGTATTAATCTGAAGGGTTTTAAGGCTGGGATAGGCTACCTGAGCCACAGAATCATAAAATATCTTCAGTCAATTCTTGTTCAATGCAGGAAACGAAATAGAATAGAACAACAGAATTGGAAGGGACCTTGGAGGACTTCTAGTCCAGCCCCCTGCCTAGACAGGAAACCCTACACTACTTCAGACAAATGGTTATCCAGTGTTCACAACTTCTGCAGGCAAGTTGTTCCACTGATTATCTGTCAGGAAATTTCTCCTTAGTTCTAAGTTGCTTCTCTCCTTAATTAATTTCCACTCATTACTTCTTGTCCTGCCCTTAGGTACTTTGAAGAATAGCTTGCCTCTCTCTTCTTTGTGACAGCCCGAGATATTGGAACACTGCTATCATGTCTCCAGTAGTCCTTCTTTTCATTAGACTAGACATACCCAGTTTCTGCAAACGTTCTTCATATGTTTTATCCTCTAGTCCCCTAATCAACTTTGTTGCTCTTCTCTGCACTCTTTCTAGAGTCTCAACATCTTTTTTACATTGGGGCAACCAAAACTGAATGCAGTATTCCAAGTGTGGCCTTATAAAGACATTATAAAGTGGCATTAACACTTCACGCGATCTTGATTCTATCCCTCTGTTTATGCAGCCTAGAATTCTGTTGGTTTTTTGGCAGCTGCAGTACACTGCTGGCTCATATTTAAATGGTTGTCCACCAGGACACCAAGATCCCTCTCACAGTTACGACTATTGAGTGAGGTACCACATATACTGTACCTGTGCATTTGATTTTTCTTGCCTAGATATAGAACCTTACTTTTTTCACCATTGAATTTCATTTTGTAAGATAGTACCCAATGTTCAAGACTGTCAAGATCCTTCTGTACCTTAGGCCTATCTTCTGGAGTGTTGGCTATTCCTGCGAGCTTGGTGTCATCTGCAAATTTGATGAGTTCCCCATCTATCCCTTGTCCAAGTCATTGATGAAGATGTTGAAGGGTACTAGGCCTAAAACAGAGCCTTGGGGTACTCCACTGCATACTTCCCTCCATGTGGATGCAGGACCATTGAGGACTACACGTTGGGTGTGGTTGGTCAGCCAGTTACAAATCCATCTGGTGGTGATGCTGTCTAACTCACATTTTTTCTACTTTATCCAGCAGTAGGTTATGGTCTACTTTATCAAATGCCTTACTGAAGTCAAAGTAAATTATACCTACAGCATTACTCTGGTCCACTAATTTTGTAACTTTGTCAAAGAATGCCATAAGATTAGTCTGGCATGATCTGTTAACAAACCCATGTTGGCTTTTGGTTATGACTTAGTTTGCTCCTAGGTGTTTGCTGATTTGTTGCTTGATTATCTTTTCCAGAATCTTCCCTGGTATTGAGGTCAGGCTGATGTGTCTGTAGTTTCCTGGATCTATTTTTTCCTTTTTTGAAGATGGGAACTACATCCGGTCTTTTCCAATCCTCTGGCAGTTCCCCAGTGCTCCAGGATCTTTGAAAGATATAGTTCCGTGGTTCTGAGATCTCGTCTGCCAGTTCCTTCAGAACCTTGGAATGTAATCCATCTGGTCCTGGTAATTTGAACTCATCTAGAGTAGAGAGGTGTTCACTTACCATTTTCTTCCCTATTTAAAATTAAAATACATTTAACAAAACGTATACATGCACATATGGCATCTTTCTTTTCACACTCATAACAAAGCACATTTAAATGAATAAATAAAAAATGTAATGCTTGGGCCATGTAAGGTTCAGTGAACTCTTCCAAACCATTTCTGAATCATGTGCTGCCTTGCTCTTTCATGTATTTTCACATTGTTATAAAAGTCTGAGCCTTGCCAGAGAAAGATTTGAATGAAATGTCCCCCAAATCACGCTGAATTAGGAGCCTTCAGTACTGGCTTTTCAATCATATCTACCATTTGAGACACAAAAATCACAAGTCAGCAAGGTGTCCTTTCTCAGGAGCACACCACCAGGTATATCCCCAATACTGAATATAAAAATTCATCAAAAAGAAATGGAATCATGACAGAATGCAGCAGTTGTTCCCTTCCCATCAAGTCTAGACAGCTTTTGCATTTTAAAAGTTGGCAAACCAAAATGAAGAACCTATTCGCTCTATCCTGCCCAGCTCTCAGTAATGCATGCCAGATCATAACGTTTTGAAGTCAGAATGTTTACATTATGTGGTTTACCTCATGGTCCTTCACACATCTGTCAATTATAGCCAAATTGATCTTTGATACATATGAAAGCAGCCCTTAACCATATGAAAGAATGGATAAGAGTGCCTCTGTCCATTTTAGTGTGAATAGATTGGTTATCCTATTTTCCTAGCAACCTACTTCTTCAGTAAGTCACTCCCAAAGCCATGAGGTTATGAATAAGTGAAAGATAAGGGGAAATTGTCTGACCTAGTCTCTCATTCTTTAAGCAGACTCCACTTCTTGGTAGGCTAGACAGCTCTACTTCAGACTAAATTGAAAAAAATCAGTTTTGGGATTTTTTTTGGTTTATTTCTGAAACTATGTTTTTTTTTCTTTTTTCCTCTGCAAATTCCTAAGTAATATATATCACAGGTTTCAGTCTCCATAAAAATTGGAGTATTTTTATTTTTATTTTGAAAACAATTTCGGGATCTCTGATGAGGATCCAAATAGGAGGTGCAGCTAGGTCATCCATCCTGAATGGCAGAGAGAATTCCATCTGCCAAGATCTGAAATGAGAAAGTAAATGTTGATGAAGTCAGAAGAGGAAGAGTTCTCCACTAAGCTTCCACTGCCATGCCTTCAATGGTTCTCTAGAGAAAAACAGCAGAGGAGCCAGGTTGGCACCTCTAGGGAATGCAACCCTCCCTCATTCCCTCATATTCATAACACTGAATATGAAATGCCAGAGAAGCGATCAATCTTACTTTGATGGCAAGGAGCTTCATTTGTTAGTGCAGAATGGGAAGGGGGTTGTTCTGATGCATTTACCGATTCTTCAAAATATATTTCAGTGCATTGGCTTTGCCATTTCTTGTTCCGTTGTGATAGCAACTTGGTATATAGAATGAGAGAAGGATGTCCATGAAGGCATTATCTGTAGATGGAAGGACGAAGGCAGACATATTTCCACAACTGTAGTCACCATCATGCACAAACATGCAAACAGTATTAGTAATTTGGGAGTTATTTTGCCAACTAGGAAATAGCATCTAATAGTTTCATAACTATTTTTTTTTTATTTTGACTTACTTCTAGTGAAAACTTTAACTAGATGAATGCAACCTGAGTAACATTAAAATAAATATTACAATCTAGACTTACCTGCTAGAAGTTGGCAGGTAAGTTGGCAACCCATTTATAGGACTCTGGCAGGGTGTTGGGGAAACTATTAAACATACGTCACAGATTGCAACACAAACTCTATTTCTATATAAAGATAAAAATAAAGGTTCCCCTCTCACATATGTGCTAATTGTTTCCAGATCTAGGGGCTCACCTCTGTTACAAAGCCAAAGAGGCAGTGCTGTCTGAAGATGTCTCCGTGGTCATGTGGCCAGCATGACTAAATGCCAAAGGTGCACAGAATGCTGTTAACTTCCCACCAAAGTGGTCCCTATTTTTCTACTTGCATTTTTAGATGCTTTCAAACTGTTAGGTTGGCAGAAGCTGGGACAAGTAACAGGAGCTCACTCTGTTATGCGACGCTAGGGATTCGAACTGCCAAACTACCAACCTTTCTGATCGACAAGCTCAGTGTCTTAGCCACTGAGCCACCACGTCTATGTACCTGTATGCAAATAATGCATACCCAATGCAAATAGAAAGGATATATTTCATTATTCTGACATTATAGTTAAGAACAAAAGCTTACACCTCTATATCTCTTTTCTGGATCAGTGCTAGCATAAAAAAGAAGTTTGTTGTTCATTTGCTTTAATAAAGATATTCCTTTGCAGATATCGTTAATTCCTATAAACGAAGATGTCCTTCTAGTTGAAAGCAAAATTGAATAAGTAGAAATCAATATCTAGTATTTAAACCTTTAAAATTTCCATCATTCTGAGTTAACTTGAGTGGCTAATAAGAGATTCAGATACAGATAATCAGAGTTGGAAGGGACCTTGTAGGTCATCTAGTCCAACCCCATGCCCAAGCAGGAGACCCTACACCATTTCTGACAAATAGCAATCCAATCACTTCTTGAAAGTCTCAACTGATGGCGCTCGCACAACTTCCGAGGGCAAGCTGTTCCACTGGTTGACTGTTTTGTCAGAAAGTTTCTCCTTGTTTCCAGGTTAAATCTCTCCTTGTTCAGTTTCCATCCATTATTCCTTATCTGGCTCACAAGAGCTTTAGAAAATAGCTTGACCCCTTCCTCCTCTCTGTGGCAGCCCCTCAAATATTGGAAGACCGCTATCATGACTCCCCTGGTCCTTCTCTTTACTAGACTAGCCAAGCCCAAGATTCATGGATGGGAATCTAGAGAGGCAGTAATTGGCACATTTCCCATGCCCCAAATTTCCATAATGAAATGATTTGGAACATTGACAATATTTACAGAAGCAAAAAATTTGAAGGAAACATCAAATTTAGTTTTCGTCTGATGTAAGGCATTGGACAAAAACATCACCATTGCGAAGGCCTAGCAACTGGTTCCCTTAAAGTTGTCAAGAGTGAGAAACATTGCTCTTAGGTGCCAGGTAAGTATTATTATATCACCCACACTTTACATTTCTCTCTACTTTCCCTATTCAGTTCCTTCCATTTCTCTTCACAGTCTATGTTTCTGTCTCTGGTAAATTGATATTGAAACTATCCACAATTCAATAATTATTTTCAGTTGCATTGTGACTAAACCAGATATCTTCTAACTATATATATATATAAAGGAGTCCTGGTAGCACAGTGGTTAGAATACAGTGTTGCAGGCTAACTCTGCCCACAGCCTGGAATTTGATCCTGATGGGCTAAAAGCTGACGTAGCTTTCCATCCTCCTGAGGTCAGTAAAATAAATATCCAGATTGTTGGGGGCAATATGCTGACACTGTAAATAGTTCAAAAGGTGCTGTAAAGCACTATGGAGCAATATATAAGACAACTGCTATTGCTATTTCTAAAAGAACCAGTATCTAGCGGTTAAGGCACCGGGAGACTGTGAGTTCTAGTCCCATCTTAAGCATGAAAGTTGACCGGGTGACTTGGACCACTTGTTGTTTCTCAACCCACGGCATCAGGTATGGATGACAAGCCAGTGGATCAATTCTTGGCACAACCAGTGATCAGCATTCAGTTCACACCCACTCACACACACACATCCCAAAAAAACCAGATGGTAGACTTATAAGAAAATGCTAAGAAGAAAAAAATAATTTCTTCTAAGATATTAGCTATTCTATTCAGTTATATTTACCTATACATTTAATATGTTTCTCCCTCTTTTTCAGGTGTGTATGCAAGGATGGGGGAATCTATATTAGGGGTGTCAAACTCAAAGCCTGCAAGTCCAGACCTGGCCTGCAGGGTGCTTAAATCTGGCCCGCAGGGTTGGACCAGAAATATCAAAGGACCGGCCCACGGCCAGCTGAAAATGGACCATGGGGAGGCCCTGTGAGGCCCCCATATAGCCTTTTTTTTTGGCTTCCCCAGCAGCACTCTGCTGGCTGAAAACGGGCCATCCAGCACCTCCACACGGCCTGTTTTCAACTGGCAGAGTGCTGCAGGAGGCTGGGGAGGCCAAAAACAGGCCATGCAAGGGCTGCTCATTTTGGCCGGCCAGGTGCTTTAGGAGAGTGTCCATCCCATCTTCTCCCCCCACACACCGAATGGCCCACAGAGGACAACTACAATGCTGATCCAAGCCCTCCAAGAAATCCAGTTTGATACCCCTGATCTATATTGTCTTGTTCTTTCCATCTCTCCCTCCCTTTCTTAAAAAAAAAAAAAAATGAGCTAGGTCAGAGACAGCTGGATGTGCCCAAGATTCACCTCTGTACAAATCTGTACAAATCCGCAAATATTTCATCTGTTTTCTTACCACCCACCTCCAACATAGTGTAAGTAGCCCTTCCTTCCTCTTTGGCCTCCAACAATAGGGTAATGAAATACAGAACCATTTCAGAATTAGAATAGAGCTGGAAGGGATCTTGGAAGTCTTTTAGTCCACATCCCTGCTCAAGCAGGAGACCCTATACCATTTCAGACACGTGACTGTCCAATCTCTTCTTAAAAACCTCCAGTGTTA
This sequence comes from Pseudonaja textilis, assembly GCF_900518735.1. The sequence goes on from NW_020769378.1 coordinate 2,755,326, forward strand.
CAGTACCTACAACTTCTGAAGGCAAGCTGTTTCACTGGTTAATTGTCCTCACCGTTAGGAAGTTTCTCCTTAATTCCAGGTTGCTTTTCTCCTTAATTAGTTTCCATCCATTGTTTCTTATCTTGACCTCTGGCGTTTTGGAAAATGACCCCCTCCTCTTTGTGGCAACCTCTCAAATACTGGAATACTGAGATCATGTCCCCTGAGTCCTTCTTTTTTATTGGTGAAAGTGTTTGTGTCTCCAACTCAAGCTAGAAACAGGAATAAAACATGCTCAGTTTATTTTCATCATGTTCAGACGATTACGGTCTCCCAAAACAAATGTCCACTGACTTACAAGTGAAGAATATGAAGACAGAGACAGAGGGAAGGGAAAAGGAAAGCTTTTGTAGCTGAGAGCGAAATCAATGATTCTGTCCAGTCCAACCAAGCTGACTCTTCTTCACTAATGAATGATATCTGAATGCACTGCCCTTCCAGCTATCCTGTCACAGAGTCTGTGTTGCACAGTGAGTCTGGATCAGTGTTTCCCCCCAAGACAAACCATTCTGGAGTGGATGGTCTATATCTGTAATCTTGGATCAGAGTCAACTCTGGAGCCATGCAAGAACAGGAAAGATTACATTGTGTTCACAGCATGGCTAGTGATATGTCATCTGCCAATGTCAGTCATACTTTCAGGCACTGCACCATTGTCACAGCTGTTAGGAGGTACAGGTTGGGTTCTCAGAATCCAACTAAAATTCCCTCACACACAAAAAGACGTTGTAAACTTTTTTTTTTTTTTTTAGTCATACCATTGCAAGATAAAAAACATCAATGTTTGCTCCAGCCATACAAGGCTAGTTATGTAAGCAGCATTTAGATCTCTCCCACCATCACTAGGTCTCTCCCGCTTCTACCACCTCATCTGCTTGCAAGGTCTTCAGAAAAGTGGTTACAAGTGCTGCATAGCTTTATTCTACACTTTTCAGCTTTGCCACTTCCCTGCCTATAAGACTAGAGCAGAGGTGTCCAACTTGCACCATTACGTGATATATCATGACTTTCCCCCCCTTTGTTGGCATGGGCATGGCCAACACGTGATGCGTCCGGCCCTTGGGCCACAAGTTTGACACCCCTGGGCTAGAGCTTTTGAAAATCGTGTCAGGGTGTTATTCTAGAATCTAGAATATAAATCTAATGACAGTTATAACATCCCCGTCCTTTACAGATAGCACATAAAATAATAGATTAAAAATATAACCAGAGGCATTCATTACACTTGGTTAATAACCATTCAGGGTTAGCAGCATGCTGAATTTCAGCAGAATTAGCAGCATGTTGTCTTCCCCCTCAGATTCTGTGCTGGGTCAGATGTTTGCTATCTTCTTCCACTTTTGGTGATCTCTCCTTCAATTTTTGATCATCAATTCTCCACCTTGGAATCTACAACCCAAACTGCCTAAATCAAAGTCAGTTCTCCAGCCAGGATCTCGTTCTTTATTTTCAGGAGTCTAATAACACTCTCTTGCAGCTATTCAGCCTATATATTTCAGCTCCTTTTTTTATCTGACCCTCCAGCAGTATAAGAAACGCTTTTGTATGAAAATCTTATGTTTCATTTACTTCTGTTTTCAGGCCAGGCTTATTACCACCATGCACAGATAGTATGTCTGGGAAATCACATGATAGGGTGGTAGGCAATATTTAGCTGCTTCATTCATGACGGCTTGATGTAAGTCACGGTGAAAGATACATCCCAGAAATAGAGCAGAACTTCTTCTAATATCATAACGAATGCTTCATTTCTAATGACTATTCATATATTTTGACATTCCAAATAGGATCAATCTATTTTATCATAAATCGTTTAAGCATTTATACATGAAAATGATTATAATATAATGGTTTTATAATGAAAAAGCAAGCTAAAATCAGTAGTTAAAAGCATGTATGTGTATTTGTTTAGTAAACCTGCTATTATTCAGAGAGATCCAGTGATTAACAGTAGCCATATGAAAATTAGCATATTAGAAAATTACAGGAAAATTAAAATTGAATATGCCTAATTTTTTTTTTAATGTAAAATTTAAAAAAACCCAGCAATAACTAGATCAATAACAAACTAAAGGCATTATTTCATTCCTCAAGGAGTTCCCAAAAAGTTCAATTTTTACAGGAAGTTAATAACAGAAGGACAAACCTGATTTCCAGTTGGAGACTGGCCTATTGGATAGGAGCCTGACTCTGAAGCAATGCTTGCAGGTGTCAGACCCTTAAACTTCTGAAAGTGGGAAACCACAACTTTTCCTCTCCAAACCAAACTGGTTGTATTCAGCTAGAGCAACATTTTCTGTATCATAGCCAAGGTATAAAGGATATAGCAAATTCCTCTACCAGAGATCTGAGACGTCTGTACAGTATCTCAGCTGTTCCTGTTTTGGACTGAGAGCTCCAATGTTCCTAGGATCTGTTGGAGTCACTCTTTCAACTTAGCAATCAAGTCCAAAGTGCTTTTACCATAACTGGATTCACTTTGGACATTACTTTCCAGTTCCTCCTTCAGGCCCTAGTACTTCTTCAACTTCTCCCACTTCTTTTTCCTGATGTTGGCACCCTTACAATTATCACCACAGAAAAAAGAATCAATCTATCTATCTATCTATCTATCTATCTATCTATCTATCTATCTATCTATATCTCTCTAGTCAAATATCTATTTGAATAGTTTTGTATATGTGTGTTTGAAAAAGAATTAAAAATTATAGAAATTTAGAAAAAAGAAAAAAAAAGAAAAATGTATAAAAAAAGATAAACTGAAAAATAAGAAACAAAAAGCAAAAAATAGTAGACCTTCCAACTCTGTTATTTTGTATTCTGTGCATGATTATTACAATTTCCTTCCAAATTATGCATTTTGGTTCACTTCTTCCCATAAATGATCATTTTTAATCAGTAAATCCTCAAATCATACATTCCGTTTTGTCCATTTTCAGAAAAATATCCATGAAATGTTTCCATATTTTATAAAAATAGTTGTTCCTTCCTTAATCAGGCAAGTCAATTTAACCATTTCAGCCAGTTCTATAATCTTCACAGACCATTCCTCCATTATGGGTATCTCTGTATTTACCCATCTTTGTGCATACAATAAACTTGCAATTATCATTATAAAACCAACTTTCCACGCATGTTCTCTAAATAAATGATTTTTTTTTTTAAAGTTCTGGTTTCAAATCAGAGGTGGTATTCAGCAGGTTCTGACCAGTTCTGGATAACCAGTAGGAGAAATTTTGAGTAGTTGGAAGAACCGGCAAATACCACCTCTGACTGGAGATTTTACAGTATCCTTCCCCTGCCACACCCACCAAGCCACACCCACAGAACCGATAGTAAAAACATTTGAATCCCACCGTTTCAAATGAAATTTAAATTTTAAAATTGGTTACTTCATCATATATGTGTCCAGTAGTTTTTCACATGTTCACCATTCATGATAAAATGTACCTTCATGCTTTTCACATTTTCAACAGTAATTTGAAGTACCTTTACTGGGTCATTATATTGATTAGTCTTCCAAATTAAATCTACATGTAGCACATTGCAGTACTCCAAATGATTAATGATAAGGGCATGAATGACTGTTGTGAGATCCTCTCATTCCAGATAGATGTTGCAGCTGTTGCCATCAACAGATGGGTAAAGGCTGTCCTGCCCACAGCTTCTATGTGCCCAGCAGCAGCAGACATAATTCTAGAACTCCTAAGTCCCAGACCTGCTATCTCAGTAAAAGTGGCATTCCATCAAAAGACAACACTGGAATATTCAGTAACACAATATAAAAAGCATCCAACTTTGTCTTGTCAAAGTTCAGCTTCAGTCTGTTTCATACCATCCAAATGCCGACATCTGGATTAAGATATTGACAACATCTCCAGCACTGGAATAACGATTATATTTAAGTCTCATCAGCATGTGATGATACTGTATCCTGAATGATGTGATGGATAACCTCAGCAGGCAACCACTTGATCAGTTTTTCTTCCCCGTTATAATCAACTGGAACAATTCATTAAAGAAGGAGCAAAACCACTGCATAAAAGGCAGATGAGAAAGTTATCAGTATATTGATACAGAAACTGCTCTGTGTCTCAGAGGTTCATGACGATGCATTTTCCCCTCCTAGTATCTTAAAAATGTTTTCAACAAAAGTGGCCATATTTGCTCCATCCCATGCCTAGATGTGAATCCTGACTGAAAAGAATCCAGGTTATCTGCTACCTCTAGGATGCTCCATGGTTGTATGGAATAATTTTTTAAAATTTCACTAATTTTAATTAAAAGGAAAAGTTAAAGACAAGTTGTTATTTTAAAATATAAGTAGCCTCTTGAGGAAGTGGTGCACCATCATTTATTACAAGGCAGCCAGCTTCACCCCTTATCAAAGAGATATTGACAGACTCTTATATCCAATCTGTTCCATATACCCTATCTAAATCAAAAGAGTCAGAAAGGACATGAATCCAGCCCACAGACAACTGAGGAAAATCCAAAAGCACTCTATTTATTTCTTTAGAATCCATTGGCAAAAAGAAGTCCCTTTGTTCATGAGATGTGAAGATGTGCTGAATTTGAGCAGTTTATAGGTAAAGTATTGTACAACAGTATGGGTGCTCCGTCACTGGAAGTTGTGACTACATCAGCTAAATGGGAGAGAATTGACCACTTGAAACAAGACTTCTGCCAGTGTGGTAAGCAAAAAGAGGTAGCGATGTTTCACCTTTTTTATTGTCTTGGTATAAGTTTAATTTATACCATTTATACTATGGTAGCACAGTGGTTAGAATACAGTATTGCAGGCTACTTCTTCTGACTGTCAGCAGTTTGATTCTCACCAGCTCAAGGTTTACTCAGCCTTCCATCCTTCCAACGTCGGTAAAATGAGGACCCAGATGGTTGGGGGCAATATGCTGACTCTGTAAAATCACTTAGAGAGGGCTGTAAAGTTCTATGAAGCAGTATGTAAGAGCAAGTGCTATTGCTATTGCTATTAATTTGAGCCTCCTATGCTCAGTCAAAATCACTTTTCACCTTCCTCCACTAGTGCTCAGGATGTCTCTTCTATTGCTTCATCTCCAAGAGCAGTAACCAGGGAGCACCCAAAATCAGCCAGCAGTGAAAAACTGCTAGAGAGCAATCACATCAAATGCTGCGGCCACCTCCTATTGCCAAGAGCTAACTCTGTGAAACTGCTGGCATGATCACTGTGAAAACCCCCTGTAAAGCCATCTAGCTCCATTAAGCACCTGGACAGACTACTTTAGTTAGTCAACTGGCCCCAAGGAGGTCACCAGTGTCAATGAATCTCATTGAGACCAGGAAATAATCTGACCATGGCAAAAGGCTAAGATAAATGCCTTCCAGGTCACTCCGCAATTGCTCCATAGAAAAAATGAGGTCCAGCATGTTTTTGCTTACAAATATTAAGCTCAGTGATACTTGAGACAAGCCTAAATTCACCATCATGATAGAAGCCATGAACTCCTAGTTTTATACAACTGTGCGCAAGGGCATGGAAGTTGAAGTCACAGCCCTAGTACAAGTGCTAAAATCAAATGTAAACAAAGTGAATATATAAACTGAAATATTCTCAAATGCCAATGAAAGTAATTTTTAAAATACAATCTTTCTGTGTCTTAATGCCTCCAAAACAACAAACAATAAGCCATTATAAATGTAACAAACCATTATAATGATTATGAAATATAAAATACTCTTCTTTCTTCACTGGCACCCAACTCAAAATTGGTATTGTGCTTGGTTACAGATCATTTCATTAATTCAAATAAGTTATTCACCCCCAGGGTAATAATATATTAATCAACAAATGTTCAATTTACTGAGTAAAATCTTAATTTAAAGCCGGATGCCATCTCAGCTGTATTACCACTATTTTGAGTATTAAATGTCAGTTGGCCATATTTCTGATTTTGTCCTTTTAAGTTATTTTCCCTCTTTCTGTACTTATTTTCATACATTTCTTCTCCTTGTCCTTATTTTACCCAGAATGATAACAGTTGCCCTCTTTCTTTATGAATAACTGTTGTTAACAGCAAACCTCCAAGTGAAGAAAAGTATTCCTTTCTCCTGAACAATAATATTAATATGTATTTTCATGTCTTAAAAGATTTTATTTTAAAAATTCATTTGGTTCGCATTTGAGATGATTCCACTCTATTTATTCATTTTAATTTATTTACATTTCTTATTTGCAGATGGAAACATGTTGCTCTGATAAAAGCAGGTTACATAATCAGCCTTGACAGGAAAGGTAGAAGTTAAAATCCTTGTTCTCTCATTAATTGCTGGCTTTTAGGCCATTACAAACATTCCTGTTTATTTCAGAAATGGTTAGGAGATTGTGAGTATTTCATCAGAGTGCTTGCAAAAGCTCAAGAGCTTCTAGATACATTTCAATCAAAATCTACCTTAGCTTATTCCACCCAAAGAATCTTCAATAATAAAAGACTTTCCACTTACCTTCCAGCTAGTTAATTTGGGACATAATGTCTCAGTAAAGATAGTTAGCATAAAAGAGAGCAATATAGGAATATATACTGTACATTGAGGGCAACTGTCATAGTTCCAGGGCCAGGAACTTTTGGAAAAACTATTATGATGGCACTTACCCATTCAAAGAAAGCTACCAAGTACAATTTTCTGCCATTATAATGTAGACTTTCAATTGTTCGAAAACTCAAATTTAGATGTTTTTATACTTACTTCTGTCATCCCATAATCTGTCCCAATGCCTAGGGGAAGAGCCAGGTTTTTAAGCCTTGGAAAAGGACAAAGTGTCAAAGCACCTAGATTTGGAGAAATGAACCACAACAGAGAAGGCATATTCCATGGTTCGCGTTAGGTGCTATTCATTTGTGTTAGAACCCCAACCCCATTCTGCTGCATCTGATTGGTCAAACAAAGACAATCTAAGAAAGGCAGCTCAACAAGTAATCCAGTTCTATACCCATATGAAGGGATATATAGATAATCTGTAGTTTGAATTGTACTTGGAAGCTTATATGGACCATTAGAACTTGCAAAGGAATGTTGTAGCATACATTAAGGTCCATAACTACGTGCACTGCATAACTTAGAATAACTAAGTCTATAACTACGTGCATTGCTGCATTCTGGATCAATTGCAAGTCCTACAGTTTGAAAGGGGAGCCCTATGGATTGATTGTTTATTAATTTGTTTATTAATTTATTTGCCACCCATCTTCTAACAAAACAACTTACAACATTAAGACATTAAAATCCTAACAAATATTTCTAAGACAATAAAATATATAACCCAATCAAGATGAAATTATAGTTAAAATGGGGATGGAGGAATGGGATGTGCAGAGGGGGGAAGTGGGATTGCCTTAGTTCATCAACCACCTCTGGTATCTTGACCCCGTTTGAGCCCCAAGACATCTGGCAGAAACAGGTGTTCTTGCAGAAGGTCAGAAGTACGGGAGTCAATCTCACCTCAGGGGGTAAGATGTTCCAGGAGCCACAACAGAGAAGGCCCCATATCTCCTGGACCCTTCCAGATAGAATTCCTTGACTGACATGCCTCCTCTGCTGGTGCAGATGGGGTAGATCAGTCACAACAGGGTGAGATGGTTCCTCAAGTAACTTGGACCTACATAGAACACATTGTAGTAGTCTTGAGAAGAAGAGAGTAAGTCATATATGATTGTGAGTATACAACTTCCTGATATAGGAATGGCTACAGTTGGCACATAAAATGGATTTGTACAGTAACCACCTGCTCTTTCAACAGAAAATAAGAAAACAGAACAACATAGTGGGGAGGAACCTTGGAGATCTTCCAGTTCAAGCCCTGCTCAAGCAGGAGACCCTTTACCATGCCTGACAAACGGCTACTTAATCTCTTCTTAAAATCCTCCAGTGATGAAGCACCAACAACTTCTGGAGGCAAGCTGTTCTACTGATTAATTATTCTCACCTTCAATAAATTTCTCCTTAGTTCTAGGGTGGATCTCTCTTTAATAAGCTCCCATCTCATAGGTGGTATTCAGCAGGTTCTGACCAATTCTGGAGAACCAGTATGGAAATTTTTAGTAATTTGGAGAAATGGCAAATACCACCTCTGACTGGAGATTTTACAGTATCTGGTTTACTGTATTCCTTGCCAAATCCACTAAGCCATGCCCACAGAACTGGTAGTGAAAAAATTTGAATCCCACCACTCCACTGCTTTGGTCCTGCCCTCAAGTGCTTTGGAGAATAGGTTGACTTCTGCCTCTCAGTGATAGCCCCTCAAGCACTGGAAGACAGCTACCATGTTGTCCCTAATCCTTTTCTTCAAAAGGCTAGATGTACCTGGCTGGTGCCCTTAATTGTTCATCATACAGTTTAGCCTCCAGACTCCATATCATATCTGTTTCTTTTGTCTGCACTCTTTCTAGGTCTCAACAACTTTTTTGCATTGTGACGACCAGAACTGGACACAGTATTCCAAATGTGGCCTGGTATTCAGCTTTGGGTATTTTCCCACGTCATTATAGTTGTGCTTTTAAAGTTGTAGCAACATTTCAGCAGAATCTCATCTGCCATCATCAGGCTTCTGTATTGTGTTCGTCTGTGAGTCAGACTTTCACAGCCGTTTCTGTTTTAAATTTGAAACCATTCTGGCACAGCAGTAGGCTAGCCCCAAATTTAAAACAGAAATGGCTGTGAAAGTCTGACTCACAGATGAACACAATACAAAAGCCTGATGATGGCAGATCAGATTCTGCCGAAACGTTGCTACAACTTTATAAGTATGTGTGTGTGTGTGTGTGTGTGTGTGTGTGTAAGGACTGCATTTATAAGCAAGAACTGACATAATGATTCATTTATTTTCTACTTATTTATGTATTTCTGCTGCCACACTCAGAAAGATTCTTGCAAGCTAATGTAGAAATTATTTGAGTGAAAGTATTTTTCAAAAAGAACATCTAGAGTGATTTGTAGCATAAAATGTTTATGATGAGCTCACCCTGGACTGATAAACTTGTCCCTGAATCTATAAATTCATTTTTTCTCAATAGCCATCACTTGCAGTTATGTGGAGAAACAAACAAAATGTTAAAAAGTTACGGTATTTATGTAGTTACTTACCAAGCATATCTAAATTCTATTAAAGTAACCAAAATGAAATGACAGGCTCCATCCACGTGAACGGGCAGGAGCTACCGCGCGCCTCCACCTTCAAGTACCTGGGAACTACTCTTGGGGAAGAAGGCCTACTACAAACTGAGGTGGCAGCCAGGATCAATGCAGCGTGGGGCAAATGGAAGTCCGTCACGGGCGTCCTCTGTGACAAGAAGATGCCGATGCGCCTGAAGGCGAAAATCTATAACTCTGTGGTGCGCCCCGTGGCCATATACGGCGCAGAGTGCTGGCCGACGACCAAAGAAGCCGAAAGCAGACTCCAGATAATGGAGATGCGAATGCTCCGATGGTCGGTAGGCCTCACCCTACTCGATCGCGTCAGGAACGAAGAAGTGCGTAGACGGTTCAACGTCGTGCCCATCCCCACGGTCATGAGGCAGTCCCGGCTACGATGGTTCGGCCACGTGAGCCGCGCCAAGGAAGAATCCATCATCAAATCTGTAATGAAGGTGACTGTCGGAGGAGCGAGACCGCGTGGTAGACCTAAACAACGCTGGATGGACACGATCAAGGCCGATCTAGAGATCGCGAAGGCAGACCCGACACACGTGGCAGACAGAGAGGTGTGGAAGCAGTACTCAAGGACATTAGCGGACCTCGCCCGAGCGCGAGACAAACGCTGAAGAAAAAGAAGAAGAAGAAGAAGAAGAAGATTAAAGTAACCAAAATATCAAATATACCAAAATGTCACTTTTGAGCAGTCCCAATGTCTGGAAATTGAAAGTTGAAAAATTTGACATGTTCTAGCACTGGTGCAGTAATTAGTTTACATATCAAAAGATCTAATGAATGCATACAAACTCTTGAGACTTCTAGATTCAGAACGAAGTAATAACAAAGCTTCTTTTCTTTAGATTTTGATGATGTTTATAAAAGCGATAGTACTTAAGCTCCTGATAACTTCATGCAATAATTCTAATCTTTGTCCTTAAGTTCAATCCTAAATAAAAGTAATTCTTGGAATTACTAATCAAATGTTCTTAGTTATGTTTTTACAGTAAGGAGCTCAGATAGGTAATGTTATACGAGTCATATTTTACTTGAATGTATTTGAAAACAGGTATGCCTACTCAGGATCTTTGCGATAACTCTTCCATCTCCACCTCACCTCCAGCAATACCTGGATTCCTCAGGTAGGGAAGGTCCCTAACCTCTTGAGCTTTAAGAAGATTTTGAAGCCCTGTTACTTTTCTGCTGGGTGTTTGGGCTTAAAGTTTTGGGAATAAAGTTTTGCTTTTATATTTATTTCTTATCATCAATCTTTTTTAAATTAATAAATAATCAACATAAAACCACAGAGCAATAGAGTTGCAGCTGATCGAGGATGAATGATACATAATGTGCCTTACTTGCTTAGCACCTTCAAATCAAGAGTTCTTCTGTCCTTGGTAGAAAGTTAAGAATCTACTTCAGTAGCATCTAAGTCAAGCACAAAGCAGTGAAAGACTTGCAGTTGCAATTCTTGTCTTTGAATTGTCATAAACCTTCATATCTTGCCTTAGATTAATTGGGTTAGCTGAACTGGCCAATGAGGACATCTACAAGAGCTGGGATCTTGCAACTGCATTACTGTGATCATGATGATTCATCTTCCATCACTGGAAGCTTTTAAGAAGAGACTGGACAGCCATTTGCCAGAAATAGGTTAAATCTTCTGCGTGAACAGGGGGTTGGAGTAGATGAGCTAGGCTCTCGGTCACCATGGGAAGAGAGATCCTTTGGGATGCTGACAACTCTGTTATTGTTTACTGCTTTTTTGGCAGCTGCAACACACTGCTTGCTCATACTTAAGTGGTTAAGGACAACTTCATAGAGAAAATCTATCTATGTGGGTGCTAGGAGTCAACAGTGATTTGATGGCACGTAATGAATCAATCATAAGGAAACCATGTTAATCTACTTTATTAAAATAAATATATGTAGATCCTGTCTCTCACATATATTTTAACTGCAACATTATGCTCTGATTATACAAATTTCCCCTTGAAGTTATTTTCATCTTATTCCCAGCCAGTATGTGAGACCACCTTAAATCATCATTAATCTTAATGGTATCAAATGAGCATTTTCCTCACCTCCTCGTACCCTTATTTCAGCACAATTTTATGATAGCCTTCAGGTATGTAAAATATGTTATGGGTCACCATTGCTTACCTTGGAAGCAAAGTGAAATGAACTATTATGGATTACAGCCAGATATGCATTTTGCAAGTGTTGGGAGATGCAGACGCGGCTCTCCCTTCTGATCACTCACTAATCTCCACCTTAGCTATTTCTCTTCCATCATTTGCTCCTTTCATCCACATTTTGATTCCTGAGTTCCTTTTATACCTGTCTCTTCCACCCATTATTCTGATTTTTATATCTCTAGGCTCCCTCACCCACCCAAGAACGAAGACTGTGCTGTCCCAGCCAGTCTATGGGAATTGGATAGTTACTTAGGAATTATGAGCTGTCCCCTTAAGGGAATGCATCATGGTAACTGTAGTTAAAGGTATTCTGGGAAATGTAGTTCATGTCACGTGGCCACATCTGTAATCTTGATTGGACACTAGTTTGACCCTTGATGGGTTGGAGGATTTTTCCTCATTCTTTGTCTGAACTCTCTAACTCATGGCAGCTTCTTTCTATGGCTACGAGATGGGTTAGGAGATAACCATCTTTTATACAAGGCAGATATACAAAGGATTGGTCATTAAAGAAGAACTTTGTCACAAACATGAGTTATGAGGATACCTGATGAACCAATAAATGTAATTTGTTATGGACGTCTTGTTGAGTTATCTATCTGCATCTGTACAGCTTCAAATCCACCTCTGTGCAGAAGGCAGAAAAAAGACAGAAGAATGGGGTCCCACTATTCATTTTTGGAAGAAAGGTATTTGAGCTTTTGCCAGTTTCACAGCTTTTTCAGTTTCAGACATATCACCTCCCCTCTTGATGAAAATACAGTAAGAGATATAGTTATAGTTTTTCCTACACCTAATAAATTAGCAAATGGCACAGTCTTGGCAGAATTTGAGGGTATTCCCTCCAAGCAGTGGTGGGATTCAAATAATTTAACAACCAGTTCTCTGCCCTAATGATTTCTTCCAAAAACCAGTTCATCAAACTACTCAGAAACTTAACAACCTGTTCTCCCAAAGTGGTGCGAACTGGCTGAATCCCACCACTGCCTCCAAGGATATTGCTGTCCCTTCATTCTTTATTTTCTGTTATTTTAACTTGGGAAATGTTCAAATGGGTTCTACGAAGAAAAGCAGACAAACCAGGCTGGCCTCATTCCTGGCCTGTTGGTGGATGTCACCTTGATGACTGATAATATGAGGCAGCAAAATCACTTTGATGACTGAACGGGAGGCAGCAAAATCAGAAGAGAAATCAATCCCTTTGCACACCCACAGAGCAAGACGGCTTACTCTCTTGACACAGTAGAAGGCAGGGCAGAGACTGGCAACGCGGCACCTTTTATATGGTGCTGTTTTTACTATATAACTAGTGAAAAATGTGGGATGACATTTAAGGCATTTAAAAATTGGGTACTTTGAGAATATAGTAGCTGGCTAGAAGAGATAATTAAACAGAATATAAACCTGAAACCAGAAGTATACTTGCTGGGCATAATACCAGAGGGTTATGATAAAGGGACCACTTATCTAGTTTTACATATACTGGCAGCAGCAAGGATTAGCTTCACAAAATACTGGAAAAATGAGAACACCCCTCCAGAGGAGGAAGTAATTCAGAAAATTTTAGACTGTACTGAAATAGTCAGATTAATGTTAAAAATAAAAGACAAAGAAGACACAGAACACTATTCGATATGGAATAGATTTTGAGTGGCTAGAGACAAGAGGTAGAAATTAGAGGAAGAAAGATGATGAATGTATGCATTCGAAATAGAGATGGTTTATAATTATAATTATTAAAATTATTAGAAATGTAAATAAGCTAATATAAACTTAGGTAAATAGTACCTGATGATATTACTATTATGTGTTATCATTAGTATATATTAGTATTGTTATCACTACATACATTAATGTTTAATGTGGTACTCTTTATGGTTTTCATTTTATTTTTTTCCTGTAAATGGGTATACCCCAATATTACACATTATTCAAAATGTTTATGAATAAAATTATAAATTAAAAAAAATCATTGGGGATTTTGAAGATAAATATATTTATAGTGTAATCCAGATCTCTAAAAACTACAAAGAAAAAGTGGCTTTTTCTAATATCTTGTTGTTGCCTTTCTTTGTCCGCTTATAGCCTGAAGATCCTGCAGCTGAAAACTGATGCTGATGTGGGCTGAAACATGCAATCAGGGATGGATACATATCCTGTTTCCCCAGAAATAAGACCGGGTCTTATATTTTTGAGGCTACCAAAAAAGTCACCAGGTCTTATTTTCAGGGAGGTCTTATTTGTTTTCCCCATGTATTAGGAGGTGGGGGAAAGCTGCCCCTTGTGCCTCATGATTCTTTGCCTAATGGTCTTGCCAGCAACTTGCTCCATGGAATAGGAGATTTCCGGGTGCAGCTCAGACTGCCTTTGGTTGTTGTTATTCACTTAACAAACATGTTACCAGTCATTACAGCCTTTGGCATCTGCCTCACCTGCGGCAGCTCTGCAGCCACCTCACCTCCTGCCTAGCCCAGTCCACCATCAATTGAAAACATCCAAAAACCTCCTGAGCACTGCCAGCCTGCCAGGGCCCCTTTGAGCGCAGTTGCCGCTAGAGCCATGCTGCCTGTGCTGCCTCGCCTGCCGCCACCAGCACAGGAAGCAGCCCTTCCCTTCCTCGGTCACCTTATGGAGGTGTGGCCCCTTAATCATGACCTGCAGATCAGCTGAGCCAGCAGGGGCCCAGAGCTGCCTCTCATTCTCTCTGTGGAGGCCTCCCAGTGCAATGCTCTGTTGCAGCTTTGGAGCAAACCTCTGCCTTCCCTGTGCAGGATTGCAAGGCTGAAGGCTTCGGAGGGAGCATTTTTGGGATGTGCATCTGTGCAGAGCTCCCCAAGGATAGAACGATTGACAGGGAAACGGGGGTGGGATTTCCTGATGATCCTGCACAGGGAAGATGGAGGTATGCTCTAAAGCTGCAGCAGAGTATTGCACCAGGAGATCTCCGCAGGTACGGTAACATTTCTGAAATGTTAACTTTTAACACTGTACTCATAGGAAAATCTCTCCTCCCGTCACAGTTTGATTTGCTTTCTGTGAAGCTTTGTGCTGAGAAAGATCCATGCTTTCTTGTTCCCTTCTCTCCCCCACCCTCCAGCTTCCAAAGACAACCGTTCGCCAGGGCGAAGGCTCCCTCATGGGGTGCAATAGAACTTCCAACCCCAACAGACCCGGTGGGCATGAGCTACCCTAACCCAGAATGGGGAAGGAGCTGGTGGGGGGCTGTGGGGAGTTCTGGGAGTTGAAATCCACAAGTCTTTAAATATCCAAGCAGCTGCCCATGCTGTTGCTGGCCTCTTCACCCTTCTGGCAGCTCGGTTCTCGGCAGCACTGTGGCACTGCTCCTGCCTGGCTGGGTTGAATCATCCCAGATCGATAGCCTCTGAAAAACTTTGGGCCTTTGTGGGTGCTGCAACTCTCATTCTGGATGTGCATGGGACAGTGGTAGGTGAGGCGGCATGACTCCACCAGTGGCCTCTCGTAGAGAGGCCCTGGCAAGCAGACGGCGCTCAGGTTTTCAGAGGTTTTCGATGGGGTCGGTGGTGGGCTGGGGTGGGAAGAAGGTGAATGGCTGCAGAGCTGCTGCAGATGAGGCAGGTGCCAAAGGTGAGCAACCCCATACCTGCCTTGCACAGCTGGTAAGAAACCTGCAATGCCCGCCAGAGTTTGGAGAGCACTGGGTTCAGCATAGATGTATGGTTAAGCCTGGCGCCTGCAGCACTGAATAGACATGCAGGCCGGTGCTCATCAGCTCAAAGGTGACAGAGGCGAGGTGGCACAGGCAGCATGGCTCCACCAGCAGCCGCTCACAAAGTAGCCTAGCAGGCTGGTGGCTCTCAGGAGATTTTCGGGGGTTTTCGATCTGGCATGATCTGGGTTGAAAGTTTAATCACACCCCACAAGGGTGCATCCACCCTGATGGACAGTTGTCTGCCAAAGCTGAACTGGAAAGCGGGGAAGAAGGGAATGAGAAAGCATGGACTTTTCTCAGCACAAAGCTTCACAAAAAAGCAAATCAAAATGTGATGAGGGGAGGATTTTCCTGTGAATACGGTGTTAAAAGTTAACATTTCAGAAATGTTACTGTACCTGTGGAGGTCTTCTGGTGCAACACTCTGCCACAGCTTTAGAGCATACCTCTGCCTTCCCTGTACAGGATTGCAAGGCTGGAGGCTTCGCTTTGTTCCGATCAGCATATAACCCACCCCCCATTTCCCTGACAACCATTCTATCCTTGGGGAGCTCTGCACAGATGAACATCCCAAAAATGTTCCCTCCGAAGCCTTCAGCCTTGCAATCCTGCACAGGGAAGGCAGAGGTTTGCTCCGAAGCTGGGGCAGAGCATTGCACTTGGAGGCTCCCAGAGAGACAGAATGAGAGGCAGCTCCCAGCCCTTAGTGGCTCAGCTGATTCGTGTGATTAAGGGGCCACGCCTCCATGAGGCGACTGAGAAGGGAAGGGCTGCCTACTGTGCTGGCCACACACCCCTTCACTAGGGCTTATTTTGGGGTAGGGATTATATTACGCCCATCCTCAAAAAAAAATCAGGCTTGGGCTTGTTTTTGGGGTGGGCCATACTTTCAGGAAAACACAGTAGTTGCACAAGCACCAGGATGTTGTATAATAAGCTGAAGAGCAGGGGATGGAGGAAATGATTAAGTAAATGTGACTCTGTGCTGTTTTGGATCTGAAGGATAGGCAGGCAGAAGTTTAGTTTGGAAATAAGTTAAATTTTAACCAACTTGTATTATTTTGCAGGAGCTACTCCAGATCAATGTCTGCCTCTTGGCAGAAGCCAGAGGATTGTGCTGGACCCTGCCCCAGATGAAATGTGCTTTTCAAAATATTACTGAGCTGTTTATTCACGAGAAACTTGAACATTTTGCAGCAATAATTTATCAATCCAATGTGCAAAATGTACAAGTTTAAAAAGCATTCAAATTCAATTATTAAAGCACCTATGGTTTAGACTCTAAACTTTAGAGTGACTTTATAAGGTGTTTGCGATTTCTAGCTTTTTTTTTTAAACAAACTGAAATATAAGGTATATATCTTATTATCTGCAATATGTAAGCATTTAAGGTTTTTTTCCAATCTTTTACAGTATATCAAGATGGCTTTTCAAATAAAGATCCATGAATTCTCACTTTGCTTTAGTCTTTTAAGTAACTAAAATAACCTCCTTGGGCAAAGGAGAGATAGACCCAGAAAAATGTTCAACAGTTCCATCTTCCTTAATCTCTTGATGGATATATGTATATATAACTCAGAGTGGCTCCCCAGAATTCAGCCTATTAGTTGACCAGGCATAAATTCCATAAGTCTAGCTACAATTACTATAGCATCATTTGATGGATTTATGTCTGATTCATATAGGTTACATGCACCTGTTCTTACATATGTCAGCAAAATATGGACACTAACCAATACAAAAACTATACCAAAGCTATGAGTGGCGCAAAGAGCCATGGAAAGATACATGCTCATCATTGCAAGACAAGGTAGAAAGACCTGCATATGGATTAGAGAACAAACAAAAGTATACAATATCATCAAGAGAGTACAACAATTGAAATGGAAATGGGCTGGTCACATAGCAAGAACGACAGGTGATGGCAGGTGGACTAAGGCAGTCATAGAATGGATTCCATTGGATGAAAAATGTCCAGAAAAGAGATGTAAAACAAGACGGGTCAACAATATCAGCAAGTATTATGGGCCCAACTGGCAAAAGAAAACTCAAGACTATATTGGTTGGAAACATGCAAAAGAGTCCATCGTTTTGCAAGTGGATAGACAAAAAGTAGAATGATGATGACACACACAGTATCCCAAAACAGAACAGAAGGTGTCTTTGGAAATACATTTGGGATTTTCTAGACTCTGATTGGCAAAAATCTGCACCAGTGCTACAAAGGCATTATTTCTTCGGTAAACTGATTAATTTCAACCAATACTACAAAGAATTCAGCTGTTATTATCAATTTGATAGATATTTTTGCATCCATCAGAAATCATTGCTGATAATTCACTTTTTTACAGAATCACAGACTTTCTATACATATAAGAGATAAGAGGGCTTAGCAAAATTATATGTATGTATGTATGTATGTATGTATGTATGTATGTATGGCATTCAGCTTTGTTCGGATATTTTCCCACGTCATTGTAGTTGTGCTTTTAAAGTTGTAGCAACATTTCGGCAGAATCTCATTTGCCATCATCAGGCTTCTGTGAGATTCTGCCAAAATGTTGCTACAACTTTAAAAGCACAACTACAATGACGTGGGAAAATACCCGAACAAAGCTGAATGCTATATATGTAAGTACCCACGAAAACTTAAGAAAACAAGTATGTATGTATGTATGTATGTATGTATATACATGCAAACTTTATATGAAATATTTAATAGAGGCCAGGAGATCGCCATGAAGATGAGAATGATATTGATAGTAATGGTTATGACAACAACTACTAAAGTACTGGATAGTGGTAGTAGTACTAGTAGTAGTAGTAAAATCTGCAACCTAACAGATTTGAAAAATAAATGATGGCCTAAGGAGGAAGATGGAAAAAAGGGAGGGGGGAAGAACTAGAAACATTGGGACGAGAGGCAAATGAATAATGTCAACATACAATAGCACAAAATTAGACACACCAAAACTAGGTAAAATAAAGAATATAAAATAATTGTCAACCTCAGGTCATATGTTTACAAATCTGTACAACTGAGCTAAGAATTTGGCAAAAGTTAATGTCACACTTCTATTAACATCCATCTAATAAAAAAGTTAATATCACTTGAGAAATCTTCTGGGAAATTGAGTTAAAAGGGGTTATAAACCTTAATCATTCATCCCTACAGAAATTACAAAAGAACATAACAGAGGTTAGCAATCTGATTGCTTCATTTCCACAAGGGCAGTGACAATGGTCACATGGGATGCCCCCAAATCTTCCAGTTAATAATGCGTAAGGGAAAGTTGAATCCAGCTGTTTAAAAGATACACTAGGATTATATAGGCAGATGGTAAAGCCTTTAGTTTTGTGCACGAGTGCAAATTAAGGGAATAACAGAATAACAGAGCTGGAAGGGACCTTGGATGTCCTAGTTCAACTTCCTGCTCAGGCAGGTGACCCTATACCACTTCAGACAAATGGTTGTCCAATCTCTTCTTTAAAACTCCCAGTGTTGGAGCATTTACAACTTCTGGAGGAAAGTTGCTCCACTGATTAATTCTAACTGTCAGAAAAATTTCTCCTTAGTTCTAGGTTGCTTATCTCCTTGATTAGCTTCCATCCATTGCTTCTTGTCCTGCTTTCAGTGTGTGTGTGTGTGTGTGTGTGTGTGTGTGTACATATGTATGTGTTTTTCTTGCCTAAATATAGAACCTTACTTTTTTCACTATTGAATTTCATTTTATTAGATGGGATTCTACCAGTTCAGACTGGTTTGGTTGAACCAAATGTTAAATTTACATCTCATTCACCAAACCAGTAGTTGAACTGACCAGCTGGGCTGACCAGCCGGACCCACCCCCCCCCCCCCCCCCCGGAGTCCCCATGCAGCCTGTTTTGGATGCAGGTAAGCGCAGAGTCTACGCAGAGGCTCTGGGAGAGCAAAAAAATTGGCCTTCCGGAAGTCCAGAAACAGCTTACGTAGTTCCCATCTTCAAAAAAGGGGAAAAAATAGATGAAAGAAACTACAAATCTATCAGCCGAACCTCAATACCTGAGAAGATTCTGCAAAGATAATCAAGCAACCAATCAGCAAACACTTAAGAGACAAACAAAGCCATAACTAAAAACCAACGTGGGTTTGTTAAAAAACAGATCATGCCAGACAAATCTTATTGCATTCTTTGACAAAGTGACAAAATCAGTGGACCAGAGGAATTATATAATTTGCTTTGACTTTAGTAAGGCATTTGATAAAGTAGACCATAATCTACTACTAGATAAAGTAGAAAAAAATGTGGGTTAGACAGCATCACCAGCAGATGAAATCATAACTGGCTGACCAACTGCATTCAATATGTAGTCCTCAATGAAACTGCATCTACATGGAGGGAACTATGCACCCCAAGGCTCAGTTATAGGTCCAGTACTTTTCAAAATCTTCATCAATTATTTGGATGAGGAGATAGATGGGGAATTTATCAAATTTGCAGATGACACCAAGCTAGCACCCCAGAAGATAAGCTTAAGGTACAGAAGGATCTTGACAGACTTGAACATTGGGCGCTATCCAGGGTGAGATTCAAAAATCCCAGCAACTGGTTCACTGGTCAGGTGCTGGGTGGGCATGGCCATGGTGGGCGTGGCTTACCAGAACTTCTGGGAGGACCATTTTTTTCCCTTTTTCCAGGGTCTGGAGGCTTCCCTCGAGCCTCTGGAAGGGTGAAAATGGCCTCCTCCAGAGTCTGGAGTCCGGAAAAAGGCCCATTTTGGCTTCTGGAACTTCTGGGAAGGCCATTTTTCTCCTTCCCCAGGGTCTAGAGGCTTCCCTTGGGCCTCTGGAAGGGTGAAAATGACCTCCCCCACGGTACAGAGGCCCTCCAGAAGCCAGAAACAGGCCCATTTCCAGACTTCCAGAACTTTCGGGAGGGCTGTTTTTTGCCTTCCCCAGGGTCGGAGCAGAAGTGGTATTCAGCAGGTTCTGACCAGTTCTGGAGAACCGGTAGTGGAAATTTTGAGTAGTTCAGAGAACCGGTAAATACCACCTCTGACTGGAGATTTTATAGTATCCTTACCCTGCCATGCCCATTAAGCCACACCCACAGAACCAGTAGTAAAAAAATATTGAATCCCGCCATTGGGCCAGAGGATTCCCTTGGGCCTCTGGGAAGGCAAAAATGGCCTCCTGCGGGGTCTGGAGGCCCTCCGGAATCTGGAAACAAGCCCTGTCATGCCGCTGGTGAAGATTGACTCTGAGGGAGAGGAGGAACAGCCAACAGGAAGTGGAAGTGTGGCTCCAGAGGTTGTGGTGGAGGCTGGGGAAGGGCAGGGCTGAAGGGAAGGGCTGGCTAAGCAGTCAGGAGGACCCAGGCCCATCCCCTATCCATCCTAGGGCACACAGAGAGGACAGGATAAGGGATAGACATGGTCTACTCAGGAGGAGAGGGCCTTGATCCTCTTCATGGGCTGCAGCTGTGACAACTGAACAAGAGGACGGACATGCGTATGGGCGAACACTGGAAACAAAGCGTGGAAATATCTCTAGTTTATGGTTTCTCTCTGACTTTGGTGTTCTTTCCAGTATGTGTTATCTGTGGACGTCCTCCAGCCCTTATCTTGCCTGGTTTGTGTTGCTTTTTTCCTTCTTCTTGTAACTGTTTGTGTGGGAGTTTTTTGTCTTCCTTTAAGAATATTCGGAGCTTGGAAGCAAAGTGAAGGAATAAAAGGGGTTTCACCTGTTTTCTGTGATTGTATTTGTTTTGTATCCCATCCTGGGTCATCACAGGCCCATTTCCGAACTTCTGGAAGGCCTCCAGACCCCAGGGGAGGCCGATTTCACCCTCCCAGAGGCCCAAGGGAAGCCTCCAAGCTGGCAGGTATCTTCTCAGGTATTGAGGTTGGGCTGATATGTTTGTGGTTTCCCTCATCTATTTTTTTTTCCTTTTTTGAAGATGGGAACTACATAAGCTCTTTTCCAGTCCTCTGGTAGTTCCCCAGTGCTCCAGGATCTTTTAAAGATATACTACTGTAGTTCAGTGGTTCTGAGATAAATTGTCCCTATTACCATTTATATTTGTACCTTGATCTTGCATTGCTCTGCTTACAATCTCTTGTAATTCTGCAGTAGTGAAGAACTTGTGCTTTAAAATAACATGTCTCTGATCCACAAGTCTTTGTTCATTGATTTCCATATTCAGGTGATTCTCCTTCCAAATCTTGAACATGCACTTTAGAAAACTACGTTTTGTTGGTTCAGATTGATAATAAGCTTCCATAATTGAATAATTTTCTTCCTTTGTCCAGATTTTTCACTTTTTTCATTCATCTTCCATTTGCTTCAACTCTATGCCCTAGTTGCCTAGCAGAGGGAGCTGAGACCTGTGACATATTTTTTACTGAACACCCAGAAGCCATAGTATTTAATGTGAGTCTTGTTGATTTGGGTGATACTCAATCTGGCATAGAATTCATTTGATTTGTTTTCACCATTGATTAAATGGCTCTGGGACAAGTTTAATCTGGCTCATTAAGTGAGCACACAAGCCCTTGGCGGGGGGGTTGTTGTTATTGTTGTTGTCGTTATTATATAATATTTAATCTTCAATTCAATTCAGTTTGGGACTGGTAAAAACTTAACAGTTCAAGGCCTAACCAAGGACCTAAAAGATATAAAGGTAACATTGTTGTTGATGTTAATTTCCCAAAGGATCCCAGAATTCTGTATGTCGAAACTTTTGGCTAAATCGCTAAGCATCCTTTTTGATTGCAGTTATTGTTATTGGAGTGTAGTATGCCTAGGGTTTGCAGAAAAAGAAGTGAATTGTTTACATATTGATTCTATTTGTAAGTCTGTAAGAGCAGATTCCTTAGATACTCACACAATATATAAGAAACCTCATAAATGACATTCCTTTTTACACATTTCTACAAGTTCCATTGCATATGGATTTTGGTCAACATTCCAGTGGTTCTCAAAAAGGATGCTAAAATCTAAAGTGACTTACCTGCAATGAGTTACCTCTACAATTGCTGACACAGCAGAAGGATCAAGAGAAAAATACTGTAAATTAATTAACACCAGACCTCTGGTATTTGTTCATTTCTGTAAACAAACATTTTAATATACAATCATTAATTAAATCTGCCACACTGTCCTCTTCTTCCAATTGATCTTTCTCCTGCTGTGTCTCATTATTCTTTGCTTGGTGAAACAGAGAGATAGACTGGTTTGACAGGCTCTGTAAAAACATGCAGATGACAAGAGACACTCTATGTGTCTTAATCTGCCAATACTTTTCTGCGACATGCTCTCTCTTATAATATTTTTTTTTCTTTGTAAGGTGGGGGTGGTTAATTCTGGTTTTTTTACCAAATGTTTTCGGTCCCTGTGAAAGAATCAGAAAAGTGAATCAATTGGTCATAAAATGGGCCCAATCTATGTGTACTTATTGATTTGAATCTGTGTGGTTAACCACAGTACAACCAAGCCATGACAATGCTAATTTTCACCTTTGGACATAACCACAAAGTGAAATAAATTTAAGTCATCATTAGCTATATTGATTTTAAAAAGTAGGATTTTCTCCTTATTCCTATCCAAGGATAGAACATCTATCAATCTTGACCACTTATTCCCTAGGCATAAAGTCATCTGATCAGTTATGGGTAGAATCAATGTTTGTTTTAGGATTGTTGTGAGGTTCGGGTATGCCCTTTCCCCATTGGTCTGAAACACAGCTTTTCCATAGGGTTAGCAGCTTCACCTTTCTCCACTGTGTTTTCCAGAAAAAATGTCAAATGTGGGATTGGGATTTTGTTGCTTAGTTGTTACTTTCCTTATATGTTACTTTCTACTATCTCAATTCCTTTCCCTTCCCCAAAGGAAGAGATGTGGTAACTCAACAATTATTCAGTTTTAGTTCTCCTTATCAGCAGAATCTAGTTAGTTATACAATCATGGCAGAGTCTACCTTTCACGTCTCTGGGACCATTTCTGCTCTGCTGTCTTCCCCTAAAAGCCAGCCCATCACAGTCCTTCTACAGTATCAGGTATCCCCTACCTGCTGGTGACATACTGAAAGAGAAGAACAGCAACACTAGAAGAGAGAATCGGTTGCCTTCCTGTAGCAAATGGCATATTCACAAAGGAAAACAATACCATTTGGCAATAGCTCAGAACTCCCAGAACAGACAGTGGAGTAGAATGGGGATTGACAAAGGGTCACAGATGTTATGCTGCCATTGTTGTTGTGCTGAGTTAAAGATAGATGGATAACACTTGAAATCAGAGCTAGAAAAAAAAAGACATGACTCAAATAATCTTGTTTCCACTTAGTTTCTAGTCTAGTCTGTTCATGCTCTCCTTGAAGTTTCTGATGAACTTTATTAAAGAATTACTTCAGTAAGACTGAGCATTCAAGAGATTTAAATTTGAAGATGCTAAGTTAATGATCTGGAACTGGAGCCAATTCTAAATGCCCACTCCAACCACCACCTTGTAAGAGGAAGATTTTTTTCCCCCCTTCTGTTCACTCACATCCAGTTCTTGAAGACTACTTGAGCAAGTCCCTGCAATTGTCTAGGGAAGATCTTTCAGAAGGGATTTGCCATTTGTCTCCTTTCTAAGGCTGAGAGAAAGTAACTGGCCCAAGGTTACCCAGCTGGCTTCATGCCCACTCACTGTTTCACAGTTTCTTACCTGATGCCTTCACTACTGCATCTAACTGGCTCTCTATGAAGCCAAATAACTAGGTATAAAAAGGAATTATTGGGAAGAAAATTTACAGAGGGAAGGTAATCTTTACCAACAGAATCTAAACAAAATCAAATACAGGCAGTTTATCTAAATTACATATTTATTTCCTCCCTGAATGGGTCTTAATACATGTTCACTGCAGAGATGAAAGTTTGGGAAAGATCATCTAAGAGTCCAGATTTCTTCTTTTTCCTTCTTCCCCTGTTGCCATGAGCAAGTATCATAGTTTTATTGAAGAGAAAAGTTGAGAACAAGGTTCCATCATGATCACCTGGGTCTTGTCAACAATTCAGAAGTTATCTAGGAACTAAAGTTACCTTCCTATTAATCCTTGAAGCAAATACAAAGGTGCAATCTAGATTAGCAGTTTTGCCTTTCTTATTGGAATTACTCAGCAGAAGCTCTATGTGGAAACCAAAGCTAATTTCCATCTATTGGAGACTTTAATCTTGGGATTCACTTATCCGATGTTTTACGGGAGTACTACAGTGCCATATTCAAACATGTTATTTGTCAATCTCCTATTACTGCTGTTCCCTCCATGCACTAAGTTTCCTCTTGAGTATTTGTGAATTGATTTTGAAAGGCATTGTCTACTTCATTTGCTTGGATAGATGGCCAATAGCATGTTTTATATTTCTTATATAATGAATTCAACAGGAATTCCATATTCTCAGACATGAATTTGTCCATGGCCATCTGACTTTTTAACCTAATTCCAGAACCACTTCACATCACTTTTTGTTGGGTCTATTTCCGCTGAACAATAATACATCCCAATCATCAATGAAGTGTTGTTTCAATCAACTGAAACAACACTTCAATCAGACTATCTTGAGGTACTTAGGCATTAAAATACCAACAAAATAACCGAGTTGGAAGGGTCTTTGGAAAGTGCTGCTCAGGCAAGACACCTTATACCATTTTGGATAAAAGGAGATCCAATCTCTTTTTTAAAACCTCCAGTGATAAAACACCCACAACTTTTGAAGGCAACACATTCCACTGATTAATTGTTTTCACTATGGGAAATTTCTCCTAAATTTTAGGTTGGATCTCTCTTTGATAAGTTTCCATCTGTTGCTTCTTCTCCAGCCTTCAAGTACTTTGGAGAATAGGTTGATTACCTCTTCTTTGAGACAGCCCCACAAATATTGGAAGACTACTATCATGTCACCACTAATCCTTCTCTTCGTTAGACTGGAGATACTGTACTAGCTTCTGCAACTGTTCATTATATGTTTTAGCCTCCAGCCCTCTAATAATCGTTGTTGCTCTTCTCTGCACTCCGATAGATAGATAGATAGATAGATAGATAGATAGATAGATAGATAGATAGATAGATAGATAGAT